>VZRS01001727.1:237026-518971 GCA_013398055.1 Ifrita kowaldi | reverse complement strand
AGGAGAAGGAGGAAGAAGAGAAGGACAAGGAGGAGGAGGAGACAGAGCGGGTTAAAAGGAATTTTATCTTTTTTTTTCCTGTCAGGTGCATTACCAAAAAAAAAAAAATTATTTCTCTTTAAACTGTAGCACAAAACAACAAAACACATTCACAAGCCACTTGTTGGCACTGTGTACCTGAGTGAGAATTTCTAGAACATTGTAGAACAAACAGCCATAAAGTTTATTTGAAAAAAAAATAATAATAATAAAAGGTCGACGGGTAAGACTTCAGTGCTTGGGTATAGCAGCTGAATTACTGGCATTATTTTACCCATAGCTTATATCATTCTGTTGTTGTTGTCGTTGTCTTTGTTTCCTTTCTTCTGAGCCTTTTTTCTTCTGATGCAGGCTGATATCTATTAGTCAGCTGATGTCCCAACTAGTTAAGACTAACAGTTAAAGTAACAGTCAGCGTATGAGAAAGTTAATGTGCTTGGCCACTGGCAAGGATAAACCAGATGGGGCTTTATTTATTTTTTTTCTTTTCTCCTTGAAGTCCTGCAGGTCATGAGACATTGGGACCCCAATCAGTTGGCTTGCCCCGCAATGTGGTTTTCACTGTCACTGCCATAGTCCGCATCAGGGTCGTCCTCCTCCTCATCGTACTCATCGTAGATCTCTCCATTGACGTCATCAGGCTGCATCTCCTCCTTGATGTGTGGCTCCTCGCCCTTGATTCCGTAAGTGCTCTGGATGACGGGCATGCCAGGCTCTGGGCTGCTGGACACGCTCGAGTGCTCCGAGGGCAGGTGTGGGGAAGGCATTCCCGCCATGGCAATGGCTCCTGGGTACACTACACCCGCGGTGGCAATGGGGATCTGTGCTTGTTGCCTGACAGGAAGAAAAGAGTAAAAGGATGTTGGAATGCTGCATGGAATAAAAGGAGGGTAAATTCAACAGCATATATCGTTGGGCACGCAGAGGAATTCTTGTATCAATATTCCAGACTCACCAAATGATGCTCCACAAATGAACATCCAACCCAAATCAATTCCACTGATAAGAAAACCCAGTGTCTGTAAACATCTCTAGCCGTACCTGAATTACATAGCTTCAGCTTGCCTGCTTGTGAGGCAAACTTCTTTTCTGGATCAGCTGGGTGCTAGCCAAAAATAAACATTCTTGCCAACTGTGGTCCAACTTAAAACCCATATATTTTGAAAATCTTCCTTTTAAATAATGCAATCTGCTATCAGGTCTAGACATAAAAGTCACAGTAACTAGACATAAACTGCCAACAGGAGAGAGGCAGTAAGGTCTAGGTAGATTGCACAGGAATGGGAAGGTGCTGCAGGAAAATGCTACCGGATGAGGAGAAAGCAGAGACAATGTTTACTCCACATTCATTCAGTGACCTGGTCATTTCTAGGGAGAGGAACAGTGGGCTTTCTGGAGCCAATATGGGTTTATAGGATGGATCACTAAAGGTCTCCCACTGGAAAGTGATAGTTTCCACTGGGAGCAGCCCTTGTGAGAAGCAGATTCTTTGAAGGAAGCTGGATAAAACTGGGAAAAGGCAGACTTAAAATGGAAATGGGCATTATTTAAAAATAAATAAAAAAGCAAGCCAGAAACACGAGCATTTGAGAAAAATCTTCTACAGGATGCCTTTACACAGCATCTAAGCCTTGGAAACCTGTCTGCAGTAATGAAAGAAGAATTATTCCAAGCCACAGAAATTCTCTTTGCATCAGTAACAGTAGCTGTGTTATACTAGTGTTTGTTTCCCTGAGAAGCTTGAGTCTCAACAAGCCTAGAGGTTTAAAATTCATGCTCCTTTTGTTTCCTTGCTGCATGAAGTAATTCCATTGCAGTAATACTCTTCACTACATGCTGCACATTGTAATGTCATCAGCGGTGTGTCCATCTGCACTGAAAACCCTTGTCACAGGAGACAGGGCAGAGTCTCTTGAGATGAACATTCTTAATTAAGAATGAAACCCTTCCCTGTTCCCCTGCCTGCCTGTGCCCTTGCTGCACAGTAAGCCTCACACAGTACAGTGATCCTGAAAGACTTTTCTCTGCCAAACAGCTTTATACTTGTTTGGAATTGCTTGCTGCATTTTCAGATACTTCCTGCCTGCCATCCAAGCAAGGCCTCCCTCCACAGAGCTCTTATTTCCGTGTTTCTGAAACAACTCAAGGTGTCTCAGCTGAAGATCCAGCTCTGAAAGTAGTGAGCAGACCTAATTTGCATTTTATTCTTAATTCAGTAGGAAGGCTTTTGTTTTCTGGAGTCAGCATCTCTGCAACAAGATACAACACACTTAAATTGGTTTTAATATTTAACAATAGGAACACTTTGCACTTAAATGGTGCTTTTCAGAGTGCTTTTCAACTATTAAATAATTTAAGAATAGTATTTTTCCACTTCTACGGGATGTCCAGCCTAGAGGATCTTGCAGCAGTCCTCAGACAGTAATGTATTAGGGCTCCCAGCAGGCCATGATTGCCACGCTACCACTGAAGATGAGGACACTGAAATAGGGAACATTAAAAAATTCCCAGTCCTTCCCACTGTGGTGCCTTCAGCACAGCCACAGCTCCTGTTAAACCAAGCACTTACTGTGGTGCCCAGGCAGAAGCTGGGCTGGTGTTTAGGAGTTTAGCCCTAAATGACCTGTATTGGTGGATGCAACAGATGGGGAACTTAAACCAGGAATGAAGCTGTAGAGCTGTGACTGGTGATATCACACACCGACCCCACTGCAGCCATCAGCCACTCTGTCAGCAGCTTCCATAAAGACTTCACCCTAAGTTCTGTGCTCTGGTGTCCTAGTGCAAATTACCTCCAGAAATGTCTTGATTTCGATGTCAGCCTTATTTGGAAAGCTGAATTTCTGTACGCAGAATGTTACAAGGTTAATTTTTTTCCTGTGATGAGGCATGCATGTTAACCAGATAAGCAGTGTTTTGGGGGCTCTGTTGCTACCTATTCTTTTTCAATAAGGCCCCCTCCTCTTTTTTTAATCTCTTGATGCCGACTGTTGGCTGACTTCCCGGTGTTTGTTTCAGTGCTTACCACTGGGATCACTGGACCTGCCAGCACCACAGGGTTAAGCAGCTCAAATTTCTCTGCTGAGCGGCTTATTCTACCAAGGCACACTGTAGCTGTTTAAAACACAGTCTGATGACACTTAACAGTCACTGGATAGATGTTCTCTCCTTTATTGCTACTTCTAGCCATTAACTAAAGAGATGTGCAACCCAGTTAATATTGAAAGGATTCCAAATTCAGATGAAACAGAACACAAATTCCATTATTTTGGAGGGTCGCTCTTGTTGCTGGTTTTGCTTTTTTTTAAGATCCCTGTGTAGCTTTTCATTTTCTCAAGTGAATACTGGAATATTGTGGAATATTTCATTACTTCTGATTCTTTTTGATCTGCTGTAACCAAAACCAAGGAATATCTGCAGAAGGAAAATACATGCTAGTCTTCTAAGGCACATTTTATTCTAATCATATCAAACTGATCTATTAGCTGTTTATCAGAACTGGTCTTCTTAAAATTTCTTCTCAACAGAAAGGATTTAACTTGCTGGAATGCAAGACACTACCTGGAAGGACAAATGAACAATGTAGACAACTTCATGCTTGATATGAATCAGCTGAGCCAAGCTCATATTCCAGCTCAAGTTCAGTGTGTTCAGCAGTCCTTTTGCAGACCACTTGCCACAGATCATATCGAATGCAAATCTGTATTTTTGGCTTTTGGATCAAGAGGCACTACCACAGATTCCTTCAGACACTCTCTCTGAGGCCTCATAATAGTTATAAGGCTTTACTAGACAACTTATGTTTCATCAGAAAACCTTAAAGCTTTTTTTTTCATGATCAGAGTGGAAATGGGACAGTTGGCTGAGGCGTTAAGATGAGTATAAAGCAGAGCCAACAAAAAGATTCCTAAAACTGTACTACTTCCTCCTGGAACACATTGTTATAAAGTATAAGTCTCATTTTCTGTTAGCAATATCTAACGTTCGTGTCAATAAACTATAATATTTAGCACATGGAATTAAGAATTCTCCCTGATTTTTGTTTTTTGTTTTTGATGAAATGAGCAGTAGTTGAAAGGTCCCATACCCGACATTAAAGTACTGCCTCATCTCCTGGCGTCTGTTGCGCATGATGGCCTTGTACTCGCCAATGCGTAGTTTTTTACCATCTACAAGGCAGGTACGCTTCGGCCTGGGCTTGTATTTGTAGTCTGGGTATTTCTCCAGGTGCTGTTTGCTGAGCCGGGCCTGCTCCTCATAGTATGGCTGCTTCTCTAGGTTTGTCATAGCTTTCCAGCGAGATCCTGTCACCAAGGAAAAAAAAAAAGATGAGATGCTACTCATCCCCAAACACTGAAAGGCAGAGAAACAAGTAGGTCACCCAGAACAAGACACCTAGGGCCATTTTGCTTTGGGCTGGGAATCTGTCAGAGCTTCTAGAAAGGGCTCAGGTCTTGTTTGTATTTGACTCATAAACCTCCTGGGTATGGCCAAGATGCAGAGAGAGACGGCACTGGAAATTTTGACTCAATATTTTACTGAAATTTATCTACCTTATAATACCTTTCATGTGGGCAGTAAAACCATTATCCTGATAATGGGCAATCCCTGACACTCTGTTTCAGGAAACGAGGTAGTATATTTTGGAGGAATGGACACACAGTCTGCTCTGCTGTGTCCCCACACTTTCCCTGGGCCATGTGCCTGTTTACACCTCCTGTTCAGAGAAGGCTCTGCTCCATGTACTGCTATCTGGTCACTGTGATCCACGGCTGGATCAAGGCATCAGATCTGGATATGCACATGTCCACATCTTAATCATTCCTGACAAACACCGGGTCTTTTGGGCTCCCAGGTTGGTGAGAGCAGAATAGGATCTGACTGTAAATGCTCTGCAGTCAGGTACAGGAGCCTGCAAAGACCCTAAAGCAATGCCTCTAAAACCTATAAACTATCCCGTATGTGTCAGTGGGGTTTTAACTCCAAGACCAAGTCCTGGGAAACACTGCCAAGTTAAAGAATTTACTGTGCGTCATGAAGGAAAAAGCACTGGGGTACTGGCACATCTCTCCCTGGAGCTTCATTGCTGGCAGCCTTGTTTTCTGCCTATGTTAATGTGGATATTTGAGATAGGGATATAGTGAAGACTTCCAAATTGTTTTCAAATGCCTGCTGAAAGTTATAAACTAATATTTCTTAAAGGATACAATACGGGAGCAGAAAGTCAAAGTTCTTGAATCAGTTGCCCTGTTTTATTTTTCCATTAAATGTAGAAGTGCTTCAGCGTAAGATACATTTCAAATAACTGAAATAGTTCAAACTGTGAAACCTGTGGCCTAGAAAGAAAACTTTATTGGAAAATAGTCAGTTTTCCCACTGGAAAAATGTTTGAATAGTTTCTCAATTTAATGGGTTCGTAATGTCATATGTCATACTTGACTTCCTCTTGTTTCTCATTTTTTATGGTTACTTACACTGTACTTAGCTCATGCTATTACTCAGACTGGTCTTATCCGACTGTACCCCCAAGACTCGCAGTACAGAAAGCACAGCTATCCTTTCCCCAGGAAAGAAAACAGTTTCATTCCCTCTAGAAAGGCCCCTTCTTATTATTGACATAATTTTCCCCCATTACTTTTTGAATCTTTATTCCATGCTGCAGTGTGGGCTTCTGGAGACAAGAGCTGGTACCACCTGACCTCACACCCAGAGATAAGCAATGCATAAACAGTGATGTCTTCGTCCTGAAGAGGAGCAATGGATATGCCTTTTTTAGCAAACATTGCTTTGAAGTCAAAACTATAATTTTTCATTATGTTCACAACCTATAGCATGCAGAGATCCCCCCAGCTAGTCCTGGAACGGGAAATGGTTTAATGACATTATTAATAGCTTAGGCCCAGCACCATAACTGCATGGCTAGTTGGCTTTTAGGGTTTGCAATGAAACTCCTGCATGTCACTTCTTATGCCATAGAGAGGTAGTGTCTGTGCCTGGGGATCCGTGGCAGGGCTCTGTGTCACATAGGGCAGCACCCCTGTGACCAGAATCCTGCTCGACAGCTTTGTCTCCTGCAGAGAAATCATTCCAAGCTTTTTTTGGCAAAGAGAGTGGCTAGAAAAATGACATCGACTTTCCGCATGTAGTACCTCCTGGATTTGGGGATGAATGACACAGTGATAAACACATGGAGACTGTCAAAACACTACACACCAACTAATGCTGCATAAGAAGGAAATATAGATTGGGCCTGTGTTGAACAATGCTAAGAATTCAGGGTAAAGCAGATGAGCCCTGGAAGACACCCAGATGTGAACGTGCTTTCAAATTCTGCCTTGTAGGCACTGACACACTGGTGTTTCAGCAAAGAAAATCCTAATAGTTACCCTAAATCTAGAGTTGTCTAGTCACAAACCTGCTGAAGACCCTAGGAAAACAGCCCCAGTCACTTTTCCTGATGCTACATCAGTTTTTTTACGAATAGAAAAGCTGAAAACCTCGGTCTTTAAACAAATCTTGACATTTGCTTTATATGCTGTGAAGGGACCTGCAGTGTAGGGACTCACACATATTTGAGACAGACAGACGGACAGAAAGGTAGAAATTAAAGTCAGCTGTTGCAAAACTACCACGAAAATGCTCTATTCCAGCACAGTTTCTCTTCTGCTGTGCCAGTTCACTTGCTGCAAACCTACAGTCAGTATAGTCAGGTCTGGGCAGGCAGATTCCTACCCTCTCATGTGACAAGATGCAGTGGGTGAAGTTTGGCAAACACCACAAGTCTTTGCAGGATCAGACCCACAAGAAGGGAAATTTTGATGCATAATATCTGTACATACAGTTGCACATACAATATTTATTACATAAATGTCATTCGTTATACTTTTTCTTCCTGAGCTGCACACTGAAATACAACAAAAATCCTGGCAGTTTCACCTGTCTTCCCAGAAAATTTTTAATAGCTGCCTTCTGCAGTGATACCTCCTCTTACTATGACTTTACTGTTTTTACAAAATACACTAAATATAATTGACTAGCATGTTTTGAAGAATCATACATAATTAAACAAACAAAGCTGTCAAAATAAATTTTTTAAAAGGGCACATTTTCTGATGATAAACCATAGTTCTTTACATTTGATAATTTTCACTTATTTTCTTAGTAATTTACATAATACAATCAATTCTCTGAACAGTCTTAATCTGAAATTTTGAAGGATATATAACTCTGATCTTTGAATTTCCACCCACAGGGTAAGCTATGAATGAGTACCATCAATCAACATATTAAAACTTTTTAAAAATACCTTATATTTGGACAAAATATGCTTGTAGTAGCTTATTTGTCATTGTTTTATTTGTCTATAAACACATACAGGCAGGCATGGGTATCTATGCACAGTGCCAGATCAAAGCCCAAACAAGGTGTGATTGTAGAAACTTTCTTTTTAAGGGAAGATTTACACTCTTGGGTGAGCTTACTGCTCACTATCTGTGTTGGAAAGCTTTGAGTGGGTCAAGTATGCAAGGCTTTTCTCCTTGACTAAGAAAACAAGAGCCCATTCCCCTCCCTCGATGTATGCATAAGGTCAAGCAGGATTCTTGCACAATTCTCCCTGATGTGGTGGCTGAAGTATTCAGGAAAAAAAAAGCAAATTCAAAGACTTTGCAGTACTGAGCACAGCTCCTTCCCCTAAACTGAGCTGGGGCAGTCAGAGCTGTGCCCACACAGCTGTGTGTGACTGCGAACACATCTGGAGAGGGCAAATATTTGAGTCCAGGGCAGAAAAGAGATGCCCTCACCCATGCCCAGACACCTGTGCTCAGGCACACGTACATGTTCAGACCTCTGCTTACTGCTGATTTTAAGCCAAGTTTTTCTGAGAAGAATTTTCAGCTGTTTGCAACATTCTCTAACTTTCAGTCCATCGGACTGACATTTTTCAATCTGAGTACCGGAATCAGGCTGATTTTATGTTTAAAAAACACTCTCACATACACAAACACTTGTATAATGTATAGGTATGAGTATACATTTGTGTAAACACACATATACATTCCAAGAGAATTTCTGAAGCTAGTAATTAACTTAATTTTTTCTGAAAATCTTTGTGCTGATTTCTCGGTGAAATTCATTAAAATATTTACCAAAATATCTAAACAATGCATTATTAGATTGATAGGGCCCAGCAGTCCCATTTTAGCACTTTTTAAACAATTTACTAAAAAAATCATTATCCACAAGTTTAAGCTGCAATGAACAGATGGATGACAAACGTATACAAAGATGAATTTAGTAAAAAATCCATGTATCTAATTTTTATGCTCATAACATAATACCAGAGTGTCAAACATAATCCCTAGAGAATTCTAGTGCTGGGAAGGGCACCTCCTCTCATTTTACAATAAAAATGACCCTCGATTGGTGAGAACTCCATGTAAGCTACTCCGCACGACAGCGAGCTCTCTGACCTCAAAGTGTAGCAGTGCTGCTGGAAAAATGGGAAGAAAAAATTGTGGCTTTCTAATAAGGAGACCCTAATACCTGGCTGAACTGTGAGCTTCTGGTTGGTCATCCTATGCCAGTTAAAAGACAGCTCCCCTGCTGACTTCAAAAGACTGGCCTTTTGCAGTTGAGGGAAGACCTTTGTAATGTTTCTGTCAAGAAGGAAGATGCCAGGACATCCCTCTCTGTTGCACAGGTAGAATGAAAAAAATCAAATGTGATGCTATAAAGAAATAGAAACATCATCTTTCACTGTCTCAGACCTTGCTTTTCCCCATATCTGGCAGCAAAACAGAGAGTTTGGAGTCAGCTATACTGTCTGTCACCTCAACAGGATCTGTAATGAATTTGCACATTTTACTCCAACTACTGTATATCTAATCAGAAAAAGATGTCTCCGTATCTCCCTGATCTAGCGCCAAATAGTAAAAGGTGATTCCTTATGTTAACAATTTCAGCAGAATGGCTTATTAAAACCAGATTTTAGGGTATTATAAAATGCTTAGAAGCCCTTTAAAATGTCAACCAGGATCCCCAGAGACTGCGTAAAATGTCAGCCTAGCTCAAGCGCCTGTTTTAAGCAGAATGAATTAGCAGCGTGCTGTCGGAGGTTGTTATCCAAAACAATCAGTTAAGAGGGAAAACATCAAGCTCTCTTTGTACTTTCTATATGAAAAGGGCCATTCAGAATGATCTCGTAGATTTCTGAAGCTGATTATTTAAAAACAGGTTTAACCAGGTCTACTCTCAATTTAGAAACAGACCAAAACTATTACTGCCCTGTCCTCCGGCTAATCACATCATACACCACTGACCAATATAATCCCTTTTAACCAGTATAAGGTTATTCTGCCATCAACATAACCAATTTAGCCTTCTAATCCTGTTCCCAT
The DNA here is from genome assembly GCA_013398055.1 of Ifrita kowaldi. Taxonomy (NCBI): domain Eukaryota; kingdom Metazoa; phylum Chordata; class Aves; order Passeriformes; family Cinclosomatidae; genus Ifrita; species Ifrita kowaldi. The sequence continues at coordinate 509,534 of VZRS01001727.1, read as the reverse complement.
AACTAATCTAATCATCTCATACCACCCTTTAAATCATGGGTTAATATCATCACATCTGCCATCCATGGCAACACACTTTGCTTCTCCAACCAATTTACCTCATTTCTACTTGCACCCTGTTAACTTTTCATAATACCACTCTAATCAAGGTAAGCCTCAAACTTCTGACCAGTCTAAGCTCGGCACATTTATCAGCCCTGCAGCTGGTTAATGCTGGCATTATAATAGCACTACATCTCTTGAGCAGCCTGCAAAACCAGTGAGATCTGCAGCACAGGTAAACATGTTCCCTGCTTAGCCACTGGCCTGAGGGATGCTTAGGTCCTGTAGCTGTTTTTACCAGTAAAAATGCAATATCTTTAATTTGGTCACAGATGTATTATTTTTCTGCAGGAAAGTAATTCATTGGCCTCAGTGAGCCTCATTAGTTGCCTGCTGTATCAGCCAGCACATCACACAGGAGTAACTCTGGACTGAACATGGTCCTGAGAATCTGACCAACTAGTGAAAAGTTGGAAGACTTTGGCAGGAGATTCAGTAGATGGTGTTCATGACAAATATTGCTCAGGATGTGAAGAGCAGAGAATATGGCAATCAGGGTTTTTTTTAAATTTCAGGATTCTTTTCAATATATGGAAGAATGAAGAACCACCCACTGTAGGAGAAGATCAGGTTCAAGAACTTGAAGGTGCACAAGTCCATGGGACCTGCTGAGATGCATCTGCAGGTCCTGAGGGAACTGACAGATGAACTGGTTAAGCCACTGTTCATCCTCTTGGAGAAGTTGTGGCAGTCTGGTGAAGTTACTGCTCTCTGAAAAAGGAGAAATGTAACCTCCGTATTTAATAAGGTAAACTTGGGAACTACGGGCTACTCCGTCTCTCCTCTGTGCACAGCAAAATCACCACGACAATCTCAATAATTACAAAGACACAAGAACATTTCAGGCTGTGGTTAATGCATGCTGCTGGGCAGCACACGGGAAGCTCATATCACTGTTGTCCTTGGTGCAGCGACTGAAGAGCAAGAGAGAAAGAAACAATTCTGTTGTGTCAGGTGCTCAGTTCAACTCAGTCAGAATCTTTCCAAGCTTCGCTCTGGAAGAGCAGTGCTCTATCATTCTTACCTAGTATCTTGCTGATGTTGGAGTTGTGCATGTCAGGGAAGGCTTGAAGGATCTTCCTCCGTTCATCCTTAGCCCACACCATGAACGCATTCATAGGGCGCTTGATGTGAGGCTCATTGCTACCACGCCCTCGGGATTCCCGGTAAATCCGAGACTCTGAAACTCCTGCGCTTCCTAAAAAGCAAGAGGAAAACATTTCCAGCTTGTATTTCAGTACGCAGCTTCCTCTGCCATGAATTACCTAGGTCAGGAGCTGCACATTCAATGAGTCAGTGTTCACATTAGGTTAATGGTTAATATATTGCATATTGTCTAGTTTAGTTACTCTATTAATTCAGTATCACATAGTATAGACCTGATGAAGAGTTTTGATGGTTCTTTTCATACAAAGCATTAAACAGCGTTTCTAAGCCATCTTTTACAGCTTAATTACATAGACCAAATATATACTTATCAATGCAAGTTTACTTTTTATTTTCTTCCTTTCTTGCTTACAGAATGCTGGTCATATCATGTCACCTATCTCCTACCTTTTCTTCTACCTTTTGTGTCAGAAAGGGGGTGACAGATGGCAATACTGGGGATTTCTTCTTAAACAATTCTATAACCAGCATATGAGTATTAACATACTTGCCTGTTTTTGTGCTTACATCTCCTTAACTATATATGCAATAGCAGAGAAACAAACAAACATTATGCTCACTTCATCAAACCAATAAAGCTCCTATAGATGCAGAGCACACAGCACTTACAGAGCATGAGGTCTACACTTCACGGATTCCCTGTGTGATCTCACTTACCCCACATATATTTGCCTCTATTAGTCCCTTTTATTATCAGAAATACATTTTTGGTCCCATCTTGAGACCTTCAGTGGACAGAAGGAAGGCTAAAAATCATCTCCAGACTTAAAAACACCCCACGATGAATCACTTCTTCCTCCCTTGCTTCATAGCCACTTACTGCTAACAGATCATACTCCTCATGGGCCTCCAAAGAATTTGGATTCTCCCTCAGATCCCGTTGATACGCACACACAAACCTGGAAATAAGGAAAAGCCATTTGTACTGACCGTCAGAATCTCCACTCATGTTGAAATCCATCATTGCGTGGCTGAACTTCCCATCTTCACTCTGTTTTACTGCCAGCTGCTGAGTCAGGGTCTCCAGTGTTGTTTTGTCCTATATGGGCAAGATGACAGGAATAGGAAAATATTTAAATATTGTAACTCCAAAGTTTGTATCTTATCTAGGAGGTTGATAGGGAAGCTAGATAACTATTCACAACAGTTTACTGAGCCATGTATTGAAGAATAAATAATGCTTTTTCTGGAAGAGATATGGTTACAGACTCCACCATAAAGTCCTTTCTAAAACTTGCTTATTAGCTAGTGATAAGCAAACTCCATAGTGTTCAAAAGATTGGCTTAGTTAGGCATGATAAAACTGGTTGCACATCTGAAGAATACTTCAACTCTCTCTGTCCCTGAGACTGCAAAGCTGGCCTGGAAGTTTAGGTGATGCGTGGTCTTTTGCAATGTATTTATTGTTTCACTCTATTTCTAGCCTGCAATCAAAGTGCAGAGGCATGGATGGCTTTGCTCTGTTTCTTTTTTAAAAGGCAGCAATTTAAGAAGCAGCCCATAGGAAAAAAACCACCCTACAGTTCAGACTTATTCAGGCCTTGGGAAAGGTTCAGCCTGAATTAATCATGATCCTTGGGCAGCAGTTTGTGGTCCTGTCCAGACTGTTTTGTCCAACCCTACTAACACCCCGTCCATCATTCATCTGGTCAGAACTAACTGTGAACCCTGGATTGCAACAGGCTGGTGTGTGCTGCCAATTAATCTGTCAGGCTGCAGTGGTGTCTAAAGACACTGCCAGAACAACATGCTAGGGCAATTAATTCCAATGTTCTCTTCAAAACACCTCACTTCCCCCTAAATTGTTTTGACTTTACGAACACAAAGGTGTTCCATTTTCCAACTGTTTTTGTTTTCCCAATGACTTTTGCTCATGAGCATTCTATCTTCCTGACAATCACATGTTTAAAAATACATCTTTCAGGGAAGCAATACTAACATTTCAAAATCTCAGGCGCTGTGCCTTTTGCAAAGCTAAGAAAATGACATGATACAGCATGATAATGAAGTGGCTCCAGTCAAAAAAATTCTTTTGAGCTTCTTCCTGAAAGAAAAGATTTCTGTTTCCTTGCTCTATTCCCTTCCTGTTGACTGTAAAAGATCAATAAATGAAAAAAAACTTTCAGTTTTCACATGGCAACTGTTCCATGTAGCCTAATAATGTCACTGGGTTGCATTACAGAAGAAAACAGAAAAGACAACAATACAAATACAGAAATGCTTCCTGTAATGTGATATCCCTACATCTGTAATTCAAAGAATGGTTCAAATTCATGCAAGTCACTGCACAAATATTTTCTCAGGAAGAGTTAGAAACAAGGCTAATCTGCTCAACTTTATATGCTCACAGAGTTTGGGAAACATGAGGTTAACTTTCCTATTCCTCACATTCATTTGCACTACAAATCCCTTTCACACTCCTGGTGCTCCGTCTATACCCTGACACTTCACCATGGAAAGCATGCAAGATGAGTTTTCCTCTTGGTTTTTGCAGGAAAAGCTCATGCAACAGACTCAGCCTATCCCAAGCAAACGGATTTCCATAACACTACCAGGCACGGCAGATCCAGAAAGCTTGGAGAAGCTTCAAATAAGCACCTGAACTATTCAGGCATTTAGCTTTACCAAACTCTTTGATCCACCATTTTTAACTCAGCTCTCATTTCCAAAGCAGCCTGTCAGAAGTCAAAAAGTCAGGAATAAGTTCACTTCGTATTTCTTCCAAATGAATTGCAGATATATAATGGAAGTCAACAGTTTTTCCTCAGAAAAAAAGGAATCTATTTACTGTCAACTTCATAGTGCTAGAGTTCAAAAATTTTTATGTCAGGAATCATTTTAAAACACTGCCACCAAGCTAGAATATAAAAGAACATTTTCTCTTGTTGGCTATATTACGGGGGAGGGGAGTTACTCTGCTGAAGACTTTTTTTGAAGCATGCGTAAACCTCTTAGAGAAACAGAGCTGAGAGCGCAAAGGGCATGGGCTTAACAGCTTTTTCTTTATGCAGTAAATGCAGCTCTTGGAGCTGGAGGCAGTTCCATTCCCAACCACACTCCACTGACATGATCTGATTGAGTCCCGAGGTCAGTGGATACTCCAGAATGCCACCTGCAAGGCACACTCCAGGTATGGCTTGCTCATCAGAGCTTGACTTAACCAGCCCACAGATGCTCTGCCGCAATCCACCTTGGGCAGAGTTTTACATTTTGAGGTACAGCCATGCTGGATGAAGTGAGGGAGAAAAGGTGTCATGGAAGAGGGGCCGTGAAGGAATGCCAGATGAGCACAGAGCTCCCAGGCTGCTCTGTGCAGCCCTGCATATGGAGGTGGCTCTCGGGAGAACTGGAACATGATGAGCACTGAAACCACCCTTTTAACATGGTGACAATTTACTCCTTGCTACTTAAATCTGTAATTCAACCAGCAATGATAAAATGGCAGCTAAAAAGAAGTTCTGCATGACATTGCTCTGGAAACAGAGGATCAAAGCAGCCAGCTGTACTTTTCTGTGTTAATGTTCAGAAATGTTTTAAGTCTAAAAAGCACAAAGGCAATAGTAAGTCTAAGGCCTGCCCTTGCATGAGTCTCTGCAACAGCACTTCTATGAGGAAAGGCTATGAGAGTTGGGATTGTTCAGCCTGGAAAAGAGAAGGTTTTAGGGTGATCTAATTGTGGCCTTTCAGTACCTGAAGGGAGCCGAGAAGAAAGATGGAGAGACTATTCACAAGGGCCTGGAGTGACAGGACAAGGGGAAATGGCTTCACACTGAAAGGCAGTAGGTTTAGATTAGATGTTAGGGACAAATTCTCTGCTCTGAGGGTGGTGAGGCTCTGGGTCTGGCTGCCCAGAGAAGTTACGGATGTCCCATTCCTGGAAGTATTCAAGACCAGGTTGGATGAGGCTCTGAGCAACCTGGCCTAGTGGAATGTGTCCCTGCCCATGGCAGGGGCTTTGGAGATAGATGATCTTTAAGATACCTTCCAACTCAAGCCATTAAAAAAAAAAACCAGACCGTCCAACTGCCCTCCTCAAAAACCCAAACAAAATAGTATTAGGAGAACAGAAAGAGACCAGCAAGACCCTGGAAAGATGCAAAAGTCTGACCGTAGGTCAGCAGTGTTGTGATTTCCTGTCCTACGCCCTTCCCATTAAATGCACAGCACCCGATTTTCCCCAATCCTGACATAGAGAAACATTTTTACAATCACTAAATATTTGAAAGGGACTAAGCAGCATTCCCATGTTGTTTTGCTTAAAAGCATTCAGTTGATGACTTACTGCTTTTCATTTGATGGAAGTACCTACTTACCTTTTCTACAGAGTCTTTCAGTTTATGGGCAAGTATCTATGGAACCTCCAAAGAAACAAAGGAGAAGTTTCTTTCTTCTCTGACCCCAAATAAACAGGCAACTTGCTGATATTGCTATTCCAGCCTCCTCTCACAGAATCACAGAATCACAGAATGGTTTGGATTGGAAGGGACCTTAAAGATCAACCAGCTCCACCAACCGCCCCCCCCACCCCAACCCACAACAGACAGGGACATCTACATAATAACTTCAGACAAGAAATCCACAATGATTTGAAGTTTATACAAAACCAGGATCTATTTATCATCATTATCATAATTCAAAAACAAATTACACATTCCCAAAACTACCACCACCCTCCTGTGTTGGATTAGCTGTGTAAACAGTAGCAAGATGAGGCCCCACCCAGTGATAACAGGTCGGTTACAAGTATGTTGGGTCCAGCAGAACATACCTTTGTTTCAGGTATGAAATGCTATTCATCCTATGAAAAAAGCCAGGTGGCATCTACTGCAGCCTAGAACTACTATTGCAAGGAGCAACAGGCAAGGTTTGTCCAAACCAAGGAAAGAGGTGTGAAGAACTGCTTGTGAGACCTGCTAAAAATCAGACAGCACAAAGCACCAAAATATAAACAGCAATAAAAATAAACTCCTGTCCTTCCAGGAGAAGAAACACAGCCATCTCTTACTAAACATGAAGTGATTCCAAATTTCTGAATTTTGTATCAGACCTCAGAAGGCTGAAATTTTATGAATATCTTATTTCTTTACGAAGGGCTTCCTAATCATAATTTCTATTGGATTGCAGGAGAGACTCTCCACAGGGGCAGCAAGAGCTCTGTTGACTGGATCACTTAAAATTCCAATGGGCAGACCAGAGGAGATAATACTGTAGAGAGCATTCAATCCCACAATAGCCCAGTTGTTCAAAGTATTACCAGAGAGGTTTCATCAATAGCCACAATGTGATGAGAAGTTTCTAAAACTTTATTAATCAAAGAAATTAACCTGCCAAAGAAGACTGATTTGCACCACAACTCCTAGAAATGCTCTAATTATATTTAAAAGAACAAAAACACATACACACATGGAAAGTGTCATGTAAAAAAAATATAAAAAATGACTAAGCACCACAAGTCAGACTCAGTTTTGTGGTCAGCTGCAAAAGTTAGTTGGCTCTCTGTCATGGATAACTGTTGTAGTTTAACAAAACATTGATCTAAAAATGACAAGAACTTAGTCGCAGTCTCTTTCACAGAAGAAACATAAAACAAGAAGAGTCAAAACATATGTAGAACAGCCTGATCCTGTTTGCCAGAACTCCTCCCACTACTACATAAAAGTGAAGCAAAACCTTGGAAGGTTTGAGAAATAAAAACAGCCTGATAGATTTGCCTACTGCCCTCTGCCCTCACTGCTCCCATTTTGCACTGGTTCATAGTACCAGCGTTCAGGGTGCACCTGAGACCATTTACACACCTCCATTCCTGAAGGACTCTGCAGTCCTTCCAGAATACTGTGAATGCTGGGCATATGGCAGTGGATCCCTCCTCCCCCTCACTGAGACATCCTTTTGGCTGGGGTATTTGGCAAACTCTGCCGGCACTCTGAACTCCATTAGAGTCGCATTTTGGCAAGAGCTGTTTTTCCGATTGCATAATTCAAGGTTAGCACTTTTACCGAAGCAGTCCACTCTCCACTTTGCTGTGCCCCTCACCCTACCCCCATTTTCCCTGACAGGAATATTTCTCCTCTCAGTTTTGATGCCTGCACAGAAACAGCCAGTGTAGGATTCCAGAGGAGAAATGTTCAGGAACATCACTTCACATTTCTGCTTTTCATATCCCAAGGGAACTGGAATATGAACAGGCAAAAAAAAGCTGGAGAGAGCCAAACACAGCTACCTATGGACGACAAGGAGAAACTTGCTGATCATTTCTTGCACCTAAGAATTCCACACACACTGATGGACACAGCCTGCTACCTTTGCTCAGTGTCAAAACATTAAAATGAAACAGATGGTTGCCTGCTATTGTCCTTTTGTGTGTCTCATTTCTTCCCTTCCCCTTCAACTACAGTTTGTCCGGCTATTTCCCATATCTAAATGCTAAAGGTGGGATTTTCAAATAGATTTGAGTTTTGAGGAGGTAGCTTTTATCTTAGATTGCTGAGCAGGACCAGTGACAGCATCTGATGTAGTTTGTGGTGCTGAGGCACATTTCCTCCCCCAGCAAGGATCTGTAAATATCAGCCCTTCCAACGCACACCTTGGTCAATATACACCAAATCTTAACGTCTTGGGCAGATTAGTTGCTATGGTGGCACAAAATATAAGTTCACTTTATGACAGAAAAACATATTTAATTATCAGACATGCTGGTGGCACCAGGCGCTATCCATTTAACCCTGTGGTATTTTCCTCAGCTCTCCAAGAAGGTAAAGTCTTATGCTCCATCTAACTCGAGTGAAGACTTTGTAAAAGTAATCTTTCTGTGCAATCCCTCTGTCTCTTGTAATAACAAACATCAGAATAGCCTGAGTTCTAAAACCTTCATCCACAGTCTTTCCAAATGTGGAAAAAATGAGGTAGGCAGGCATTATGGATGACAGAGAGCTGGAAGAACTTGGGGAACAACTGGCAATAGTGAGAGCTGTGCCCAGAGGTTTGCACATGATTAATTATTTGCATTCCAGACTCTATTCCTGCATATTAACGCCATGGTACTTCAAAACAGCTACTGTGCATGCTGTCTATGCCCCAGTCCAAACCTATGGCCCAGATCCTGTTACACCTCTAACTGCTGTAAGAGAATTTCCAGCTGTTTTCAGAGGGATCTTTGATTTAGATTTGGGTTTTTCTGTGTCACCTTGCCCAAGTGTTCTTCACTCATCAGTGAATTACCCACTACATTTCACAAAGAAAGGCAGGATTATTAACTCTGTTTACCAGAAGGGAAACTGAATCACACACTACGGGACTTGCCAAAGGTTCCTTAGTAAGACTGCTATACGTTTTAGTAACTAAAACTAGCACCCCCAGATCTTACCAAAAAATTACCATCTCAAGCTTGTAATTTCTTTACGAGTGTGGAATTGTGACTCTTGCTGATGGCACATGATACCAAGGAAAGCAAAATAAAAATAAAGCAGTTATAGATCCACCATTGCAATGGACCTTGCTTAAGTAATGCTTGCAGGGCTGTAAAACTCATAAAAGGCACATGCATAAATGATAAAATAGAGCGAGACTTTCAAATGTTGACTCAGTAATTGTTAAACCCCTTCTGGCTGCACAATTTTATAGTCTTCTACTGTACTAATGAAAAGGCAAGAAACAACAAAGAAGGGTTTTAGCCTTCCAATTATATAAACTCCGTGGACCACCAAAGAAGATGAAAGATTATTTATAATGTCACAACAAGTTATCATTTGGGAGATTTTTTTTGTTGTTGTTGCATCAAAGTTGAGTATGAAGAAACAATGTATTTACCACCCCCTCAGCTCTTTCAATCTTGCTTATCCAACATCTCTATTTTTCATGGAATAATCCACCCACAGAATCTAAAAGCAGCATTAGAAGCAAGAAAATAAAAGAACATTCTTTATTTGTGGCTCTTCCTGATTTTATGGTACTTCTTTCAAAATTATGACATGCAGTCTGAGTTGGGGCTGCATCACTTGGTAGAGGAACCATATCTTCTGGTTTACAGTACATATTAAAATCCACATTGCTTTAATACTGCCTAGAAATCATTGCATCTGATTTGTAATCTGCATGGAGTGTTATACAGACTCAGTAGAGAGGTTCCTTATGAGGTGTTATAGGGAAAAGATCAGAGTGACAAAGAAGACCTAGACATTTAATTACTCTTCTCTCAGGAACAGACACAAATTCACAGAAAGAACTTACTGAAACTTATACAGTCATTTTCTTTGTTGTGCATTGTGGACACAGGGCTTTGGTTTCTAAGGGTTCTCAAGTCACTACCTTTAAAAGCACTGAAGGCATGACAGAGTCCACTGAAATTAAAAGAGGAAAATCCTCAATAACTTGGCAAGGGTCAGGCCCCTAAGGTTTGGTTGCTTTTTTTTTTTTTAATTCTATATTTGAGAAAGAATTACTTCCTTAATAAAATGTTATTATTTGGCTTGGGAACAAACTGATGGGAAGTAGCAATTCTAGAGGACACTGAGGTCCTGCTTTTCTTTGGTTATGATCTCTCAGAGACAGCGCAAGTCACGAATTTTACATGAAAATGCATATAGGACTGGCCCAGCCCATTATTCTGAAGAAGGAATAAAAAGGAAAAGGAAATCAAAGCAGAATGATGAGATGCTGTTTCCTTCTTAGGAAAGTTGTTACAGCACAGGCACAGCTGACCTCAACCAGATCCAGCTGTAATCTGCTGACTGCAAATAGGTTAAGAGTTCCACGACCCAGTTTCTCATCCAGACTGCTTCCTGGGCTGACACAGCCTGTAACTCTCTGCGAATTGTTCAGTCGCTGCACCTTAATTTCCTGAACTCCACAGGATGGAGATAGTGATGCTTTCCCACCATTGTGAGGAGTTTTAAGGTCCCTGGATGAAATGTGCCATGTAAATTTTAATCAGGAACTTCACAGCAAGTCAGAAAGCTGGTACAGCTGAACAGTGTGTTAACTGGGGGAGAGAGGAGGCACACCAAAAATGAACGAGAGGAAAATCACAACCCACGCAGGATTTCCTGGGAAGGAGGGTCTGCATGCATGCAAATAGAAAGCAAGAACACAGTCTCTGCTTTCCTGGCAATTGTTTAATAAACAATGGGTGACTCAACTGCATAGCAGCAATACAGCCATTACAGACTAATTTTTTTTCCCCATTTTTCCCTAGAAGGTATTCAAATTATGAAGGCTGATGTACCTTCGCTTTCACCTCTTCCAGCCTGGCAGAACAGGTCAGGCCGATCTCTCAGGAGCTCAAATGGACACAATTCACAGAAGAATCAGGTCCAGCCTCTATTACACTGAAGAGAGGTACTGCACTGATGCTGCAGTCCATGAATGTGCTGAAAGCCCCAGTGATTTGAGACGTGATTATGCAAAAATAATAAAAAAATCTCAGGAAGTAATAAACTCTCATGGCTGTGGGGCACAGGTTAGAACTTAAACTCAAGGACTCAAAAAGCTCAAAAGTCATAACAAGAAATCTACATCACTTGTATGTTATTTTTTAAGGAGGAAGTTGATCCATCTTTATTGGGTTTCATAAAACTTCCACTACAGTATAAACAGCTGCAGTCCTCCCTGGTCCACACTAGGCTGTGAATGTTTCCAATCTCTGCCCCTTGGAATGAATCAAGTCTTAATTCCCATTTGGACTTCAGCAGCTACAAGGGTCTAGGGTTCTTCCCTTGCCTCTCTGCCTGCTGTTCTCCTTAACTTCAACTGGAGTTTCACACACACACATCTGTGGGCAGAATCTGTCCCTCCCTCCATAGGCTTCATTTTTTATTAGCTAACCCTGCCCATGCAGCCCTGCCATCACAAGGCACTAAAGACACACATAAATATCCATACTTAATCTTGTCTCTGAAAAATGGATCTGGGCATTTAATAAACGATGGTCGACTAGGAGGAGAAAAAAAAAGTGGTGTTTTAAAATAAAGAGCTAAAATCCTTGGGGGAATAAAAAAGTCCTCACTGCAGAATCTCTCCCTCCTGTGCGTAGGCACTTGCTAACTGAGAGTAGTGGCACTGTGACAAAAGCAGCAAAACCAAAGGCACGCTTTACTAAAGGAAAAGGGGGGAGGGGAGTTCTTCCACTGGCCATCTGTGAAAACAAGGCATGTGGCCATTAAATGCAGAGGCTGTAAATATAAATATACACAAGCTCCACAAAGCAAATGGCAAAAAAAAAATAAAAGGGGGGGAGAACAGAGAGGGGAACAGATAATAAATGGATAAACTTTCAGTTGAAGTAAATCAAAATACTTATTGCTTAGTGCTGGGCAAAACCAATTTTGATCTTTGCAAGCCTGACCTGTATTTTCTAAAATTAAATTTGTGAAAAGTTTCAAGAGAAGTTGCAGTGGGTACAGCAGCCCTGTTGAACAGGACTCCTTGACCATGAATGATCCTGTTGAGGGTGCTGACTGGGCTTACTGGATGTCTGACATCTGGGTGATGACTTAATACCTGCTTGACTTGTAACACATTTTGAAAACTTCGTGCTCTGTGATGATAGCATGAACAAAGAGGATCGCAGCCCCCATACAAGAATTTCTGCTGGCAAAGAACCTCAGTGAAACAAACTTAGAAAGAGAGTAGGGAGAGGTGTAGTAGGAGGGGGATACACAGTTGTTAGGATAACACATTAACCCTTGTGCTGTGGGACTCTAACAGCTCATTATCTGCAAGACACAGCCTGGGCCCCACATTGTACAACCATTAGTCCAAACGGGTCTCTGCTCACACTGCAAGAAGAGAACAAAAATATTACACTGATCAGCTTTTCTCAGGTTTTACAGGCCACTGAGGAATAGAGTGGGATACAGGACACATCTATTAGGTCTGCTGAACTTGCAGGGATAAGTGTGTACGTGTGTAATGTCTATGGGTGACACAGCCTCTGCTAGTCCTTGAGAATGCTGAAGTGTTTTTCCAGTAAAATACTACAGAGATTATGAAAATGGGCAGGTTTCAACTCTTGCAAAGTGATTTGCTTTATGATGTTAGTACAGTGCCTCTTGACTAATTGTCAGTGGGTTTCTCCTGTTTGGGAAGCCTGGCTTGCACCAGGTCCCAGTTTCAATCATTACAACTTACTCAATCTAGTGTGACTCTCAGTCTCTCAGTGTCTGTAGCAAGCTCAGGGTTAGTCTGTTTCACCAATCCTTCTCTTTTCTTCCCCTGCCTGTCCTTCTGTCCTGCAATTTTCTCTTGACTTTCTGGTTCAAATCTAACCATTAGGAGAAGGAAAAAAAAGTTATTGAAGCAAAATTCTCTACTGCAAGAAAAATTTAAATGCCATGTGTTAAACCAACTACTCCTTATGTGTTTAGTAAAGTGAGCTCCAGTGTTTTATTTCTCAAAGGCAGCAGGATCTGCGGGTTTGAGATTCTTAATGTTCCCCTCCTTCCCAAGGGGAGAGCAGGGACAAAATTCATATCAGCTCAGTGGATCACCGTGGTTTCTGAAGAGTTAACTCTGCTATCCCCATCCATCAGGCAGCCAGCGAGGCATCAGGAAGGAATGATAGATGTAAAATTATTACAGGGCTGCCACCCGATATACTTTCTGCCATTTGTAACTAACGCTGGAACTGACACACTTTTTTCATTATTAAACATCCACATTAAGTCAACATTGGTCACTGTCATTTCATGTTTGGCACTTTCTTAAGGGGAAGAGGGAGACGTGGGGGTGGGAGAGCGGAGGACGGTGGGAGGAGGGGTGAGTGGGAATGGGAGGAAAGACATCCTGAACCCGGTGTTCCATAAGCATGAGTAATAGGCTCCTGCTTACAATGCTGGAATGAATATTGTTACAAATAGCTCTTTAGTCACAGACCAGCAGACAAGTACATGTCAGAGCCTTTTAAAAGGACACACTCCAAGCAGTAACAGGGAGAACTTGTACCGAAGGTTAAGACACACCCCCAGCACAGGGGGTGTATTCGAAGTACTCAGATTGGAGTATGACTCCATCCCTACACATCAGAAAGGCTCTGGTGGCTGTGTGTCCTTATACAGCTGTCCCAGCCCCTGCCAGCATTCAGAAACCAATTCGTGCCAGTGCACCCTGACATATGTTCAAATACCTGCTCGCGTGCCCCCCTCCTCCTTTGTGACAGAGTACATCCCTGAGAGTCTGGCTGCAGTTGAGGAATTACTGGCTAGTGTTGTGCATGTTTGTGCTGTGTATCCCTGAAGGAGTGTACTGTAGGCTGGGATGCATGCACACACATGCTGACTCTTTGTGTTTGTGTTCATCTCCCTTGCAGTTTTGGGGCTGAACAGAGAGGCCAGAGTTCCCTGGCTGATGCTGCCTGTTGTGGTGCTTACCTCAGCTGACAACCTGAGCTCTGAGCTATGTGTATAACAGGTAACATTGTTTATGTATAGTATGTATCAAGCTATAATTAACTGTAGATGACAATTACAAATAAAACTATGCTCTTGGGTTTCCAAGAAACCAGAAAAACATATACACGCTCTTGTCATTTATACAGGGAAATGATTCCAAGTAAAGTAATGTAAAAATATGTTTTACTGCATTTGCAATTAAAATAGGTTTTAGTAAAATCCACGTTCATCGTGATGCTCATAGTTTTTACTGTAATCCTCTGAAAATCAAATCCGTCAAGATGGTCCAAGTTCGATGCCCAAAAAGTGACTCACCCAAATCATCTTAGCCATTTTTAAAAATCTTTTCTTATCTATGACTCCTTTTATACAGTTTCGCTCTAATTCCACAAAATTCCTCTCTAACTACTGCCTTAGTTCGCATGTCTGGCTGTCCACAGGGATCAACACATCTGGGAACATGAGCAAGATAACAGGAAACATATGAAGAGCCCGAAGAGCTTTAACAGAGACTCCCAAAGATGGTTTCCAGCCCCAAGGCTGCCCAGCTACCCCTGGCAGATGAATCCCCACCAGGAGTCTCACATATATGTTGGGAATGGTGCAGAGTCCACCTCCACTGAAAGGCTGCAGCAGCAATTCATGCAACAAAAAGCTCAACAGGTCTCAGAGAATCATAGGTCTCCAAAAGTACACTACCCACTGCAGAAAAGAAGGGAGAAAAATTTGGGATAGCCCCAAACGAGTGTTTGTTACCTATAAATGAGGTTACTCTATAAGAAGGAGAGTCTTTCCTCTGTACATAAGTACAGACATAATGTGCATTTCTAAGTACTAATACGCCCAGGGACACACAGATATATATTAGGATAGCCCTCTCTTAATTCCACTCCCCATCTCCAATTCTCTGGTGAGGAAGCAAACATCACAGACATGATGTCTCAAAAGTTCAGGACTGCCACTAAGTCCCATGGTGGGACCTTGAGCTTCTGAAAGGGAAACTCTGTAATAAAACTGTAGCACTATTTCTTGCTATCCACTTTCCCACTATTTCTTGCTATCCACTATCTAATCCTCTGCCTTTGAAAACAGAGAAAACCAGAATACAGTTTAATTAAAAATGGCAATACTTGCTTTCCTCTTAAATCTTGCTGTTAGAGAGAAAACTTTAAAGTCCTAGACCAAAAAGACATTTTAGAGAAGTTGGATTGTTTGTCTGGATGTGAACTTCACATACTAAAATAAATCAGAGAATCACAGAATCAATTAGGTTGGAAAACACTTCTAAGATCATCAAGTCCCATCATCAGCAAGCCCCAATAAAATTTTGGCATTAATTGTATCAAAACCCCCAAAGCCTACAGTTGCTTTAGAAAAATTTTCAAGTGAGCAAACTGTTTTTTTTTCCTGCTACCTTGTAAAAGAACTCCTGTCTGCCCTCCACGAGCCCACCAGGAGGTATGAATTAGAGAGGAAAATAAACTTCAACTGAGGTTGAGGGTGTGAAGTGAAAACAGAAGGAATAAGGAGAATCCCAAGAATAGGAAAGTAACAGAATAAAGTGAATGCAGATGGTTCCACTCCTGTTACTTAATCAAAAGGCTGTGCAGAGTCACTAGAGCCAGCATAAAGTCATGTGTTAGAACAACAGCTGATCTGTATTAAAGAAGATTAACTCGCAATGCCATGGTGGAGGGCCTGGGATTATTTTATGTGCTTCCATTGCCGAACAAGCCGTCAGCACAATTACTGCCCTCCGATGTGAATGACTGATCTGTAACCACAGCTAAACAGCATGCTGCTTAGGGGCCTGGGTGCTTCATGAAGATGAATTTCCATACCATCAAAGTGCTTTTAATGGGCTTCCTGATCCAACCACAAGGCTTGCTTTGCAAGTATATAGAACTCAGGATGAAGGCTTCCTGTCCAAAAGGATTTGGTCGGTTGTCACTTGACAATTCCCAGCCAGCACAAGGGAGGAGAGGGGGGAGATAGGTAGAGTTCTCTCTGCTTTGGAGGACTTAAAAAAAAAAAAAAAAAGGAAGAAAGGAAAAAAAAGGGTACAGATGCTTTCTGAATGCAACCAACTGCTGTATCCACAGCTGAATTCAATGCGCTTAACAAATAACGGCAATTTAGCTATGCTTGCGAGGAATAGCTTGAGTCACTTTGCATTAGCATCTGGCTGAGTGTTAAAGTCATTTCTACATGGGAAGCAGAGAAAAGGAATTTCTGCTCCGAGCATCCTTTCAAGAATGCTTAAATATTTGAATATAAATTCCTTTGTGCTTGTGATCACTTCTTCTTATATCTGACACTCTGCTTTTCCCTTTTCCCTTCTGGTGCTCTTCTCTGTGAAATGCCGTAAACATGCTCTGTCCCTCTCTTTCTTTGTCTCTCCCCATAGCGGCACCCTCATTCTTCTGAGATGGAGTGTATGTACTGCCAGATACCTATTACACTGACCTCTTTTTTTTCTTTCCCTTCCTCTCCAGAAAGTGCATGAAATTGGAGTAATTTCTACATCACTGACACCCAGGATAGGCTGATGAAAAAAGTACAGCGGTGAGAGACTCACATGTACATTTAACATTCATTACGCAGGCTGCTGGCTTCTCACAGCTTATTGATCAATCTCCTTCTAAAACCAGGGAAAATGGAAAGCTATCCAAATTAGCAATCTGCTCATTCTGGACAATACTGTTTGACTCACAAGCTTCTTAGGATGACTGGATTTCAAGTTTCTGCTAAACAGCTGATCATTTTTATTCAATCTATTTACCTGCCTGTCTCACTGAATTGCACAAGACCTTACAGTATAAGTGGTTTAAATAAAATGCAGTTGACACCAAATGTGACAGCGGGAATCCTTGTACTGCACAATGACAGCTGTATCACCTCAGAAAAATATTGCAGAGAAGGAAAGGAACAGAGGAGAGAGTCTTGCTAAGCACACGACGCTGAGACGCACACCAGAGTTGGGAAGTGTATCTCAGGTGGCAGCATTATAAGGACAGCTCAGTACAAATGTGGCAGCAAGCACTGGCAGGTCTATTTATCCTCCATAAGCCAGGGTAGTGCACAGAAAGACATCAGGCACTTACAGAGAAAAGCAGCAAATCACAACCTCACTGACACACATGACAGTTAGAGCACATACAAATTTTACTAGAGAATATCCACTTCGTTGGTATTTTGTTACAGCACAGCTTCACAGGCCAGTCCAAAAGCAGAAGGTGGTAAGGCCCATACATTCTGCTGTCTCTAAGTTTCACTGCAAATATTTGGTGCAGTTTGTGTTGTCAATTCTCTGCTTTTTCAGTTTTGTTAAGTCATCTAACATGACATGACAGTGCTACATTGCAATGGTCACAAAATATATATGACAACCTCACAAGGCTAAATACCCAGAAGCTGAGCCTCAGTATCAGCAAAGCTTATGTTCCTAAAGAAGCTTGAGTATTTTCAAATCCAGCTCATCTCACAAACACATGTAAGCATTTCCATAAAGCAAGATTTCCACTTAGACTCAGAGATTTCCAAGATCACCTTCTCTTAATACATGTTGACAGGCTGGAACAGAGAATTAGTGGCCTCCAAAGTTCTTGTGAGGGCTTGAACTATCTCTACCTCCTCCCCACTCTTGCCCAGGGGTCTCCAGACCTCTCTTTCATGTCATCTTTGCGTTGTGGTTTTCATTTTGCTTTTCACTTTTTTGAACTATTCTGTTTCAAGAACAGGGAAGGAAAAATAGAGTAAGAAAAAGGAGGAAGAGAAGGGAGGAAGAACCTGGGTATCTGTGGGGAGAGGCAAATTCGCACTCTGACCCTTTGCAGAGGGAGTCTGGGAAACTCACCTTTTCTGTCCTGCAGTTATTGAGACCCAGGCTGTTCACCACGGCCACCTTCCCATCCAGCACCTGCTGCTCCCTCCGAAGTTGCTCCTTCATCTGTCGGGCCTCCTGGATTGCCTTGGTAACAGCATCGTGGTCATTTAAATAACCTGACGACGTGATAGAAGAAAGGATGTCTTAAAAAAAGAAAGTTACAAGAAAACACTTTAGCTTTCATCAATGGAACACACAGTTTATCATTATTAATGAGAAAGAGTTAAAAGGCAATGCCCACAAGCCTGTCAGTGCTCAGTAATTCTGTTGTTGTTATGATAGAGCCACCTGGACATAAAGCATGAGAAACCTCGGTGCCAAAATCCTCGTTCTTGCTATTTGATCCTATTAGTTTCAATATTTCCCTGACACTGCAGAGGTTAGCCCTGTGGTTTGTATGCAGCAGGATGTAACCGGCTAAGAGTTAGGGGAAGCTTTGATCATGCCAGCAATCCCAAACTCTTAAAAATAGACTGTTTCATTCTTCCCCTTGTTAAAACTCGTGAATACATTAAAATAAACCACAGGTGGCGGTGGTTTGCTATACATATGAAATGCATAATGGCTGGGAAGAGAAACCTCATCCACTGAATGCTCCCCGCCACCACCTGTCATTCACAAATGTACAAGAAACCACAGCTACACGGACCTACATTCCCACTCCTATTCATGCTGCTAATAGTAGGTCAAATGTCCACTGTTTTGCCGCAAATTCACAGCCTAGGGCTTAGCCTTTGTAGTCACTGAATTATTTCCTTTTAAAATGTTACAAGCATCACCAGCACAGCTAATACTATTTAATTTTAAATATGACACTTTGTCATTTTTTTCCTTTAGCGTACTGTAGATTATACTTATTATGATCTGCATGTGATTTGTCGGATAGAATACTGATGGGAGACTCCAAGCCCCACTCTATTTTTCAAATATTAAAGGAGAGGCTAATATCTATCAATCTCCCTCTCCCCCTCCACATCCCCATACGTGTGCACACACACATACTTCTTTCTGTCTTTTAACTAGGGCATAAAAACGGCATAAAATGAATCTGTAATATGAAATTGCCCAGAAAAGGGACTTCTGTTTGTGACATGAGGCTAAATCTAACCAGATCCATTGGTGAATTGTGACAGATGGAGAGACTGTGAGACAGAAGGCAGGCACTAATCACACACAAAATGACCGGCTTGCCTCAACATGTTCCATGGATTCCAGCAAACTTTACACCCTAATCCATTTTTAGAACAAAAAACATCTGGGCCATAAATCCTCTAATCTGCCAAAACACGCTATTAAATCCCATGATTTGTTGAAAAACACTAAGATTAAAGAAAGGAAATATAAAATGGCTAACTGCCGTGTTAGGAAAGTGTTATTAATACTCTTTCTTTGTCTCAATTATGAATGTTCTGTTCCTAAAGAGCCTTGTCTAATCATGTCAGATTACACATCCTTGTTGTATTGCTAGACTCTTCTATCTGATCCACTGATTGCCAAAAAATGCAGGACATTGTCTTGCTGCTTAAAACATTTCAGGGGAAGAAGCTGATGTCAGATTAGTTCAGTGCTGTGCTGCTGTCAGGATTTTAGTTTGGTTTGGGCTTTTATTGTTGTTTTTTTTTTGGACTGCAGACAGAGTGGGACTGGTACTCCCATCTTCCTTGGAGAGCAAAAGCTAGAAAGAAAAGTTTCTGTGCGGTTTGACTGTTGTTAATTGTACTGACAGCTAGGTTTTGGCTAAAACCCCAGGAACTCTGAGAGTTTTATATGAAATAACTTGATCCACATTGCTCTTATCAAATTCCCAGCCAATGGAATTCCAGTAATTCCAGTTTTCCCAGCATAAGGAAGAATATAGCCTGCACCAGCACAGTGCTACCAGTTGATTTTTCTTTTTTTTTAATCTCCATTTTACCAACTTGCTTGGTTTCTTCCCCAGTTTGCATCTGTTAACCTTTGCATCTGATCAACCTTGCATGTAGTCACAATAAATTAAAAGGGAAGGAAGTAAACAAACAAACAGCAGTATTAGTGCTGCTTTTGCTCTTGTCTAGGTATAATACTTTCAATCTGTAAGAGAGCCAAATTTGCCTAGGAACTGGAATTCATGCCCTTCTCCAGACTATTTGGCTTTTCCTGAATACTGCTATCTTTGAGACAGTTTGGCACATGACAGTGAATAAAAGCAAGCACTCCTTATGTTTTTCAGTAGCTGCCAAGATGCTGGTGTGCAGGGAAATGATTAATATAGAAGCGAGTTGAATGTAAATTATTGTTGTTTAGGGTAGGTGGTGAATTATTGACAGAGAGGGGAACTGCATTACATAAAATGCACTTAGTTCCAAGGATTGCCAAACTAGCACAGAGATGTTGCAGATAATGGCAAAGAGCAGAGAGAAGTTGTTTCTGTTTTTAGCACACGGACATATGCCTGTTCCCAAAAAGAAATGCTTGGATTTAAAGTCATACATGAAGCCATGACATTTGTGACTGCTCAGTCTGCAGCACAATTTATACGCTATAGGGATAGCTCTGGAAAGGGCTGTGGAGCTGTATGCCTGAGTGCAGCTATGCTGATGATCTCTGAGGCTCTGAGTTCATATCCCCCAAAGAAAACTGAACAATACACAGGCATTTTTCCATGTCATGGGAGCCAAGGAGCCTGAAGAACTGCTTTCAGAGAATGGTTTTAATTTGAAGTTAGTGGTGAAAAGTGACAGCTCAGCCGCATCCCAGCAAGGTGGGCTGTGCACACCTAGGAGAGACAACTTGTGCCTTGTGCTGGCATCTCCAATCATTCCAGTGGTGGAGGTAACTGTCTGACAAATGACTGAGTGTTTCCCAGTGACTTTTTGTAGAGGGATTTATCGCTCAGGATGAGAAAGTGATCCAGTTTCCCTACCAGGTCAGGGATCTTTGTAGCTTTGCTAAAAATGCTATAAAATTTTTTCATGGTGTAGCTCCTGCTGGAGGCTGACTTGAAATTTCATGCTCACTTCAAGATCACCAAATAGTTTCATCATGGCAATGAGTCCTACTTGCTGTAACTTGTGTTGTATCTGACCTAGCAGTTAGCAGGAGACCGTGTAGGGTGTTCAGGAGCTTTTCTTTCTTGCAGTCCTCCAGTAAAGGACAAACCTTTGCGAGAAGTACACTGTCTCCATCCAGCTCTTGCACCAGTTAAAGACAGCTTATCTTATAGATACAGCATGCACAGTGATACTGCTCAGCAACCTCAAAAAGTCACTTTCTACATTTGTAGCTGAGAGACATACAGCAGTGAACTCTATGTCATTAACAATAACTTAAGTATGTTATCTTTTGCTCCACAGTTTTCCATGGTTTATTAATGGTATAACACATTAATTCTTCTTACAAGAGTGACCTTTAAAGCTCTGTTCATCCTCAGAGCTTTTATCCAATTACATTATCACTCATTAAAGGTACAGCATTTCAAAATCTGCACCTTGTTAAAAGAAGTAAATTGCAGGGGTCTCAAACCTATGGAAAATATCAGGTGTGTAGGGAAAGAAGATTGAAGAGGGGAGAACAAGAGATGTCTTGCAACTGAGATGCAAGTCAGATGCTTAACTTTCCATTGAAATATGATGCTCCGTCTACTTAAGGACAAAAAACCTAATATGAAAAAATTGAAATTCAATGCATTGTGCATGGAGAGCAGCAGGGTCAAGCAAACTAAAGATGAAATACATTATTATGTACCACAGCTAAAGAGTGTAGGGTTAATAACAATACAGACATTAACAATTAGTAATGTGACATTTAAAAAATATTTATATAATTGTAATGTGTCGTACCAAATAAATTTCACTGCATTGCACTGCTGTATCACAGACACAGCTTCTAACAGCTTTTTGGGACTTTTTGTGCTATCCCTGAAAGTGGCCAGGCAGGAGATGTTTTAGGAGGAACATGAGAGACAGTAGAAAAAGTACATCTGCCTCACTTAATTCCCAAAACAGAGCTTCATTTACATAATGAGATCTTGATTCAGGTTATACTCAATCACTTCATGGAATACAACATTTCAGTTACAACGATCAAGAATGGGGTGTGTACACATTTTCCTTATACACACAAAGAGCAGTCCCTTTAACACATTCGATTTATGAAATTACCACTGTTATTATTTAGACTGTTGTTATTTAGATGGTCTTTAGGCAAAGACGTAATTTTGGCAGGAGGAAGAATTATCTCTATTTTTTGGAACAATGGTAAAACCAGCCTAGTCAAGACTTCTTGCAACATAAACCAACAAATTTGGGGTTTCTTTTAATGAACCTGGTGATTGTTTTGCTTATTACACCAAGGTAAAATAACATTCCATTCAGCATTTGGATGGACTAGAGATTAAACTTGTAATTTTGGAAAGATGTAGACTTTTAACTTTAAGGAATATTTTTGGAAGTTTATCCATCACTTTTAGATGACGTATACTATCATGAGTCTTCAATGCCTACCATTAGACAGGTCACTGTCTTTAATGTGTGCCATTAAACAAACAGCATTTATTAACTTCTGTTGATAAAGAAGCATCTGAAATAACATAGGTCTTTGTTTTCTGAGTCTGTAAAAGTTAAGATACCTCTCCTGAAAGGAAAAGTCTCTGCGAGTTTCTTCACTGACACCAACCAACTGGAGTATTATGGTCAAACTGTGACAGCTCCTGGCCCACTGCCTGGCAGTAGCTGATAAAAGCTCCCTTTCCATTAGGACCTATCCCTTGTTTTAAGTGGGATACACACGACTGAGCTCACCTATTGTGTTGGCTCTGGCCGAAGGACTCGCTAATGTTGCTGGCACGGAGGACTTTAGTGAACTGGCCCCACTGTTTATTCTCAGAGCTGGCATGTGAGGAGAGGTGGGTGATGTGGGAGATTTGCCATCAGATGTCTTGGGTTTGGCTGAAAGGTTCAGAGGCTGGGCCACTTCATCCTGAGATAAGCAGAGGAGAAAAGAATGTTATCACCAAACTGCTGTTGGCACAACACCGCCCAAGCGCAGACAGTGGTTTCAGCTCATATGAACTTCGAAACCTGAGAAGCTGTATCATATATGAAGATCAAATGTGATACCATCTTGTCACTCTAGTTTGGAACTGAAATGACTGATAAACTGGAAAATTAGTGTGACACGATCAGAGAACATCATCCATTTGCACTTTGTGTGAGAGTTGTCTCTGAAGAAATTATTCCCATCAACAAGACATTTGCTTCTATCACGAAAATAGACAGGAATTTTACAGGTATATTTTATTTTGAATCTTATATTCATTAATGAAGTAAAAACTGAAGAGCATCTTCCCTTAAAACTCAACCACCACTAGCCAAACTGGGCAAACAAGTGAATTGGGGTTCAGTTGGTTTTTTATGGTCTTTTTTTTTGCACCTTTTTCTTGAGGTTTTGTTTTGTTTTAACCTGTACTTTCCCCAGAACTTCCCAGACTTAGAATTCCAAGCACAAAAATACTATAGGAAATAAATACTTCTCTTCCACCTTAACAAAATCTGAGACAATAACCTGGATAATTCTACACATAGCACTAGAATTTTTATCTTTTGCAAAGTTGAATTTCTAGATTTCAGCAATTATTATTATTATGTGAAAATAGAAAAATTAGGTGACATTTTTCGAAGGGTAGCTGGAGTTATTGCTAAACCTGGCTTGATTTCATAGTGATAGACAGTGCTATAAAAACCATTAAAATGACAAGTAATGTATTTTCATTTGACCAAAGTAAAATACAATAAGGAAAAAAACCCCAAAAACCCAAAAGAGAAGGGAGAAAAGGATTTTTCAACAAGAAGAGCATTTTAGAAGTGATTTTAACTGACTTTTAAATAAGCAGAACTAATGCATGTGATACTAGATCAAATCATCACATAAGAGCTTAGCTCTTGTCTGACACTGTGACTTAGGAGAGTCATCCTTTAGCTACAAGAAGTGTTACATCAGATAACTGGGTTTCAGCTCTAGGCACTGAAGAAACTGATTCTGATCTCCCTAAATTTAAGTACATTTAATTTTATAGAATTATTCCTGACTTACAATAACGCAAACCTGAGTGAGATTAGACTCGCAATGTTTGAGTGTTTTACCACCAAAGTATTTGTAACTATCATGTAACACAGATTCTTTTCCACACACGGTGGTGTGCTGCAGTAAAGAAGGAATTTTATAGCTGCCTAGTGCTTGTGGAAGTATGACGCAGATGTCTCCAAACACAAGACAATTCTGCAAAGCACTGTCACATAACTTTTCCGTTGCCTCTGAGCAAAGCACCTTTGTTATATTTGATTATATTTCTACATTTGGTTATATTTCTACACAGTTTTTTGATAGTCATAGCAGATAAACACTATCAGAGGCATTGTGGACAAAGCTGTCATCCTTAAAGTGATGTTGAAAGCCATCCTAGAGGCAACTTGTGCATAAAATAAATGGGAAAAAATCAATGCATAAAATTGCCTTAGGAGCCTACATACTGTACTCTCAGAAGTGAATTAGGTACCTAGATGTCAGAGTTCTGTTGATCTTCTAGGAGATTTAAGCTGCAGGGTTAAAAATGTCACCAGTAAAACCAGTATTTGACATTTTTAGAAGGGATTTGTTACTTTACAGAAATACAAATCCATTGTATTAGAATACAACAGATAAAATAAAATTAGAATAAAATAAAACACTAGCCAAATGGGACTTGCTTTGCTGCTCCCCTGATTTCAATTAAAAAAATAAAGGAATCTCACAACAGTCCAACTATAATGTTGCGAAATCAGTACCGAGTTAGTTGCATAAAAGTTTTAAGTACAAATGAGCCAACAAACCAACCAAACACAGCAACCTTGTCGCAGACAAGGATCCCTGAATAGCAAAGTCATGTATTTGGAACACAGCATGAGAAGCAAAGCAAACCTGCCCACAGACTTTTTTCAGTTCGATCCAAGAGGGGTTGGTTTCCACGTACATTTGATTCTAGACCTCTGCTGTAAGTCTCAACAAAAGGGGCTGATTGGTGTCAGATATGGTACTAAGAGCTGCAATGTGCTCTCTGCCCAAAGGAAATCTGACTGAGATAAGCACCAGTTCAGAAGGAGCAGCAGCTAGTCCCTGATGGGAATGGCTCTCACACACTGCAAAGGCAGCTTGGATTCCAACCTGCATCCTTATAATGAAAGGTTTTTTCAGTCTCATCCTTTTGCCTCAGTCCCTCAGCTATCCTTTCCCTATAAAGCTTATTCCTTCCCTCCTCTTGCTCCTTCTCCCTTTTCTCAGCTCTTCTGTTCCCTTTTTTTTTAACCTGGTATGAAGGCAAGGTCCCGTGCAAGTCCACTGCACAACAGTGGTTCTGATATTGTTTAATGCGAGTTAGAAACAGAGGAGGTATTTTTTTCCCCATTGTAGGCATCAAGCAATGAGGCTGTCTGTGTTGTAACTATTCTTGGTAGTAAGAATGCTCTTCTTCATTCAAGTCAGCACAGCCTTCTCTGGAGCCAAGAAATATAAGGCCTTGTGGAAATAATAAAGTCGACAGTTCCAGAGCCGATAAATGTCATTCCAAAGTTTCCCTTCATTCACTTTCATTGTGTGTTCAGGCTAATGGTAAATTAATCGGAGGTCACAGAAGCTTGGTTCTCATAACTGAGGATAAGTAAACAATTTTCAGCTATTATATGTATTTATAAAATGATACTATTTCACTGTTTGGTCTTCATAACATTTTTACTTCTGTTATTTCAAAGAGCATTCTCAAATCCGCGCTGGAAGTCAAATGCATTAAAAATTCAGTCAGACAATTTAGAAATCCTACATTGCATCACGATTTGGTAATAACTTCAGTCATTTCCTTTACAATAGTGGAACTACACTGATTTATTCCAAAGGACTCTAAAAAATATCTGGGGGACAAGTAATAACATACAATTGTGTTGTGTGAACATGACTGTTAGGATCTTCACTGCTATAATGTCAGTGAAACATTTTACTCTTTTCCCTTTCTGCAGCCATAAATTCAAAATCCTCTGCTCTTCCAGCTTAAATCAAGAACTGCACTGTCTTCATTATTGATCTGAGCCTGTGTAACCCCAAGAAGAATTAGGCGTTAGTCTACCTTTATTTTTTAACTATAAAATCTCCCAGCAAACATTCTGCCACATTACAGATTAGCAGAAGTCTCCCAACTATGCCAGGGCTGTGTAAGACAGCTCGGCAAGTAAGAGACATAAAAGATAAAAAACAGATATAGCATCTTCACTTCAGGTAGATGGTATCTTTCAACATCCAGGAAATTTGATTTTATGCAGTGGATCACAGAACCTAGAATTACTCCCTGTACTCAGTTTTTATTAGAGAAAGTATTGATTGGTCCCTGCCTTTTTTTTGAAATGCAGCTATTCTAAGATGACATTGATAAGGTGGGTTTTTTTCCCAAGCCAGTATTTTTTAAAGAGTTAAAGTCAAACATTTATTTATGTATCAGCCAAAACAATTAATGCTGAGACTAGAGGACATTAAGACCCAAAAGGCTGGTAATAATATAAACACAGATGTGATGAAAGTAAAATACAATCTTGATTAAAGGTTGTGAAATGCCTCTTTTAAAGTAGCACATTTGTCTTACTAAACAAAACATACACACACACGCACAAAATAAATGCAGAGAATAAAGCATAAGCAAAAACACAGGAAGGAGGGCTAATAAAATGTACCCACAGAAAGCAAAGCATTGGTAAAGAGATTCCCATCCCCTGTACCACAGTTGTGTCAGAACAGCTGCTGTTTTAGGGAGAACTGATTTGCTTCCCAGGACTGGAAGACTCATTCACCAGAACTTGAATTCAGGGAACTTTAAATCCTTGATTTCCTCTAGATTTTTTTCCCAGTTGTATCTAGGTATTTGAGGAAAGAAAGAACCCTTCAGCTACACCAGAATTTGGGGGACAGGTAAAACATTCAAGACCCGTATTTTGTAGCTTCAGTCAATCTGGATTAGTATAACTTTCAGCTGTCATATTTTAAACTTTAGACACAGAAAATCTCCAAGTTTAAGTGCCTGACATGCAACACATAAACAGAAATGCTGCTGGCAAGTTGAGTGTGGATCACACTGTTTTTATAAGGTTTGTATGGTCCTTTGAAAAGGTAAAATGCTAGGTTAACTCGAAGTGCTTATTAACATGGGAGGAAAAAATGAAAGAAAGGGAAAAGGAAGGGATTTGGCTACAGTCATACAGTGACAGCAGCAGAGCTTCAGACAGACCCAGGAATTCTGACACGCAGTCACCAATCTTGAAATAGTTGGCTGAAATGATGTCTTTTCTAATCTTTCCATCATGCTGTCTCTATTTACTTCCTCCTAGGATAAAAGGTTAATTCATCTCTATGGAGAATAGATATGGAAAAAGAAGGGGATAAAATCTGATTCTGAGAAACTGTCTAAACCATTTATTAAAAATGGTACTATTTCAACACCAAGAGCTGAATAAAAGACTGATAGCCCACATGAATGAATGAGTCTCAGAGAATGAAAAAAGGGTGGTGTGGGGGTGGGAAGTGGTGGTGGAGAATCCAGACGATTCATTAGGATTTGATAATCTCACTCCTTTTCATATATTTTAAGATTAGTGCACTATTAAAATACAGTTACTGAATCATTGTTCTGTCATTTAAATCCAAGTGCTGGATCCCACTGTGGCACGTGCTGAAAGTCCAGGTTGCAGGTTTATTACAAAATCATGAACTACTCTGGGTATCATCTGACTGGCAATACAAATGTGCTTAAATGACCTGGCACAAGCACAGCCCAGCCTGCTCTACTAAAGAGGCTTTTCATGACCTCTGGGAACACATTCGCCACATCTTGCTGCCTATTTAAATGACCTTGACAGTACAAATTACAGCCAAATGAGTTAGAAATAAGAAGCCAGGGAGGGGGTTTCTAAAAGACTGCCACCTCACCAGAAAC
This sequence comes from Ifrita kowaldi, assembly GCA_013398055.1. NCBI lineage: Eukaryota > Metazoa > Chordata > Aves > Passeriformes > Cinclosomatidae > Ifrita > Ifrita kowaldi. The sequence goes on along the minus strand of VZRS01001727.1, from coordinate 482,014 downwards.
AAAGCCTCATTCCCCCACCCTGATTCTGTTTCCTGGAGATCTTCATTTCAATAGACATGCAAAATATGGAGCACTTACTGGCATGTCTGGGGCAGAAGACAATGATGCTATTGTTGCCCATTGAACAATGCAGCCACTCTGTGGCTTATCCAGTCTCCTACTTATCCAAAAATGTCTAACCAAAATACATAAGAAATCGAGGTGCAACAGCAGAGATGCAAAGAAAATCCTCTGGAATCAGTGTCCCTCAAGACTACAGTTGTCCACACACTCATACAAAGACACCGGCAGCTTCCTTCACATCCCCTCCCCTTCTGTAGCCACTCATGCTGAAACCATCAGTAGTGATAATAAGAAGCCAAGAGGTAAAGGCAGTTGTGAAACATGTTGTATAAATGAATCATGCTGCTGATATTATCCTCACTGATGAAATAATTGTATTAAATTAAGCAGGGATGTTCACATGACAGGATGGGTGAATTAGATAATGCTCATCTGCAGCTGTACCTCCTCCTGCCACATTCTCAAGTTTTGATTAAGAATAATGTGTCCCTTCCTGCAAAGGTGGAAATTTCTCTAACTACGTAGAAAAAACAGATACAAGACATAAAAACAGGTATCTTGGTTATGATACAGTAATAAACACAACAGAATTATTCTTCAGGTTCAGCGAACGCTTTATGGTATTCTTGCCCACAAGTTTCAGCACCAAAAGTAAAAGGCATGACTAGACTCTGGTTACAAAGGAAGAGGCACTAAAGACAAGGATAAGGGCAGGTATGAGGAACAACTGTGTTCTTTCCTTCTGATTCTGCAAAGTGCACAGACCTTTACTTCTGTGATGGTACAGAAAGATCTCTGCTTGGATTTTTTTCTATACCCAGAGCAGCTTTTTTTTTTCTTTTATGGTGTTGCTTTGCTGAGTATCTTTTCCTGAATGAGTTTCTCTCAGAAGGCGGGTACTTTCTGGACTCAGGGCTTGTTATCCAACCAAAGTTAGTACTTTACTGATGCTGCCCAAATACTCTTCTTCATGGGACTCAAAATAAAGGGGGAAACTCAGCTGCCTTATACTTGTGACAAATATTCTTTTCTGGTCTGCTTATAGGGAACTACTCAATGAATAAATTACTCCCAAAGGCTGATTTATACACTAGGAGGATTATTGCACAGTCTCCATTCTTGTTCACAGAGAAAAGTGGTGCAGGAACACAGCAAGTGAATCTGTTTTGTAGCACCTGGGACAGAGAGGATTTCTCCTCCAGTCTTCTTTTGCAACCCTAAGGACTCTCAGTGAGGATATTTCCTGGGGACTTTTTCCTCTCAGAGAGATCTGTAACATCCTCCCCTTCCCTTTTTCTTTACAGGAAGCCTAGTTGCCAGGAAAGAAGTCAGCCATCATAAAGACTAATTTACTGCCCTGGAAGCTTTGATTTTGTCTGGTCTGCATGTTGTCACAGTAAAAACCAGAGAGCTGCTTTTTTTGCTTTGTATTTAGTAGTGTTGTTTCCCAAAGTTGTATGCAGAGTTTCCAAACAGATATAGGAAGAACAAAAGAGCAGCATATAAAATGACCTGTTTATGGACATGGCAGGCCCTGGACGATTCCTTCTTCTCCATGCCACAACCTTTGTATGCAATGCACAGCACTTATTCTATAGTACCTATTGTGTAAGTCACGGAATACAGATGCTGAAATAATAGAGGAGAAAATACAAAAGTCTAGGATCATTTTAGTCCTCCTGCTACCTCCTGCTACATGGATGAGTGGGATGTTGCAGTTGCAGGGCAGCCTAAAAGCAGCGTCTGGGGAGAGAGCTATGGAACTGCTCTTCGAAGTCTCTAGCCAGTGATGACCTGGGGTAAAGGCCTTCCTTTTGTGTAGCATCTGGTCAGACCTCTGCACACAGAAGCAGCTCTTTAAAGGTCTTCAGGAAAGACTGCACTGGGACCTTGCCCTTTGGGGTCTTGTGGAGAGCAAGGCAGGCTGCTTGGCCAACAGAATACACCAGGACATGCAGCTTAGCAAAATGAACAGACTGGTACATGTTTACCCAAAATTCATTTGTTTAGTTTCTCAAATCTTCAGAGACACATCCTCCAAACCACACTTTTAGCTTCTGGCTGGCTTTGGACCAACCATCCTTGTGAACTCTGCTAGTAATCTCCACAGACAAATAGCACAATGTGTTTGAGGAAAGCGGCCAGTATGAGATTTCCAGGCTAATTTTCCTTGATCACGAGTTTTCAGCCACAACAACCTCTAGGGAAACCTGATGACTTATGGATGCTTATCCCAATCCAGATCCAAACTTCAAGCATTCGTTTTCATCCAGACACAAGTAAATTACTTAGTCCTATCACCATTATTCTTCTACATGGGCATTTGCTCTTCTGTTTGACTGGAACCAGCAGAAGCAAGAGTTGCTCACCACATTGCTGAGGACACAGCAAGATGATTTTCAGTGCAGCATGAAACAAAACTGCAGGAACAAAGAGCTTTTAGTGTTTACTTGCACCTCATAAAGAAAAATCTCCTTTCCATTCCGCATCTCTAAGTGAGTGAAAATTTAACTCAGCAGCCTCATATACAAAAAGCCTCAGTGAAGCTGCTTCTGAGCAAATCTTGCCAGGTTGGTCCTGAAATGAGAAGGGTCCATGTTGAGTAAAGATGAAACAGGAGCCAGTGCAGAAGGACTATTCACTTGGGATTCTCCTCATCTGTACTTCATGCCAAACTTGGGTCCTGCTGTTAGCTTTTTACATCTAATTATTGTTCAGCTGAATTTCTCACATCACTGCTGCACCTGTCTATTTGGTATAATGCTATTAATGAAGTGCTTAGGTCAGAGGCTCAAGTCAGAGGCTAAGCAGGAGGAGTGATTTAGGCACAGGTCAGCAGGGACCGACGCAGATACTGCAAATCTGCAGGGGAAGATGACAACCAATTTTTCACAATTTTAACCATGAAAATCACATTACGTGTGGTAAAAATCATTAGGGAGGATAACAAAATCGTGGGGGAAAGGAAGGGAAAGGATTCTTCCTACGAAGAATTCTTCTCCCAAACTGCCCCCACTGAAATATATGGCAACCAGTACAGTGCAAGAGGGGGGAAAAAATCACTTCTCCAGCGTACCATAGGAATTATTAATTAATTAGAGCTCATAATTACTCTGACAGCTTTTGCCTTATTTTACTACTGGGAAGAATAAGGCACAAAGTGGCTATGATTTGCCTAATCTCACACAGTGAGTAAACAGCTGAGTCATAAGGAAGAACAGAGCCACTCTTCCTCAGAGCAGTGTTTGGGAGTTTCTCTGATACTGTACTGAACCTCCTAAAATGTCCAGCTGCTTAATAAGAAGTTGCAAAAAAAGTAGGCAGAGGTTAGACAGTTTGATCTGTGCTTATGTATTCCTGAAGTTGTGCTGGGTAGAAACTGTAGTGGTCTGTGCCCCTGTTAATTTTTTTTTTTTTAAGTCCTTTCTGCATACTTCTGTCCCAGTAAAACCCAGAAAGCTGAATGTGTGGAGTTGTGTCCTTATTAATGCCTCTCCCACCTATAACAAGTCTGTTAAAAAAATGGAAATAGACATTGGACTGAATTTTGTTACTGCCTAAACTGAACCTCAAGTCACCACCTTCCAACAAATAATCCCCAGTAAATGTTATGCAGAATGAACAGCAATAAAAACAACAAAACCTGAAAGGACGGGGAAAGACTTGGAAGGAAATAAAACAAGGACCTGCAAAGCCAAACAGCATTACAAACTGGAACATTTTAAATGAACAACAAGAAAACAGAAGCCACACTGATCAAAGCCTCCCACCTCCTCTCTGTGGTGGATGACACCTTCGCTGGGAGCACACCACCACCTCTAACCCCACACCTGCAAAAGGAATTAATTTCAAAAAGAATACAGACCAAAGCAAACCATATCAAAACAAATTAGCAACAGACCCCTCCTCCTGCTGTGGTCAGACAGGAGAGGCAAAGATGCTGCATAGTTGCTAAGATTCAGGGAAAAAAAAAGACAAAACAAAACCCCCTCAAAACCCAGCTGTTGAAAACTTTAGAAGAAACAAGTCCAAAGACCTTGAAAGAAAAGAGATTTCAAACAGCTTGGACAACTGGCAGGGGGCTAAGAAATTCCTTTTCAAAAAACACCAGTGCTTTCTCCGACTTTGGATATCTCTATGTAGCCTAGGTAGATTTTTCACTAAGAGAGGCAGCAAGTACAGTCCTATGAATATGTAGTGCAAAGATAACAAACACTGTATTTATTTACAGATACACACAACTGCAACAAAAATGTCAAAATATGTTTTGCAGCTGTAGATATGACCTGCTTGACAATTTGTTTTTCCAACTAATAGCTTTTCAAAGGAAAACTATCAACACAAAGCTCATCTGTCTTTAATGCTTGCATGCTATTAACAACATCCTAGATCACTGAAATCAAAACGATTTTACAACCCAGTCTTGCTGGATATCTTTATGTTTCACCTCCTTTTAGCAGCAAGATGAAATCTAATCAGCAGTTGCAGAAACTGGAGGGAGTTTAAGGTACTGTAGGCAATGTTCAAAGCCAACACATGCTCCTTCAGTAAATACTGCACTCATAGAAGAATTTGTTTAATATTTATACCCCATCCATGATCCCACACGTGGGGTCAGCTACTTGAGAGAACACCTGTTGGGAATGGTTGGGAATTGTTGCAGTCATGCCTTTTTAAATTGCCGATTCCTTAGGTCATGCCGAAGAAATTCAGGTTCAGTTCCTGACTTTCAAACAAACTTTCTCTGAATCCGAGTGAGTCACTCCTCATATAACCTGTACATAGCCACTAACATCTTTATGAAGTTATCATAAAATACCACCAAATATAAATTCTGGTGCTTTGCACAATAGCACATGGCTACAGAAAGCAAAGGCTGACTTCTTTGTCTCAATTCTCTTACAGAATTGGAGACAATACAACCTTTCACCTATGAAAAAGGGTTTATTCTATGCAAACTGGACATACATCAGACATGTTTATGAAACTGCATGGGGACACCGCCATTTGCAGCTCTTTAAGTTTAGTAAGTACTATTGATGTTATGTATTTATATATCTCTATCTCTCTCTCTATATATATATCTAGTTATATATACATATTGACCCTACCTATTTCTATTATTATTTGCTGCTGAATGCAGAATACAAGCAGAAGAGTGCTGAAGAAGTATTCAGCCCCCCTTGGTGGACAGACTTCAGATCTTATTCCTGATTCACACCAGCAGAAACGAAATCACCATCAGGACCAGTATTGGGGCCAAATTGCTGGCAGGCACAATGAACCACTAATTGCTGGATTCATTAGTAAGACTCATAGTTTGTCCCCATGAGATGCTGAATACTTTCAGCTCCTTTTAAAGCCTTGCATCTTAGAAATTAAAATTAACAACTGCAAACTAGTATTTTTGTTACACTGTAGAAACTCAGCAGGAATTTGAAGTCAGATCACAGGAATGCCAAAACTCTATTATGTAAAATTAGGCAGATTTTTATCTACCATTTCCCTGTTAATTCTGGAGAACATGCACGCATCCACATACAATTGCTACTCCATGCTGCTCCTCAAGCCTAAACAATTGGTTAAAATAGTTTTTGTAATGCTGAAAGAAGACAACTGCCTCACAAAATACCTTTCAAATCCCCCAGCACTACACTATTAAGACAAACCTATTCTTTTCAGACATATAACAAATGTCTATTTAAGAACACATCCAAATGCATTTCCATCACTCAGCCAGAACACTTTCACCTCCCAGAAGCTAAACACTGTAAGAGATGGAAAGAGAGACACAGAGAGAGAGAGAGAGAGAGAGAGGAGACCTTTAGTCCACCTACTGGCTTCACTGAAGGCAGTGAATCCAGCTCTAGCTCATTTCAAGTAGGTTCAACTGTGTCAAAGGTTACCCACAAGCTATTTCTTGATGATTTATAGCTGATGTCTACAGATCTCCTTTTATTTTAATGATGACTTCAGTACAGATGTTAAGACATTCTTTGTCTTCACCGAAGTGTATGAGAGGGAAGTTGACGTCTTAAAAAAGAATTTGAAGAGACTGATTCGCTTTTTCTGAACACGGCCAGCTCTGGGCAGTCTTTATATCTTATCAAGAAAAAAAAAGCCCCCTTCATCCTTTTCTTCTATACTAAAGCTGCTATGTTTCTGTTACTTTTTCTGGGCACAAATCCTAGAGCACTGACTCAATGTGTATGTCACCAGTTAATTATCATCAAGACAAGACACTGGGACACTTGGTAAGCATAAGATAATTTTATCTCTTCACCAGTAATAACATGTATTTATATAGCACTATTTTGCTCTGCTTGAGCCCAGAGCAATTTACAAAGCGAGCCCCGAAAGATTCCATCATGGGAATCCTTCCACCCAGCATTGAACCATAATCATTTGGGGGTGAGAAACAACAGCACAGGAAAAGCAGTAGTAGGACATACTGCATCCATTTGAAATTTCAGATGTCATGCTGGTGAAACTGCTGAGAGTTGTCCAAATGTGAGATTGTTTTTAACCTCAACATTAGTCTGTGTGTTTGAGTGTGCACAAGGTCTCTGTGTATGTATGTGTTGAATGTTCCTGACCCCAAATTTGGTCTGTGCCTTTACAGAAAATGTTGGAACTATGGGCTATCCACCCATTTATGACAAATAACAAGCAGACAGAGATAAATTAATTAATCTCAGAGTTTTAATTGCAGACTCTATTTTCTGAGGACATTTGAAACTAGGATGAGAGTATCCAGAAAGGGAAAGAAGATCATTTCAGAGAAGACTAAGACTATTGGAAATAAGCACAAAAAAGGGTCATACCGATCTGCAAGCAAAGCAGAAAAAAGCCGAGAGTTTATATTAGCAGAGCTCAAGATTTACCGAGGCAACCAACAAGCTAAATTCAAAATATATTAACTTACAGCTGTAACCTGAAGCCTATACAGCTCTTAGCATGGCTAAAGATAAAAATAATCAGTGTCCTGGAATGACTGCTCTCCCTGAGAGCTACCTTTCAAAAGAAAGAAATTCACAAGAACCCACACAACAAAACACTCTCCCAGATTGCTACATACGTATGTTTTCTTCCTGATTGTACACTGAATTAAAGCTGCTTTATTAATCCTGCCACTGTATTACTCCCTTTTCCAGTACACTGCTTCGCAGCTTTCTCTGGAGCATTCTGGAGACAAATAAATGCACCCCTGAAACTCAACTTTAGAAAGCTTTTTGTGCCAATTTTCCCATGGATATGTCATGTTGGGTTGTGTTTGTCACTGTGCAGCTCCTGCTGTGTTGTGCTAGCTGGAAGTCACATAACACGATGTGGCTGATCCATGACGTGAGATGTCACTGCCCGTCACGTCAGCTGAGAGCCTGTGACAAACTCCTATGCTTCATCTCCACATACACACACAGGCCCCTTGCTTCCAATCCACAAGCAGGTGCTGGCACAGCCACTCAGAAAAGTTGAAGGAACACTAATAATTTATGAAATAACTCAAGAGTTACAATACTTCTGTAACACCATGATTCAAAATTGAAAAACTTTCTCTGCACTGTTCCCACTAGGGACACGGTCTTCCCCTCCATGCACTCCGTGTGTCAAGATACTCAGAAATCTTTCATCAAACACTTTTTTTCTAAGATTTTTTTTACCAGTTCTGGCAATAGCTTATCTTTCCTTTAAAAGCAGCAGGGAAAAATGTAGCAACTTGAAATGAAACAAACAGAAACGAAACTAATTCATTAGCACAAAGTGCGCATTTGAATTCACAGTCTGACAGCATTAATGGATAAAGATACACAATCACAACTGAAATTTTAAACTGGTTTCATGTGTTAAATCCTGTCAAATTACACAAAAATCCAAAGTGGTTTGTTGCATCACCTTGTCTGCCTCAGATGTTCTTTGGATACTCATGGATGTTCTCTCTGGATACTACTGAAGCATTTTTACTGGGAGATTTTGCTGGTAAAAAGTCTAATTCTGCTGTGAAGTATTTATGCCTTAGCAGAATTGTCAACATGAAATCTTCTATGATTTGAGACTGAAAATTAATCCCACTCAAATAAAATAGTAACTCATAGATTAATTTTCTTAGCTGCTCTCTAAGCCTTTCATATACATTTATATCAATCTCTAAATTTCAGGCATGACAACATGAAGCTTTTTGTTTAAATGAGATTCTTATATACTCACAAGACTTCAGGACCTTGGACCTTAAGGAAGCTATCCATTACAAAATCACAACACATAGCCACACTGCTTTGAAAAATATGTGTACTCTGAAGTGATGCTTTCCACATAATGTCTCTGAATCCCTCTTTTGCAACAGCTCATTTTACACCGAACATCTCAAACCGCATTCTGTACAAAAAATGTGTAGTTCTCGGAAACCTGAGTGAAACAGTTGCCAAACACTTCATACAAATCTAAAGTTAATACTAATCTAAAAGAAGCTGTCTTGTTGAATTTGAAAATAAAACAGATTTTTCCACTCTGCTGCTAAATTTTGCTTCTCTTCAGCTATCCACAGCTACCAGGGATTAGAGATTAAAATGTTTCAGATTAAAATATTTTTGGAGCTCCCTTGTTACATGATTATCCATTCAGCTGGGTACAGGAATACTTACTGCAAAACGTATTTCTTTGCTGCTTAGTTTGAATTGCATTCCGTCAGAACATGTCAAGAGGAGCTAATTTCAAATCTAGCATGTAGTGTGGATACAAACCACCCTTCTGCAGACAAAACAAGCAGTTTCTGGAAGCTGTCAGACTGATCACACTAGAACTTGATTCAATCACCTCAGAATTTCCCTTTCTGTATCGAAAAGGAGTTCCACACTTGGTAAAAAGTGGCTACACTGCTGTCCACTACACAGGCCTGCCAACGCAGCCTCTGCACTTTTTTTTGACTATTAACACACAATGAAATACTCAAACACTTAGTTTGAAGCTGCAAAAGGGAAGATCTAATTCCTGATGTGAAGTACCCAGCTCCTTTCTAGAAGTATCTGGGAGAGTGAGAATTCTCTGTTCTGTTTCAAGCTCTCTCCTAATCCATGAAGTAGGTACATTGCTATGCTACTATAACTTGCACAAGCCTGTGCTCCTGGAATAAATACATCCCTTGATTTAGAGACTCTTAACAGCTCAGAATCTAAAAAAACAAATCTCTGGAATAAAGGATGACCCTTACTTTAATAAGAATTTCATATTCTGAAGGAAACTATACATTTATCTGATATTGGCATAACTTCCTGGTTTGTTATCTGTATTTAACTTAGAGCAAATATTGGTCCCTCATCTCTTCAGAGCTGCTACACTCAGCAGCCCCCAGTGAAGAATGATATACCCCAAGCTGAACTGAATGTATTACTCCTAATGGCTGGCTCCCCTCCTTCAGCATAAAGACTTTATTCTAAACATTTTTCAACTCTCCCCACAGACCAAGGCTACCCAAATGTAAGGAGTATCAGCAAAAACAACTGCAACCAGAAAAATCAATTTTTTTCTCTTGCAGCTCCAGATTGCATGCTCTCCTAAAGCCCTTTTACTGCTATTTTTAGGACTTTGTGGACAACTGGCAATATCAGCTCAACATCTCTCTCAGTGGCATTAAAAAACCCTTGATTTTGTGACACTGTTTTCTTATTTGGGACTAATACAGTTTCTTCCAGCTCTTTCTCATTCAAGCTCTTTGTTCCAACTGAGAGAAGATGGGCAGTTCTGTCAAAAAGCTTTTGAGAAGTTAATGCCCAGGTATTTCTCAGTAACAGGGTAAGACACTGAGCAGAAACCAAATGCCAGATCCCAGCACTCCTAAACACTGAGGGATTCTGGAATTGACCCTGACTTTAGTAACAGCCTCCTGAAAGTCACAGTGACTGCTGGAATACCTTGGTGTTCAGTATGAAGCGAATGATGTGGACCATTTAAACAAAAATAATGAGACCTACTACCTGCTACCCACTCCACCAATTTTATTTGTTTATATCAGGTGTAGAAGGCATTAACAACAAAGAACAGGAGTGAAATAGTAAGGACACAGTGCTTGTTTTTTAACACTTCGCTTTACACCTCTGTCATTCACTGTCTGATTTCTGAGGACCTCTCAGGAATAAAGCAGTCTGGCTTGATTTGTGTATCTCACTTTTGGTTTGTGATCAGAGATTTTGGAGGTCTTTTTTCCCCGTTTTTGTTATATTTTCTTCTGAGTTTTCATTATAAAAAGTGCCAGCTGAGCCTGACAAGGGTTAACTGCCTGGCAACTTTGCTTGCGAGACATGCTCGTGCCAGAGAGACATGATAGCAGGAAAGAAGAGCTGTAGACAGTTAATCTGAAAAAGCATCCTAGGAGCCCCTTCATATATCGAATTTATTTTTAGGAAAGTAAGGAGGAGTGTTAGGTAGGCAGAATGCTGTGCAAGTCCCTACTAATCCTGCTGCTGTTTAGATACTGCTATTAACATTGCTTTTATTGTTTGGAACACATTCGCTATGTTAGAAAAGCACCTTACGAAGTTCCATTAATACCCATCCTTTCACAGTGCTCCAGCAAGTGGTTTAAAAAGTCATTGTTTATATGCCTGCATGTCATATATAGGAAGAAGAGCAAGGAAGAGGAAAACAACTTCAAAGATTCTGTCACCAACTCCACATTTTACTATTTACGATCAAAAGCATGGGCAGCAAATGAGAAAGGCTTCCAGGTAAAGAGATTATTAACTACAAGAATGGAGAAAGAGATTGAAGAAAGAGCATAGCACAGATGAGGTCTCAGTTTACAGCTCCCTACTCATCACTGCATCTGTACTGTAAACTTTTCCTTGATTATCTTATAGCTATTTCTGACCTGTTTGATGCACTGGCAAGGGGATTGGGAAATGCAATCACTGAAAAATGTTTTGGATGTACTGATGCAGAATATTATACTGCTAATTGTTATTCCGGTGCTGAAAAGATAAATAGATTAATTTAGCAAGGATTTTTAAAAAATTAGTGGCATATAAAGAATCGTGTCCAGTCTGGAAACTCTCAAAAATAGAAGAGCTTGCAAATGTTGGAGATAAAACTTCTTTAAATATAGCCTCAGTGTTTTATCAGGGATGCTGTGTCTTACATCACTTTAACGAGAACTGCTGTCCTTCACTCTAAAATACCTCAGTACTCTAATGAAAATAAGGATGCCTTTATTTCCTGTTGCTTGGACAGGCCTTCAGCAGCTGCTGAGCTCTCCAACCAATAAAGAGGACAAGGACTGCCATAAGTATATGAGGCCTAGCATGTGCCATGGGTTACTTTCAGATAGGTTCCTCTTTTCTACTCTTCAGGGATAAGAATTTGTCCTCATCCAACACAATCATGCCCTTTGATCACCTGTACGCAGCCACTTAAATATTTTAATTTAAATTAAATGCTTTCCTTTAACATGTTCAAAAATGACAGCTCGTACAAGGGTACAAGGAATCTGTATGTCTACTTTTCAGCCAGGCTTTTGCCATAGTCAGAACGATGTGGCAAGTGAACTGATGCAGCTGTGCACATAAAGGAGACTAATGTTTTCCCCAAGATCTCCCCATGATAAAACTCCACATTCTGCATCAACATATGAAAGGGAGAGATGAGAGAAAGGGAGACAAATATACCCAACTTAATAGGGCTGCTTAGGGTAGTCATCTAAAATGAAGTTCAAATCAACAATTTGCCTGAAGTAGAATCAGAAATATCATATAGATGAGTTTTACGGGCCTTTTTGCCATTTTAGGGCCTTTTTCTTCTTTCCTTCAGATGTCTTCCTTTTTGTTTTCCACTGTATTTTTATCTTAAGAAAGCTTTCCTACTAAAACTAGGTAGTCCCATCATCAGTTTTGACGGGGACAGGAAAATCCACAACCAGCTCCCCACAGTTTACTTATTTTTCCTAGTAACATAGCCTATGGTATGTCTGAATTAAAATGCCCATTTCCAAAGGCTCTTATTCTTTATTTTTTCCCAGGTCTCACATGGACTTGGTAAGAAAGTCGCCAGTGACTCAGCTGTAGTTCCCTGACCTTCCCTGGATGAGAATGGAGCAAGCACACCTTGCTCCCTTTCTATCCTTCACATACTATAACCAGGATGCAAGACACAGATGGTGCATGTGGCAGCAACTGTAGCACCATCAGCAGACATTCCTCAAAAACGGAAGTTCTTCTGGAGAGACTCTGGCCATCTTAAGGCCAATCTGTTCAGCACTGAAACTTTCAAAGGCCATTTAATTGTAGCCTGTGGGTGACATGAAGATAATTCCATCAGAAGTGTTCATGTTGGTGATCAGATAACGTGAAACTAAAGCACCCTCTTCAGTTAAAGATTCAGATCGATATTTGTCTGAATATTGTAGCTGAGGAGAATCTGATTGTATATATCCAGCTGCTTACTGATGTTTCTGGCTTGTCTGAAACACATTTCCTTTCCTTGTCACAACTCCCAGGTGCTACTGCTGAGCAAATGTAACATCACTGCCAGAAGTATTTGAATAGAACAAAAAAAAAAAATTGATTCAGACAATTTGTGTGCTCTTGTCATTGATGGAGACACAACTGTGAGTAGGGTCAGGGCTGAGGTCATAACAAGGTTAAAAGAAAAGTGCCCAGGAATTCTCTCCTGTCACATTTCACACTGAATTGCTCCTGTTTTACAGAAGATGCTACAGACAATGCACTGTGCTCCATTAAATATGGGGAATAGTTTAGCTACATTTACAAGCTACATTGAAAATTCACTCCAGAATTACTGCACTTGAAAGGTTACAGGGAAAGGGCTAGAATATTGCAGCATGCAGGTACCAGATGCTATATTTATCCATGACACATAAAAAGCCAGAAACAAAGGCAGGAATGAACAGGGGCCTCATAAGTGAGGGTGAAATTGCTGTCCTTATGCGAGGGTGTAAAGCACCTCATCTGAAGCCAGTGAAGACTGGAGCTATCAGGTGGGAGTCCTGGTAGCATGGTAAAGGTCACTGTTCAGATAAACATAGTGTCTAAAACGTTGCTTTGTTTTGTCTAGTGCATGGCCCTGTACAAGCAAGAGGCTTGAAATGAATCACGAGATGGGCTGGAAAGTTATTCTGCCTAGTCCTTATCTGCACCTCTGCACGTTCTCTCCTATTTACTTGGGAGCCTGCAATCACCTTGAACACCCAACGCGGCAGCATGCAAGCATTTGCATGATCAAAGGCAAAATGTGCTTAAGACAGACTTTGGAAATCCAGCACAATTTGGCAAACTTCAAAGATAGTTGCCTTTCAAACGGGTTGTGGAGGAGGCCTTGGTAAATTTGAATGGTATGATTAGCATACCGGCTGTTTTTAAAACTGCTCAAGAAGAAGCTGTGTTAAAATCCATTTCCGCAAGACACACGCATTTTTCTTTTGGACAGGCTCCACTAGCTCTGTTTCTTAAATCAGTTTTTCTGGCATGGATTTCTTCTTGGAAGAATGTACGACACCAGCTCAGTTTCCTAACCAAAACTTGACAGAATGTGTGCAGTACAGCATAATGGCATCTCTACTTCATGGCTTCCTAAAAGTTACAGTACAGAACCCTCGGAAGTGAATTTGACTATTCCAGGTCACATCTGCTGAAAGGCGAGCAAGATGACAGGAGATGCCAGGGTAGTCTGTCCAGCACAGTTCAAACACTGGTGAGGGCCACTGATAAAAGGTTTGCCAAAACAGGAGTTGCCAAGGTCTTAGAGGAGTTTCAGGGATGTTTTCATGCCTTACTAGATTTAAAGGATGATCCTTGGCAAGCACCCCCTGATGCTTCTCAGCATTTCTAGAGTCAACAGTTGTTCCATCTGCTGCTGAGGCTGACTTTGAAGAATCCTTGCAAAGAGCAGCACACTAACTTTAACATTACACAAGAGAAGAAAAAGCCACAGCTTTTCAGAAGTGACCTAGATGTTTGCCAGTAGCTTCACACACTCTCAGGTAAGGCTGTCTCCTTGTCTCCAAACACTTGAGCGTATTACCAAAGCTGTGCCAGTGTAAACTGTGGGCTGAAAACAGAGATTCAGTAAACAGCATCTACTGAAAGCTGTTCTAAGGCATTAACTATTCATCTGTGGAGGTCTGATGTACATTAAGAGTGAGAAAGATCACTACAAACTAACTTCAGGAACCAAATTGCTAATGGGGATTTAAAAAAAAAAAATTTAAAAATGGCTGTGAAACTCAAGACACATATTCCCTGACAACAGCTAGAAAAACTAAATATAAAAAAAAAAAATCAGCAAACAAAATAAACTTTTGGAGCTGTTGAACACAAACAAGCTTTGAAAAAGCAAAGAAAGGTCCACACAGACACAAACAAAGGTGTTTAGTTCCAACACATAAGCTTCAGTTTCTGCCATTGTGATGGATTTGCCAGTGTGTTTTCTGAGCCAGGCCACTGCACTATTGCGTAAGCTTTATTCTAATTACTGTAGGCTCTATAAAGGTTTCTTTATTGTTTAATATTATAAATAATTGTGCTTCCAGGCTGGGGTTCAAAGCTCAGAACAGCACTTGCACAACAGCTCAGGCAGGTCAGGTGACCTTTTTCCAATTCCCATCTCTCTGGTGCTGAGGACAGACAAAGTGATATGTCTGTCATACGCCATTACCATTAGAACAGAATCTTGTTCTTTTATTACAACTGAACTCCGCCGGATTTCTCAGCAGGAATGCTAAGTGAAATCAATGTCTTGGATTTCCAGGCTGAGCTTGGAGGTCACAGCCACTCTATCATTTCTCAGCATTATCCCTTCTCTTTCTCTCCCACTCTCTTAGAGCCTCCAACTGGCACACAGCAGATTGAAAACAGCATGCAGCACAGGGCTTACACTGCACAATTTTACAGCCTTTTGGAGCCCTCTTCCTTTCCTTTTGGCCCACTTTTTTCATTTATTTTTTTCCCCCACTTTGCAAAATAAGTTTTGTTTGTCTCCTACGGAGCTGCAAGCCAAAGGCACTGGAACACCTGAAAATACGAAAAAGCAATAAAACATGGGAGAGAACAGAGATGATCTTGACAGCTGCCAGTTAAAAATGGTTATGCTCGGTGTTACCAGCAGATACGGCAGGCCTTGTAGTTCTGCAATTGCCCCAAAATACACACTGTGCCCCTTAGATTGCATCAGAAATTCTCCTGCTGCACAGGAGAAGCAAAATCAACATCGACATTTTAAGTGTAGGAGATCTCACAAGCTTGCCAGCCCCACACAAAACCCCCCTTGTAAAGTGCACAAACTTGCTAACCAAATACTTTTTAAAAAACCCAAAACCCAACCATCTACCATCAAGCGCTGCACAGCTTTGTGATTTCTTGCTCTAAGAGAAGAGGCCAAGCCAAGGAAAAGCCACAGGAAGTCAGAAAGTCTACAGTAAGGACACAGGGAAGAGACAACCTAGAGCTTGATTCATCAACACAGCAGCTACTGTTTTCAAGCCATGTCTTTCATTCTTTGAACATGTATCTCACTGAGCTGACAATGGTATTATTTATTTGTCTGGTTATTTTTAATCTGTGCTGCTTTACTGTTAGGCTAAAAAACAAAACACTACTGTCAATTCAAGGAATCTCTCCTGACGTGATAAAGGACATGGACAGCATGCTAGAGGGCACTAACAAAAAGGAAGGACACATTTTTATCAAGCTCTTGCTGTCACCTAAATAGGACTGCTTTCTCCCTGCATTCCTTAGCTAAATTCCTCCTAGCTGTTTTGCAACAACCTCCTCCCATTTCGGGGAGACATCCTGGAAACAAAGCTGCCTGCAACTGAGAGGCACAGGCCTGGTACAGTACCTTGCTTTTGGGTGGAGGGCTGTTTGTGCTCTTGTCTGTGTGGATGCTGGTAGGGGACATGGCAGCACCAAGGTTCCCCTGGGGAATGCCAGGAATCTTGCCTCCCGGAGACACTTGCATCGCAGCAAGTTGGGCAGCATACAACTGCTGGAAAAACAGAACAAAAAAAAACAAAAGAAAAAATTGGGGTGAGGTGGAAGACAGGAGAGACATCATCAATAAATAAATAATCTTTGCGAAACTTCTGTTACTGCAGATGATATATTTTCCTTCCAATGGGTATTTTTTATTTAGCACATGTATGTTTCAAGACATGAATTGTCATCTTCTCTTTTGTGGCTCATTCCTCCAGGGATGAACAAGAGATGTCACCATTAGAAGTGTCCCAGTTTCCCTGTGTGTCCAGGGATTCAAAACAGGGAACAGAAGCTAATCCTCATGGTTTGCCTGAGATACTGGACAATCTTTCCTTTCCTGAGACGACATAGGCATAAAGGCATTTCCACCAGTAATATGCATCAACCCCTGTGAAACACATACGCTGTTTGATATGACGGTCTCTCTGCTACCATTTTATGTTTCTTTATTTTATTTGATGTGTTTTCCCTGTTTTCCCAGGCTGTAAGGTGTTTGGGACAGGGAACGTCAAAATTTTATTTAGTAATTACTGTGAGAGTCCACTCTCAGTTGGATTGTGGGGAACCACTAGAGTCAATATAAATATACACTTATCAGTGGTAAAGTACTGTCCATTAACTATTAGAAGCCCCAATTAATTCTAAGAACCCTTTCTGTGATAGATGCAATGTAGACACAGAGTGGAAATATTTTTCTCTTCAGAACTAAACCAGTAAGGCACTTTAAACACATATTTTATTATTAACATGTGAATACTTATAATCACAGGCACCTGTTTAAAGTTAAGCACTACAGTAAGAGTTTAAGGGACAGAGGTCAAAAGCAGTTAGAAAGTAGGCAAACTAGAAGTGCCTGGAAGCTCCCCTGACCTCCTAATAAAACACGGAGAAAATAAACATGGTGGGCAGGAGAAGCAACAATTGGTGCTGCTTTGTGAACAGGGAGGAATTCCCAAGTCAGGAGCCTACGAGAGCAGGAATGTACTAACAAAGGTTTTCCCTCCTCAGCCCCAGCATCCTTTTCCAGGACTCACACTAGTGCTGTGTGAGTGACTAGTGCTGTGCAGTACATGTGTAACACTGAACAAAGATACTCTCTGCCTGCAGGTGCTAATAGAGCTTCTAAGATGCAGTATGACAAGGGATAACATGCAGAAATATGAAACTGGACGTGAAAAACAGGGTGGCTTCAACATGACTAAGTCTAAGAAGTCTTGTTGGTAGTGCTTAGTTGTTTTGATGTTGTTTCTCAGTTAATTCTATATGCTGATAGAAGAACGAAGGTTGGAGGGCACAAAGAAATGCCATCCCAAACCATCAAGTCTGAAAGAGGAATATGAGGACTCATTTCACGATTATTACACATGGATCTGTGCAAAAGGTGCAGAGACATTACTAATATGAGCTCATAGTACAGAAGCCCTTAACTTGATCAAATGGGCAAGACTTCCTGCTCTGAGTCTTGGACAGCCCTGGGCATTGTCCCATGATTCCCTGTACAAACTCTTCCCTTTGCTGGTGCACAGTCCTAGCCCTTTCACACATTTAAAAGTAGCTCACTGCTCTTTTAAGTGTAATTGGGCACCAAGTTTTTATTTGTTTCTTTTTCACTCTATTCTTTTCAGACTCGTTATTATTTTCAGGTTTGAATCCTTTTTATTTCTTTTCTCTACTTGGATCACTGCTTGATCCTTATTTTTCTGTACTTCTTAATCACCATTTATCCATCCCATTCTGCTTAGTCTCCCTCTCTTTCCCTATCATCCATTCATTCATCTGCTTTGTTTTTGCCTTTTCCTCAAATTTATTTATTCATTTATTCTATGTGTTACCCCCAGCGAGTCTGAGCCAAACAGATGCAAATCAACTACAGATAAAGTCATCAAAAACAATCCAGCCCCAAATAAGTCACAGACTCAAATGCGTGTATTTATCAGTTGAAGCTCATATCCATTCATTCTTTCTGAAGAAGCCCAAATTCTGCAGGGAGAAAGGAACTCTGTGAACTAGGGAAGAACTACAGCAGTCAGTTCAACGAAAACCAAGCCAGCATTATGTATGAATTAATATATCAGAGGGGCAATGCTTGTTAAAGAAATGGGATACATGATTAGGGAACAACTCAAACGTAATGGGACTCTGGAGTTGACAGAGCAGATCTAGGGAAAGCTTTTCCTTTTCTTTTGCTCCCTTGTGTAAAAATGACAAAACAAATCTAGGCAACTATGGGAAAAAGACAAAAGAAAGTCAAATGGCCATTAGGCAGGAAAGGTTCAAGCTTGCTGCTAATCTATAGATTAGATATCAGAGAATATGTCCAGTCCACATAAAAATAACACAGTCAGTTTGGACACTTGGCAGCCCTGAGCCAACTGGAGATTACTGACAGGCCATACATGGCCTGCTGAGGACTGAGCTTTACAGAAATTTCTGCGTGGGGAAGACTTTTCCAAATGAATCTTTATCCAAAGATGGAAACACAAGAACTAAACTACATGAAATACATGCACAACACGGTGTCCAAGGAATCTGCACATCTTACGCCTTCCAGTGGTCTCTGAGCAATGGCTGGAAGCTGGTTCCCTCACAGTACTGTCATCAACCACCTTTCTGACAATGCATGCAGACTAAATAAGCACTGGGAATGTATTTTTCTATGCAACAACCCAGAAGAAAGCCCTATTTTCAGGTGAAAAATGGAATATATGGAATTTCAAATGCCTTATTCTCACTTCAGGGACGGACACACCTGAAGAGAAATGAAACACACGGTACGGTGTTGAGTAACCTGGAAGGAGGGTGAAAGAAAATCTATAAAGCCTTCATTCATGCTTTGTAAAACCTTCTGTCCCCCTGTTATCAGATTCAACATCGCAGCTCAATTTGATTTATTTTGAGAATTAAAACCAAACATTATTAAAATTTTATAAGGAGTCCCTTATTAGAGTCCTCTCTTAAAAGTCTCTGTCTACACAAACCGACGCAACACAAACCAACTATTCTCCAGAAAAAGCAGTATCAGGCCCAGCTCTAAAATGAAAAGCATATGTTTATGAAATTGCAAGAGTTTGAAACCTAATTGGCAAGTAAGATTGCCCCTATATCACCCTCCCAATTCAAAAACTGTAAAGAAATACACAACATGCAGCACATTTCTTGGACTTTCACTATTTGTGAGCTTTTGCATTACTGAACTTGTCTATTCATATTTAGACGTTTCAGGACATGATCTCTAGCTCATACCCAAGGAAAGGGCAATGGTGTGACGAAGTGCTGTGAAACAAGATGGCTAAATGACAATAATTTGTGCATTCATTTCATAGTCAAACTGAACTCCAACAAAAGAACATTTCTACCTCTGCTTCCCTACTGGCTTCATATTTTGGAACAATGAATAATTCTCTGTAGAAATATTCAACTATCATCTAAAATGTACCCTTATATCCTATACAGTAATGAAACCAAGACCTCAGAAAGTGCAAGGAAAATAATGCTATTCTGTATCACTCCACTAATACACTGGGTTTGAGCCTCTTAATTTTTACCCCAAACAGAGACTGGCTAAGGCAAATCCACCACCATCAGCTAACCTGAAGATCCAATGTCAAATTCTAGCACTTCAAGAGGTCATTTTGCTGCACCTCATACAGGACTTCTTATCTATACGGTCTTGACTGGTTTGTTGTGACCAAGGCATTCAGTTGCAATCAATGAAGCACTATTGCTTTAGGCAGGTTTATTTTTGCTATACGTAATAAATAAGGATAATATTCTGAATTTAAAAGATAGATAATACTTCTTCAAGAAGGCAGAACTGGGCTTCTGAAAAAGCAATTAAAAAGTAACATCTATTGTTTGTTTATAACTAAATGACTATGTTTAGGCTCCCCTGCCCATGTGCAATATTGCACGTTTTGTTAATGTTTTCTCATTAACCTCTTATGAAAATCTGTATGAAAGCAAAATCATCAGAACAAAAGCACAATTTGATACACTTTAAAATAAGCAGGAGGTATCATTAATTTTTTAATGCTGCCCCTCTATTCTTAAGGTATTAAACAAAAAATCCCCTTCCTCCCTAGGTCACCACCTAAACCATTTATAATTCTTCCAATATATTAAGTAGAAATATTCAGCTGAACTCTCGAAATGGACTAGTTCTAAGACCTCTTGGCTTGATGACTCTGTAGTACATCAACAGCAAAGCCTTAAGGTTAGGCCAGCTTTGGAAACTTTCCCCTTGGGCATTGTTGTTACACGTTAACAATGCTCATTACTGCTTGGAGGGTACACTAAAAATGAATTCTTGTTCTATTAGTACAGAAAATGAGAATGAGATTTAATAGCAGCTTTAAAAAGGGTTGAACAAAGTGCTAGCAATTACACAGGCAGGAATAGTTGATTCAAGCACCTATAGGCATTTGGATTACAGTATTATCTCTTATTAAAATATTTTTATTAGTGAACAGTGGAGATTAAGAGCTGTTATTAAAAAAACACAGACAGAGACAGGTGGGACTGGGAACTGAATCAGTTACTGCAATAAATTTGTTTCTGATAAAGTGTTTTTTCAGTGAAGACACCACAGCGATGAATTTACAAACCACTGCGCCTGAGTGTTTTAACTGCTGACTGATCCACCACTTCAATTTCTTTGTCATTCTGAGACCCATCATTAAAAATATACACATGAATGGCCTTCCTCTTTGTTTTTTTTGCATAATCAGGGGTGGGGGGGAGGGAAATGATATAAAATGAGACTCACTCAGAATACATGAATTTCATTTTTCTTTACCTCAAAATTTATGCTTATATAAGGCATGAAAACCTTGATTAAGGCAAACAGAATTAATTTCAAATCTGTTCTGGTGGTTTTTCTGTTGTAAAGAAAAGGGAATTCACCTAAAGCAAACATTTGACATACATCCTGCTGTAAGTCAGTTTTTTAAAAGTACTGGCAACATAGATAAAAACTACAGAAATTAGAATTAAAGCATTAGTGACTGGTAGCAATGCTTGCTAGAAATTCTACAAAAATTTCTTCATTTATGTATTTGAAAGGTAGAAATGCCAGATTTTATTTTTGTCTGAGTTTCCTTCAAAGACTGATAGTCAAACATTTCAAAGGAACATGCTAATTTGTACATTCAAACTTCAGCAAAGGTTTTTAAGTGGCCCCTGTTTGCATCAACTGGGAGATTTGCAGAAAATAAAGATAATATTTGAACACAAAGGCAGTAAGCCCCTTTAAAAACTTGCGCAAAGAACCCATTGCAAGGTGAATTTGCTAGCTTTCACTTTGGGATAATTTCAGATAATAACAATAAAGCTTGAGATCCCGAGATGCACTTAAAAGTATTTTGGTGTATTTTGGGATTTATTTTATTTTGTTTTGTTCCACAGAATTCTGAACAGAGTTGAGAATTATTACTGCTCTGCCTAACACTTGACTTTATCACAGCCAATTCCTACAAGAAAGTGCCCTGCTCCCAGTGCTGCGGCATGCAGAGACTCTCTGTGGCAGAGGACCTTGTCTGGACTAATGTTTCCTTTATTCGCCAAGCAAAAAATAGCAAGCTGGATGAATTCACCCCAGAACTGTGGACCACACAGAGGTTAGAGAAAATACACCAAATGTTGAAAAGCTGCTCTGCTCCTTCCCATGGCCTCAAAACCCAGCTAACTTTCTTTGAAAACTCCCATCCTGGCTACGCTCTGCATTTAGCCTAAGGGCAGACGACGGGTAAGTAAATCACATATCAAGGAACAATAGTAAATATTAGAAAGTTAAGACTGGGCTAGTTAATAGATAATTAATATACTGCTTTTAATCAGAGAGCATTGGTGACACTTGGAGGAACTGCCTAGAGAAATTTTGACTCATGATGTCTCAGTCAAGATCAGACGTGTTTTATGAAGGTGAACTTTAAACAAAATTTATTGTGCTCAATAATATTTTACATCTTGTTTTGTCAGACTAGACAATATAACGGTCTCTCTAGCCTTAAAAAAAACCTGAGACGTAAAAGGAAACATTGAGAAAAACAAGTTCTCATTAGAAAAACTGTGAAGCATTCACAAACAGAACAAGGCTTTATTTATACACTTGCAAGCAAGTTACAGGCACAGCCTTGTAATCACCATCTCTCTCATATTAGAAAAACATCACTTCTAGAATCAGCAACCACAAGTCTTCATAAAATATGATTCTGGTAGCTGATCTCTAGGGTTCCAGGCCTGCAGCCCTTATTCCTGAGAATAATCCCACTGTAGTCAACAGGCCCGCTTTGCCTGTGCCAGGATGAATGCACTAGTTCTTTTCTCATTTGGAACTTCCAAGGTATGACCAACTGGGGATCCTTGGCATCCAGAAGTAAGGCTGGAATCCAGGTCCCTGAAAAACTGAATGAGCTTTAGGTTTACTTCTGAAGTAAGACTTCCACTGCAGTACATTCAAAACAATGCTTGCTTTCATTGTAGAACAGTAAGAGTGAATAAAGTAAAACATGTACGTACAATTTATGGTAGCTCTGAGTTTTCTTAGAAACTGATGTAATTTTGATGGCTAGGACACACATTTTAACTGAAGTACAACTCTTTGTATTTACAGCAGCTTCAGTGGGAAAGACTCTAACTATAACACCCTCAAATGTGAAGAAATGCAGTTTTCCTTGAAAAGAAGTCTTTAATTCTGCCAGTGGATAAATGCTGTTCAGCTATTAGCAAGGTGACAACCAGCACCCACAACGTAACTGACTGCTCCTGGTGACACAGGAAGACTGTAGGAAACTTCTGATTAGAGCCTAGACCTCATGGCTCCTTTGTCCCATGCCTTTAACAAGAAGACAATCCTTCTACAGGATGTAACTGTAGGAACTTATCAATAGACACTTCCTATCAGAGACTAATACGATCTGTTAGTCTCTGTGATAAAATATCATTGCAAACTGTGTATTTAAGATTGTCTGCTATTTACAAGTAAAGAGATTTTAACTGGAAAACTGCCCAAGTGGCCTACATATTCATACATACCATGTTCACACCATATGACAGTAATTGAAATAGAATGACTATATGGAATGCAATTGGAGAGGAAATTTGATAATGTCTCATGGAAAAAGCCTGCTGGATGAAATGCTGCAGACAAACAGTGTCCCCTTCGAGGAAAGTAATTAATATTGTATGTATTTTAAAAAATTAAAAAAAAAAAAAAAAAAAAAAAAGCTGTCAACAATCTATTCCTATAGTTTGTTGTGAAGTACCAGAATATAATAGTATATTCTTGCTGCCACTATTATTAATTATTTTTGTGCCAATGGAATTTCTAATGTTAGAAAGAATTGCAAAAGAATTTATTTAAAGTAAGGACATACTTTTGACAGCATATTCCTTATGGATTATACAGTAAAATGGGCAGTGGTAACATAGAGGACTAATAAACAACAGGCATGTGCAGCTTAAGAAGGTGCATTTGTTTTGTAAACTGCATTCCCTTTATCACCAACTATTCCGTAATGCAGAATAGAGCTGACTATTCTGTAATGAAGATGAAGTGTTTGAATGAAGGTTCCACATGGAGACTGCTGCTCCAGTACAGCTTTGGCAAATTAGAAGCTTGAAGTCAGTAAAGTGGCCCAGACATTTTACTCACTACTGTAGAAAAAAACTCACTACTGCCTATTTGTTTACCACAGGTATGCTTCCCAGGAGCTTTATTTTTTTATACATATATCCAGATTTTTGGAACTAGCTCAGAGCACCTGACTTCAGTAAGCATAATTTCTCTTTTGAGAGACCAAAATTCTATGAGTGGCCGTTTGACAAAATACTTATTTCATATTGCATTGCTTTACTTGACTGGTACTGTATATAATCATTCACTGTTATCCATTAAGTGACCAGAGTAGTTAACAAGCAAGCACTGCCAGCAGAATTACTGTAAATAAGGTTCTATATATTTCAGACTGCCGAGCTATAATTAAGGCATTTCACTATTTTACACACATTTCCTTAAGCAACTCTTTCTCCAGTTTTTATTTATAGATTTTCTGTTTGCATTTTAAGTTGTTGTATTCAACAGGGAATTAAGTCAGGGAAAATCTGTGCCTGTGTTAGGACTGATACTGAATTAATTACTTCAAATCTGAATACTCTGTGTCTCCTGAAGTTAAGTGCAGAGCTAGTAGTAGAAAGATTAAGGTCAACTGCATTTCTTATTTTGAGAACATGGATTTGCTAACTTGAATGCCGATATGGTATCAGGTTCCTATATATTGATGATTCTAGAATTCCTTGGTGACTTGTACCTCTTCTTCAGGCATAAAGTAGTGAAATAGGTATTCTGCAGTACATGTGGACCACAGCACTCAGCCTGCTTTAGAAACTCTTTCTTGATAAGCCGTGATAAGAAGTGAGTCCTAAAATACTAAAGTCTCTCTTTAAAGTAGTAAAGAGATGATAATCACCTACCAGAAGCAACAATGCCACATTGCCAAATGAGAGTTTGTGGGAGGGGAAAAGAAACAGATGTAAAAACTTACACTTTGATATTTTTTGCCCCCTTATAGTTGTAGCTTCATTTGTTAACTATGAAATCAAACAGTCAAAGGAGAAACATTTTCTTTCCAGACTGTTTCCCTCTTAACATTAAGAGTATTTTTGAACCTGAAGTATCCTACGATTGTATCCGTTGTCCTTGAAGGAATAAATTAACATTGTTCCTCATTTATCTGACACACACAGGAGCTCAGTGACATCTACTCAGCTCACTCAGAAACTTAATTTGCTCTTTGAACTGAGTTGTATTATGTGGTCAAAGGGTCTGGATAAAGGCGCAGGAGGTAGAGAGTGACAACCTCTCAGTCCATCATAAACAAGGCTGCTCTCTTCGAGCTTGGGTAGAGAGTAAAGAATGTGATGTTTGTGCCTTAAAGGGGAGCTAAGGACTGTGTCTGAGCTGCTTCCCTCATGCCAAGCCTCCCTGGAAAGAACATATAAAGGAGGAAATGCAGGTAGAAGAAGAGTATTGAAAGGCAGGGGCCAGTGATGGACAGATCATCCAAGCTGCAGAAGAAAATGGACTTACTCCGAGAGCTAAACTAAAACAAACTGATTTCTAGAATAGTTCTGCAGAGATTTTTTTTCCATTTCCCTTTTTTCTTAGCAAGAAACGCTAATAGAATGTGACATGGCATCTTTATCCAGCTGTGTAAGTTATTTTATTTTATTTTGTTTTTGGAGGTGGAGAAAGTAGAACAAGGTTATTTTGGGGGAGAAGAATGTCAGTCCCACAGTGTTACCTTCCCAGTTTATGCGATTCTGTGCCACAGAAAATTTTCAAATGTGTTCAACTAAATTTAGTTTTCATGTAATTTTTGTTCATGTTCATTGCTTTACAATGTCCTTCCACAAGTCGTCAAGAAAGCTAACAAGTCCTACCTCATCCTATGAGATCCTGTTGTGAAGTTGTGGTTTCAGTACAGGGCACCAGCTGTCCTCCCCAGCAGCACACTGTGATACCTTTCCATAAAAGCAGAATATTTTACAAGAACTAAGGAAAACTCCAGCTCACATGTACCTTTCCTTTGGCCTTAACTCACATGGAATGCCCTCTTCTAAAACAGAGTGGTTTTGTTCTAGGTATTATTAAAGACAAGGCTTGCCGAAAAATGTTCATCAAACTTATTTGACCTGTGGAAATCTGTAATTCCAGTCACTGGCAAAGAAATTGCCCCAGTTTTGAACTAGAATATTTTGAGCCTCACTGTATCACAGCAAATCTATGTTCCAAACCAGAAACCAGCTGAATTTCACTCCGGTCAGACTTTCTCCTAATGTTCTCAACAGGGAGTCCTATCAACTTAAAACTCATGGGCGTGCCTAACTTCAAATTAGCCCCATTGCTAGAAGCTGGATAACTTGGATGCTTAAAAACACAAATGCATGTTTGTTTAATTGGGATGCTTGAGCTTGGGAGAGAACAGGCTACAAAGAGATATTAGAGTATGTAGAGGGGAGTGCCATTATTTGATAACGAGATTGCTGAGAGAGCAGAAAGCACTCAATTAATGTCATTATTTTGGAGTTTGCTTCATTATAGGAAAGTCCCCCTTTAACAAAATGAAGTAACAGAAACAACTCAAGAGCTGTTCAATCTTTTTATTCTTTGATTTTACGATAAAATGGGTGTGGTCTGTAAAACTCCCCCTCCAATGGAGCCCATAAAACTCCAGAAAGCCTGAAACCTCTGTGAAGCTTTGGCAAACTTCTCAGGAAATAACATAAGGAGCTGTTTTCTGGTTCTTTTCACTATTTCCATGCTTACACTGATGTAATGGGAAAAGTGACACTTTGCATTTCCATTAGGACACGCACAGAAGTTTAGTCTTTAATTCTTAGAGAATTTGTTCCCCCAAAGTGGTCTCTGAAAACATCTGAAATCCCTCAGGATTCAGTTTCTGACTCCCACTACAAGACACTGCAGACAGTAACATCCAGTGACACTGCATGGCCAGACTGCAACCCATGCACAAAAAGCCTGGAACTCACACCAATATTCCCCTGTTGGCACATGCTGTACTTGAGGTTTAGGGAGCTGTAGGCACAATAACATGATTTAAAGTCAAAGGGAATTATATCTTTAACTTTCATGTCCCTCTCATGCTATGTTATCACCCAAGCACAAGAAGAGCTATGAGATGAACTGTGGAACTTTACATGGCTGCTTCTGGTTTCACCAATCCGTGTGGATCACCAGGATAATGCTAGAGCCTCACGCTTTCATAGCAAGTGGGAGCTTTGTCTTTAGCATCAATCCAACCAAGGGAAATGCAACCTTCTCCACATCTCTCCACTGCCATCCTGATGCAAGATGTTAAGTCCCAGATTATTCCAGTGTACCTGCGTTACCCTATGGAAGTGCCCACTCTCTGCTTTAACTCATCAGCATTTTCCTCTTAAGACTAGACAAGTGTGAATGCAGAAATATATCCCTCTGAATTCTAGATATTGAGGCAAAAAGGATGTCCTTCACTGGCAACAGGGCTGCAACCTCTAATTTATCTCCTAAAGAATTCCACATAGCCACATATTCCACAACCAGTGACTATATTAACACTGATTAACTAGTAACAAGCTCTATAATCCATTAGTACATCTGATCCATCCCTGACTATTTATTAAATTTGGTTTCCAGAACTTTTTTTGAGGCACTGAGTAAACTGGAGAAAAAAAAAAATAGACTCCTGAGTGAAAACAGTGCTTTTTGAAAATTGTCCCCTTCACACCCATTTTTACTATGGACTTTTTTGCGACAGAAAGATGGATCTGCTTGTACGAAAACAAGAAATACTGAAATTATCTTAGGAGACATTTTTCAATTGTTAATATTATGGCTGGGTCATCAAAAGAGCTAATCCGTATCTTTAAATTGTTCATCTGGAAATTTCAATTAGGAGGAAAAACCCCAGCAATTTTCATGTTTTATAATGAAGTATCAAAACACCAAACTCTTTTCAATCCAAAACAAGAGCCAAAATCGATGTAAAAGCAGATTTTAAATTGCTTCTGGCTGAGTAGCTGTCTACAAAGCAGAAGGGGTGGGAGCACCAAAGAGCTTGCAATGGAAACACCAAGAAGCTTTTACTGTAGTCACACTAACAAGAGCTGCTATCATGAAGTAATAACATTATCCAGAAATCTTCGTTCATTACCTCATTCCCAATGCCATCTCATTTCACTTGAGTTACTTGGGTCTGATGATGGGGTTAACGAGCGAGGAGGTGTTTGAGTGGGTGTGAATTAGGGGCGCTGCTAAAATAGAAGCTATTTTAACAGTTCCGTGTTTAATATAGTCTGGAGCTCAGTAATTTTTTTTTCAGGTAAAATACTCACACATTCCAAAGCTAAGAGTGACTTTGGCAAAGCACAGGTAATACCTAGACTTACTCGTATTACGTTGAGTATTACAGAGGAACTCATGCTTCTATTCCTTTTCTACCTCCGTCATTCTGCCCACAAGTCTAACATAGATGGAATGCTAATGCTTTCATTTCCTGTGTTCAGAGACTTTCCTCAAAACTTGGATATTTTCAGCGACCATGACAGAAAACATTGCTGATAGCTGCTCTCCCCCACCCCTGTACTCCACAAGCCATCCTCACAGCAACCCATTACAATATGTTCTAACATCTGCCTCCTCAGATGATGTACGACCTATTTGATTGACCCTTTTTGTGCTGCTCCAGGACTGGCTGTTCCCTGCAGTGGGAGGGCGAACAGCACTCATTGCTTCTTCAATTAGCAACTGGTAAATTTAACCCCATTCCAGACTGGGAATGTCAAGCAGGGATTCTCCCTGCTTCCCTCCACAGAGCAATAATACCCTCCATACAGTCCCTTCCTTTATCATTATCAGGGATACGGAATCCAGAACAATCCAGAATAGGGAATGTCTCTGGGCCCTCCCTTCTATTGTTTATATATGAAACATTTCTGTCAATTAAATTTTTCCATGACAAATATTAACATTACCCAGTGTTTGTGATTCCAGCGTGGGAAGGATGAATAAGGCAAGGAACAGTTCAGTCCTCCATTACGCAGGGATACTCCTTGTTTTTGCCAAAGTCAGCAACTGCAAAATATCTCTCAACTTCTCCAGTTAACACCATGGCACAGGACAGGCCTTTGCTCAATGTGATCATATTCACCACAATAAAAGCCGTGTCTAAAGTAGCAAAAAAGCACTTGCCAATATCACAGCCTTTAAATGCAATCCTTACTCTCACCATCTATATTTCTATCATGTATTTAACAACATTAACATCAGGATCATTGACAATTGTCCAAAGTCATCTGGCATGAAATGGAAAGAATACGGCTATGAAAACATAGGGAACCAACACACTGAGACCAGCACAATGGGATATCCCCACTTCCCAAGGATGGAAAACTCTACTGACACAGAGAGTTAAAAGTCTGCACTGATTCCTACTCAAAATTCCAACTGCTATAGAAATACAGAGTCACTTGGTTTTGCTGCCCCGCCAGCCATCACAGAAATATTCTGACTTTATGGTCCACCATTACTTGCTTACTAACTGAAATTGCCTAGGAAAATGAAAAAGGAAATTGAACCACAGTAGAAAACTGACACAAAGTAGGAATAGTCTGAGCTAATCAACCTCATCTCCCTTTATAAAAACTAGAATGGTACTTGCAATACTATGCCACATGAATTATACATGTTAGGCATCCATGGCTAAAGGTATTCTCACCCCACCATCCTAATAAAAAAAACAGGAAAAAAGTAGCTAGTCTGTGCTCAGCACGTCTATGTCATTTTTTAAAATTTTGTGGCAGCAGCTGAACTTAAAGTGAAATACATCTGTCCTCTCTGAATCTCATGAAGAACACAGCTCTCCTTTTTTCTTGTTATACAAGTCAGATGGAGAGTGACTCTGTCTTCCTCAAAGTCATCCAACTGATAAGGCATAGAGCTGCATTTTCAGGACAGAACATGTGGGGAAGGGCATATAACTCCTCCAAAGTTGCTTGCAAATTACTTTGGCTTTGTGCGGAGAACATATATGTTAACATAGAGTGTGAACCCAAGGAAAATGAAGACAAACACTGACAGCTGGCCAATCTTGCCCTTCTTTACTGTGTTTGCTTCAAATATAGTATGTTTGTAAGAATGTGTGAAATACTTCTGAAAATAACAGTTATACTCTGTTTAGTTTTAACAAGCAAAGGAACATACAATTTACAGTCCTCCTCAGAAGGATCTGATTTACTAAAATTCACGGAGAGACATCAGCAAATTTCCAGGAGGAGTTAAAAACCTAACTTAGTCAATATCCTGTGAATTTTGGACTGTGTGTATTTCATTCTCCCATGTCCAAGGTTACAGAGATTTTATTTAATAATTTAGTTTTAATTTTTATCTTCAACTTAATGTTTCCCAAAGAATCAGACCAATGCTTATACCATATACGGTATCTTTCTTCCAGCAGTGGGGTGTTATCACGTTCCAGAAGGACACTGAACCACAATTTTGTTTTCCCATCAAGACAGTATGTAGAAGAGGGAATCTCTGCCTCCTGCATCCCATCAGCGACTGGCAGTCTGTCTCTCTCATCTTCCTCTTAGAGAATTTTGAGAAGGAGATTCACACCACTAGGATACAATGGACATATGCTGCAGGGCTCATCCCCAATTAAGGAAGATCAATTATGGTAAGTTAGATCTTTGTCCTTCATATACACTTCTATTATGCAACTCCAAGCCCTGCCCTTAATATTCAATATACTGCAAGCATAGGAAGGGTCCACTGGAGCTTTCAATTGCAGAAACAGAAACTTTGACTGAAAGACAACAGCCATCCTGAAGGGCCTTTTCCTTTAATTTACTGTGTGAGGGGATTATACTGATTTTAATAAGCTTAGGATAGGCAAAGTCCTAGAGGATGTACATCACAGATTTTCTCATGAGATTGAAAATATCTTACCTTTCAGTATTGTTTATAATTAGTGCCAAATTGTTCCCTTAGAATCATTGTTCTCACAGATGACACCTATCAGTGTCATCACTGACAGCTTTTTTAGACTTTTGACCCTCCTTGAAAGTAAGGCATTGTATGAACTGTAAATTGTTTTGACTAACAAGACTAGTAACAAGTAGGATATGTTCAGGGACAGTATAATGTGTCCTAGAAGGATCACAGGCCATTTGCAGACATGGGGGGACTCCCTTGTTTCAGACTTCCCCAGTCAACTGTAACCTCCTCAAACTGAGTTGCCACTTCTAAAGTAGCTGAAACAAGCAGCCCCACAGATGGTATCTGGTCTCACTGGCCTAGGAAACTGGCCTAGGAAATCTAAGAAGTTGTCTGCAGTATTATCCTTCCTCGCTCTCCCTGCTGCTTGTCTTCCACATTCTGATGGCTGTTTATGAGCTCAGCTGTCATTCTTTGCACCAGGGAAAGATAGATGGGACACACCAACCCCAACCTAAGTGACCTTTGGATGTGACAAGATTTTTAGGTCAGTCCTGCTAAATGGAAGCCTTGGTGTATCAAGGCTTGCCTCAGGGTGAAATTTCCAGTGAATTTATTATCTCCCAATGCCCTTTGGACTGCTTCCCGCCATCAAACACCATGGCAGCATTCAGAACAGGAAGAAATACATTAACTGGAATCTGATCATTTTAAAAGGTTACAGCTGCCCAAATATAATTTAATTTCATACTTGCCCTTTGAGGGTTTGGTGTATATTTTCATTTTATGACTGCAAATGATCAAGCTCTTAAGATTCCAGGCAATAAAAAGGAAAAGGGGGGAGAAAGTATTTTAAGGGTTAGAAGTCTATTCAGTTCATAGTCAATGAGGAAAGTGACAAATCAGCTTTTTAAAAAAAGCTAACATTTCCTCTGTTTTCAGTAGTAATTTCTTTCCACACTTGATGGGGAACAATACCTTTTAGTGAAATCAAACCTGTAATGCCACCCAGTGTGATATGAAAGAAACATTTGCTGTGCAAGCATCTACCTATCCTATATCCCTTAAGGACTTGCTTCAGAGGAGCAATTAATGGGAAGTGAAATAAAGTAATATGAGTGAACTGTTGCAAGAAAATAAAAGAAATCAGACTTTAGAAATGCTTAAATCTAACCAGAATACTTTGAGTTTTAACTGCGCAGGCCACGGTTCTTTTTAGAATCCCTTCTAACTTCTTCTGTCTGAGCTCAGGTTATGTACACAGGCCCATCTCCCCACACCCACACAGCAGGGTAAGAATCAGGGTCCTCAACACTGTTTTTGGGGCAGCTTTCAGTTTGGTTGGAGTCCCACACCTGTGTGATAACAAAATTCTAAAGAACAAGTATGCAGGATATGACATCCTAGGACACAACATGAAATACTGGGAAATGATGCTCACTCTCTCTTTTTCCCCACTTAATGTAAAACACAAGCTACCATACAAATGTGAGTCTGGCCAGCTTGGACTAGACGCAGGAAATGTTAAGCACTTGTGTCTTTCACTGCATCCAATGAAAACTGCATTAACAAACGAACACCAACTCACCATCAAACGGACTGATAGAATTTTGACGACTGTTTCCTTTCCACACAACAAAACATGAAAAAAATAACACAGCTGCGGAAAGGAGGAACGATTAAGTGAGAATGTTGCATATCCCATTTTCAAAGCCGCCGTAAGAAATTAATTATTGCTGGGCTCCCAAATCCCTTCAGTGCTCTTTAAAAATCTTTCCCAAACACACATTGATACACACTGTCTGAATTACTCTCACCACCACTGTATCAGATCAGTGTACAGCAAGAGGCAAAGCTGCCATGATAATGGGATAAGTAGGGATGGTAGCCCTGAAAGGAACTGTATTCCGAGGCAGCTATTGGCATAGCAGGAGAGTGAGTTAAATCAAATGCCTGAGCAAGGGGACTTTGCCCCTCTGCCCTGCTCAGGTGAGACCCCACCTGCAGCGCTGCCTCCAGCCCCGAGGTCCCAGCACAGGAAGGACATGAACCTGATGGAGTGAGTCCAGAGGACGACACAAAGTTCACTGTGGGAATGAAGCATCTCTCCTACAAGGAAAGGCTGAGAGAAGTGGGATTGTTCAGCCTGGAAAAGAGAAGGCTTTGAGGTGATCTAAATGTGGCCTTCCAGTACCTGAAAGGAGCCTCCAGGAAGGATGGAGGAGCATGTAGTTACAAGACAAGGGGAGAATGGCTTCAAACTGACAAAGAGTAGGTGGAGATTAGGTATTAGGAAGAAATTTTCCAGTGGTGAGGCCCTGGTACAGGTTGCCCACGGAAGCTGCGGCTGCCCCATCCCTGAAAGTGTTCTAGGCCAGGTTGGATGGGGCTCTGAGCAACCTGCGCTAGTGGAAGGTGCCCCTGCCCACAGCAGGGGGGTTGGAAATAGGTGATGTCTAAGGTGTCTCCCAACACAGGCCATTCTGTGATTCTATGATTCTTATCTATTGCTTACCCTCAACACCAATAAGCCCTAGTTTGTAAAAAAAAATTAGAATATTGAACAAATACTAATGCACAACTACTGTGGAGAAAGCAAGAGATTTTTAAGGACAGTTTAAACTGCTATAAAATGTAGCACACCTATCAGTGTTTCTAATGTGAATTTTCTAATTTTCAGAAGTTCAGAGTTTAATGGTAAAATCTACAGGAGAGATAAACTAGGACTTCAGCCATGTTCTTGTGCCAAATTCAGCTAGATCCATTTGGTTCCCTTAACGAAAAAATATGCTGCTGTATTCTATGGCAATGGCCTAAAACACTTTCATAACACTATCACAAGCAGTACTGTTGTAGTGTATTAACGGAGAACACACTGTTATAATTTATAAAGACTTTTGAGCCACAGAAGGGGAAAGGAAGAGAAAAGGATTTGTTGCCAGGTGCAATTTTCACATTCCACCATGGAGAGAGGAGTGACCTGCAGAGATGACACTTCACCTTTGGAAGGGCAGAAAGCCACTAGTTTTGCTCCCTGGGTGTGTGGAGGGACAGGCATCCTTCCCCAGCCCTGCATCCAGAGGGAGACATACAGGAATGATGCTTTTTTGGAGCCCTGAGCATATCAGGCAGGGGCATACGTACTATCCCTCATGGCACCCCATGTCTTTGAGGGATTAAGCTCATCCCTTTGAGCACAAACTGGCAGCCCCACCCCCTTTGGGAGAAACAGATACTGTACCTATAGGAAGGAGCTGGAAAAAACCACTCCACAGCAGTCCCCAAAGACAATTTGAGTACCTCAATATGCCACAAACAGATTGCCCCTGTCAGTGGCTGCTGGTGCAGGATGTGGCACAGCTGTGGTTCCTAAAGCAAAGTACAGCTTGCGATACAGCGAGAAGCCTCTGCTGCAATGCAGATTTTAAACAGAGAGAGAAATCAGTGTAAACAGCAAGACACAGAGGTGCAGATCTAGGTGGAAAATGCTTCTGAAAATCTCACTTTCTACTACCATGACAGTGTTTGAAACTTTCTTACCGCTTTCCTGTTGTATTGATAATCAAAGCATACTGATTTCTAAGCTTAATCAAAGGATATTGATTTCTAAGCTTCCCTCAGCTTAAAAACACACACTTTTTAAAAACCATTTTTTCTTTCTTGCATACATGCCTTTTCTTTTGCTTTTTAGTTCCCTTTGCATGTTTGCCCATTAAGGAAAGACAACTCACACAGTAGCATTCTGACAGCCCTGCTCTCTGTAATTCCAGAGTCTGTCAGCCTCCAAGATAGATGACTTAACAAATTTGCAGCGTATTTCCAGTCAGGTAACCCATCTGTGATGTGACCAGTCTCTATGGCTAAGGGTTAAGAAATGTAAATCCAGTAGTCTGCACTACTTTTTTCCTTAGTTATCCAATGAATGAAACAAAAACAGACCACTGGTAAAAATGGCAAACAAATGAGGCAGCTATGCAAAGTGAAAGAGGTACTCAGAAGCTAGTCTAGGTATTAGACTCCAGTGAGCAGAGCTCATGCAGATTGTAAAATTTAAAAGCTAGTCTTGAGACTACCAGGAGCTACAGGTATTGTTGCCTCAAATTTTCTTGTTCAGATTGATCTTACAAAATTCACTAGAGCTGAAAGCATTAAGAACCTCTGAAAAGAGAAAAAGGATTTGAGGAAACTGAGCCTACACATTGGGGAAGAAATTGCACTCTGACTTAACTTCAAGAACAAGCTTACGCTACCCAGGCACAACAGAATAATTAAGTTTAACACTGTGAAAGCTACATCTCCTGATACTAAGGTATCCTCTATTGAGAAAAGTTCAATTGATGACTTTGGAAAGAAAAACAGAACAAGCATCCTGACCTCAGTGGTTTGTTGTCTAACACTTTGATCTACAGTCTACAGCAATTAGGTATTTCATAGTTTCAAACTGTGCCTAGTATTAGCCCCCATTCATAAAAGGGTGATCAAATATCCTGGCTGGTAACTGTCAAGCCTGGCAAGGAATCAGACTTAATAAAAGAGAGGGTAAGAGTTCAGAAACTTCTAAAGGCTTGCACTGT
Source organism: Ifrita kowaldi (assembly GCA_013398055.1). Lineage (NCBI taxonomy): Eukaryota > Metazoa > Chordata > Aves > Passeriformes > Cinclosomatidae > Ifrita > Ifrita kowaldi. The sequence goes on along the minus strand of VZRS01001727.1, from coordinate 446,906 downwards.
TCTTGCCATATGCAATTTATATCACAGGCAGTGATGCACTCCTCATGCACACATTTACTATTCTGTTTGTTTACTTCTAACCCATTCTGCCTTGTCAATTCAGGACGACCTAAACTTTGGACAAGAAAGAATGGTCATAAAATAGATTGTAGTAAAAAATAAGACATAAATTGAAATTCTTACACATTCATATATTATACCAATCTGCATCTAACAGCAAACCATGTCACCTGATCTAAGTAAAACAGAGAGCAAGACTTCAAGAGAGAATTTCTTGTGCTGTGTTTTCGGATGAATAAAATGTAGTAATTTGATTAGTGTACCTAAAGAAATAAGTATGTATCAGTAAGCACTTAGTTTGTGTAGGTTTGTCAGCGTTTCTCCCTGTTGTTATCTGTAGCATTGTTCCACAAGCACTGGAGCACGTGCATGTTGATTTGCAGTTTTCCTGTGTGTTTGTCTGTCACGATGTTCTGCTGGGGGACTGTAAATACACACTACTGGCAGAGTTCTGCATGAAGACAATGAACTACAGAAATATTCAGAAAAATTTCCTAGTCTGACTGCAGCTCTCATGTTTTACAGGAGGCCCATAACCCTCCCAGTTTGTGGTTTCGGAGCGAGTTCCCCCACAGCCAGCCAAGCTCCACTCGGTGTGGTTTCCCCTCCTCTCCCCCCGCTGGACAGTTTGCTCAGGATTATACAATCTGATTTGCATGATTATATAATCTTCTTTTCAGCAACATCTCTCTGAAAAGAGCAAACAACATAATAGGAAAACCAGTAGCATAAGCCAACTCTTTCAAAACCCAGTGTCTGGAATGTGCAAAGGACATAAAGTAGGTGGGAAGAAAAAAGTTTTTTTGGTTCTGTTACCAGATTTTTCATACAGACCTTTCCCAGGAGCATTAATTCCCAATGAATGTAAGCCATGAAACAATGTGAAACACAAACATCTCATAGGTCTGCACCGTTGCCAGTATAGGGACGGAAGCATCTCAAGGTATGTACAAGGGTTGCTATTTACTTCTTCTTCAACAGAAGTTACTTTGGGGCAGTGTTAAGAATTCTCAGATGGTTTTTCCCCACCCTGGCTTAAAACACTGGCAGGCAGGTGCTGCCACTGCTGCAATTTTGACACTGGTTTTGTCTTGTAGCTGGTTGAACTCACAGCTTCAACAACACAATTCCAGTGATCCAAAGTCTCAGCTCTATCGCACAGAAGTATAAACGAAGTCCTAGCTGATACCGATGCCTCCACTCCTTGTCTCTTCTTTCAAACACTTAGACTTTGTTTTAGGACGTTGTGTAAGTGAAGACTGTCATATTCCAATCTGCAAATAGGCTTTTCTGCTGGCTGCTAAAACTACTTATGATGTCAGTTACTTCAGCAATGTTCATCTAAAATTAATGCCTTATAAATAATCAAGGAGTATCTGCTTCCGTCTGTCAGGCTAACCCCAAAAAGAAAGAAGTGTAACATTTTTGCAAGAGAAAAGAAATTAAGGATGACCTGACCTCACAAGCACGCTTGCCAGACAGTTACACACTCTTCCCTGCATGACCTATTTTCCCTGCTCACACCACCAAGACATTTCAAACAAATGGCCAGTAATTTAGGCTGCTTGAAACACAGAGGGTTGCCACCCAAACAAGACAGTTGGGCATCTTAATGGCTTTGTCAGGTTTCCAAAAGTTTTTAGTGACTTGTTATCTCAAGTTGAAATAGAGCTCTATTTAACTAGTCCATGAAGGTCAGTGTTAAATGTCTCGCTTTTCCAGAAATTAGGATACTGGGTATGGATCATAGCCTAACATTTTATTGCATATTACAGTGTGTGAACGGCCTGTATGAAAAGCATACTGAGTACATACATGGTGTTTTAGTTAAAACACGAAGTAGCATAGGGAATAACTTACGGCTAAAAAAACTTGTCTGTGGCTTAAGTGTTCCTATAGCATAAGTTCCAGTGCTGCAATACTTCCAACCTGCTTTTGAAAGCTGCTCAAAATTACTCCCTAATGAATTCCTATGAGATTCAGAGAACATCTGTTTCTATTACTAGAATCAGATTCTGTACCAGTTATCAAGATCCCCATCAGCTGTAGTATGAACCACTGAACACCTGCGGGTTTTCATCTTTTCCATTTGAGAACTCCACAACTTTCTTAGCAGAGACAAAGACCAATGTGTCATGATAGAACAGTCTACCTAAAACAGGTTAACTTCTCTGAGACACCTTTCATATCCATTAAAAAGATTAATGGTCCCCTAGCAGAAAACCACTGAATTATATTATGATCAGATATACACGGTCACTACAAGAAAAAGGCATAGAAATGGTCATCTTGTGCTAATTCAGAAGAAGAGAAGAGAAATCTTGTGGCAGAGAAGGACAAAGCAAAATGGAAACAACACAAGTGATGAGGTGAAAGAAAAATAGAATAAATGTGTGCTTACAGAAGACGAGGCAAAGGACTTGCTATCCTCATGCTGGGGCTTGTATGTAAAGAGACAACACTATAAAGCTGAAAGCTGGTAAACAGGAAATAACACAGAAAAGACGTGCTATTTCCATTGCCCAAATGTCAAACGTCTTCTAGGAACCCAGGGGGTGGGGGGAGGAGGAGTAATAGCTGCATAAGCATCTTGTAACAGGTTCTTCTTAAAAGGGATCTCTTGAAAACTGCTGGGCTCTGACTCTGGCCCATGTGAGCTCAGGAAAGTCAGAGAGAATGCTGGCTGCACTTTTTCCAGGCTATATGCATATGTTCCTTAGCATGCAGAATCTCTCTGTATGTAATTGAATTGTTGTTTTTGCCTCTATTAATACATATGCAAATGAGTCACTTCTGCAGCTGTGCTGTATTAATCATATGTGTGCTTCTGTCTGTCTGCCCTGCAGGCTCGGGATCGGAGGGAGGGGGAAGAGGGAATTCAGTCTCTTTAACCTACAAGAAAACTCACTCATGCAGACAAAGGTCTGCTAGCAAACAGCAGGCCTGAGTTACAACTGGAAGGCAGACAGGCTGGTCATTTTTCAGTCTTTTTTCATTTTTCATAGATATGGATGGAATCTGAAAGTTATGCAGAAAGGACCGTTAATCTAGATAAAATGACTGTGCTACCACTGCTTATTCTTTACCCTGGAGGGGGGAGGGAGTTTTAACTTGACAACCCACAGAGTAGCTATGATGTTGTTTTACCATGTGTATTTACTGCCTGTAAATGTCCACTGTGCATGTGCTCAGAAATTCACAGTGCTCAATAAAACACAAAGTATTTCTATGTAGTCTGCTGTAATCACTGTCTTTCCTAAACTGATTGGATTCTGATAAAATGATGTGATCAAGTTTTTAATTCAAATCTATTTTAATAGAATACATTGAATTTATCCATAAAATTGTGTAACATTCTGTGAAAGGCAAGAATGGGCTATTTAAATGCCAACTACAAAGCAGATTAATACCCACCATGAACAAGATTTATTTGAGCTGTGTTCTGTGGTTCATGTTTTTACACAATCTACCACAATCTCCAGTTCTTAGCAGGTATCCAGAAAGTGAGGACTAGTTGCATCCTGGTGTTGCAAGGCTTGCTTTTGAGTTAATTGAGAGGAACTTCTTCCATTTAAAAATGCAGGGATTTTTTAAAGATGCTCTTGGCAATCAATAGCCTCTCACCCCACACCTTACTTACATTAGTTTGATGAGTACCTTAAAATCATCACTAAGATTTCATAAAAAAAATAAGAAACCTTGGAAAGATAAAATTTTTCAAAGCCAATTTACCCCACAACAAACAACATAGAGATCTTCACCCTGGTTAGATGGCTGTAGCTTCTTTTACATGAAGAGTTCTGGGCCCCACATTTTCTAGCTGAAGGACCTTAGTCTTCACTGATCTCTTTTTAAAATGGCCATCTTGTCTACCCATTTGCAGTTCAGGTGGCAAATATCCAATGGTCAACACATTCACTTAACAAGGGCAGAAAGAAGTGGTAGGGAATATGGAATCTGCATAATGCAACAATTTAAAAACTATTTAAAAGTGTATCCAACAAAAAATGTTGCTTTATTACTCCTCTTATTATTGTTATTGGTGATGGCCATCAGAATCAGTACAACCATACACTGAGCTAATGGCAGAGGGACGACTGCCATCTTTTGGTTATGCTAATCAGAAATGTCACTTTTCATGTACTTAGCTGGTTTTTTTGCCAGAAGTGTGTGCTCACAGTGAAAAACTAACTCTACTTTTTTTTTTTTTATGCTTAAGTGGATTGGATGACTATTATAATAACGTAATTAAACTGTGCACTTATGATTCATTCCCTACAAATGAAGTCAGAGTCAAATTAATGAGAACAGGTAGAGTAAAAAAAAACAAACAGGGAAAGGATACTGACTCTCGCTGTTGAAAAGCCAGCTTAGATGGTATTTAAAGGAAGACACTGCCCAGCAAAAAGAAGGAATAACCTTGCAGTGCTAAGAAACAGCTTACTTTCTTGTAAGCACAGAACTGGTTATAGTAATATCCCAAAGCGGTCATGAATGCAGACTGCAGAGTAAATGAATAATGGATAAAGTATTGCCATCTCTTTGCTACATTCTGTAGAGACAATAACGGGGCACCAGACTTTCCTACATCAGAAATAATTCATGTCTTTGCAGCTCTGGCAACTTGACTCCCCAAAACAAGGAAAGAATGAAGTTTTCAACATTCAGAGGCATCACTACAGTGTTTGTACAGCTTTTTCAGAGTCTTCTTTCACAGATTTGAGGTGCTGTAACACTGGAAGGTCAAATGCTTAATCTGGCAAAACTGGTTATATGTACAGATTACAGCAAGAAATCAGAAAGAGATATGCAAAAACCCCTCAATTATTGCATGTACTTGACAATTAATGCATGACAATATAGTAGCATCTCTTTAAGAGCAAGGGGAAGTTCTGTCCTCAGCAACATTTCAAACGAAACTTAAGGAGATACTTCAGAGAATTAGCCTGAACTGAGTGGAGATATATAGCTCAACCCTGCAACGGTGCAGAAGCCAAAAGGAAGTTGGTATGTAAGAAAAAAAAAAAAGGTATTTGACTGAAAAGGCTTTACTTTTTTACTCTGTGCTTTACTTTTGTTGCGTAGGCAACAGATGTTTTATGGAACACTTGTACGACCATTGGAACGCTCTGCCTCCTGATCAGTCACTGCATACTTGTTGAAGTGCTCTATCCTTTCCATTTCCTTCATGTAAAACAAACATGGAGACTATAGATGGTTATGGATCCTTAAGATACCTAGAAGCAAGGTTTTCCAAAGGAAAATTTGTACTGAGTCAGACACCTAAATAACAGCAAGATGAAGAACTTCGCAAAGCCCTCAAACTCCAAATAGGCTTATTTTTTCTCAAAATTGAATCTCTTACACCAGTGCCTCCTTGTGGCCCAAGCATTTCCAAAACTGTGGTCCAGTTTTTAAAATTCCATTTAAATTCAGTCCTCGGTATGCATCTTACCACACAACTAAGAGAACAGGTCTGTAGTAAGAAAAAATTAATTGACCCAAGTACTTAGTATAGGAAGTGGAAACTAAAAAACTGGCCAGACTGTTTAAGGTCTAAATATGTTCATCATCTTTATACAAACAGTCAGAGAATACAGGACTCTCCTAATGACTGGTGTTCAGAACTGATACCCAGCTAAAATGCTTTCATACTTAAGACACTGACGGGAGGTTCTCTTGATTCATACAGTGACAGATTTGGACATGATGTTGAACGCAATCACCAATAGTTACGAAGTCCTGTTTCAGGCTAAGATGAAGAGAGAAGAAAGTCTGAATGTTGGCACTCCAAACTTTTTGGGGTGGTTTTTTTCCAAGAGCAGATGTTTGCAGGAAGTCTGTATTACATCAGACTGCTATACTGTTTTGACAGGACACAAAATGTCCATACAGTAAGACTACACAGGCAGCTGTCATTATTCATCCAGCATTATCTTTCAATGGAGTTATGGGTATATACAGCATTTGTGTAACTGCCAATTACTCAGTTATTGTCACTATCTGGTTATCACACAAGCAATCTGGGAAATCTGAACCATTCCGACTCCCAGTGCTGTGGATTCCTCTCAGTTTTCACACCGTGTGATCAACTGCTTTGTTTCCCAATGCTCAGAAACTGCGCATGAAATATTATTTATCAGAAAAGAAACTTTTAGATACAATTTTATAAAGAATTTTCTCAGACTTATGAAAACATCTATTTCATACTTAGCTATGCCCAAGATGACTGGTACCAGAATAAACCCTTCAGTTTAGTTTGTGCAATACTTGTTACACCATATCTATGTTTACAGCTTTGAATGTTGATCTTCAAGATGGAGGAACTTAATTCCCTCATCTGCTGAACAATACAGAAAAATATCGTGTTCATATAAGGCTTACAGCAGTACTTTTGAGTCGTTAGCCTTATTCAGTAAAACACAGTGACAATTTATGTTCAGGTTTTTTCTCATTTATTTGAAACATAATCACCATCCTGTGCACCACTCTTGAAGAACAAGACCAGATGATGTTTATGAGGGGAAAAAATTGACGTAAGAAACTTACGTGCTTACCCAGAGGGATTTTACTGCAGTAATGTTCAGGACTGAGTTTTCTCATTAACAGAGGAAAGTTAAACCACATTTTTTTCCCTAAATGGCATTTTTGTCATTAAATGTGTGAATGAGTGAATACACAGGGCTGATAGACAGCACTTTATCAGAGGACAGGTTCAAGCTTGCACTGTTAGTTCTAGCTTTTCCAACATGGCCTCATCCATCTACTCCCTTTGCAACATCTAACAATATAAGTTTTAGCTTCCATTCTCGTTGAGTCATTAATCTCTCTGTGGATACTGGAAATCAAGGCAATCCCGCATGGCTACTTGTGGCAGATATCAGATGACAGAATCTGTACACCCCAGTGGGGACTCAAAGGCAGGGAGAGAAATGGAGGGCTTCGGATTACAAAGCTGTCACTGCGAACCAACAGGGGATTTCAAAATGAGAGATTACATTTTTACTGACAAAGAGTTTCTTTGCCACAGAAAAACAATCAGGTGTTGGTTCTTCTTCTACAAATACAGTGTGCATTTCTTTTACAAAAAAAAAAATTCAATTTTGAGGACCAGGGATAAAAAAAGTACTTCCTGTTGATCTCACAGTACACTACAAACGCCATGACCTGACCTAAAATCCTCTAATGAAATAACAAAGATGTGTTTATTGCAACACAAACAAACAAGAAAAATTCCTTGGCTTTGTCTTCACTGAGATAATGTTGTATATCGAATTTTGCTGGGAGCAACAAACAGAGCATTGTGTCAGGTCCTTTGATCTCCCCTGCTTTAAGTACACAAAGTCTGAAAGATGAGTGATAGGGAGGATAGAGAAAGAAGAAAAGAAGGAACATTCCACTTTTCTGACCTTTTACTGTCTGATGACCAGGCGATGGAGGGTGTGTAGGGAACACAAGAATTATAGGTAATGCAGGGGAACGTCTGAAGTAAGAAAAATTCCTCCTTGAAAGAGACTCTGAAGCCATTTAAAGGTGAGTTTGGACCAAAACCATCATGAATCTTTCTTTATGACTCAACAAAGTCATCACTGAGCCAAACTGGATTTGAACAGAGTTTGGAAGGCACAGTCTTTCAAGTCTAGCAACTAAGTTCAGCTCCATTCATGTTAGCATAGATGAGCATCCATTCTGAGTCCTGTATGATAAAACCTTTCCAGAAGCAAATCTAGCCTGACTCTTCCAAATGGCACCAGAAGTTATGAGGCATGTCCAACTTCTATCAGATAGATTGCACTGATAGCTAAAAATCACTGTTAAGATGTGAACAAAAACCAGCTTCAATTTATATCTAGCAGATATATGGCCTTAGAGACCAGATCTGAAAAATGTAAGAGTCTACTGAGTTAGTAATTTGAGCCTCTCCCACTGACTGGCTGCCAAACTCTCCCTCTAATTCCAGACATGTAGCAAAACAACACAGGTGAATTTGGTCAATATTTTCATTTTAATGTTATCCTTCGCACAGAAACAAGAGGCCTTTGAGGTTCTCAAATTTTCCATAACCTAAACTCATCCTAAGATATTTATGACTGCAGTCACTTTTGCACAAAGCCCACCTTTTAACAAGAAAACCATCATTGTGATAAAGCCTATTTTAATCAGGATACTTCAGCCTACAGCATGCATAGATACAGCCCAAAGCCGGTCCTGAAATGAAAGTAAATCATCCTACCACCTTACCGGAGCACTGATGCATTATTTTAGGACTAGCTTGAATGACTGCAAAAATAAGAATTAGAATCAGACCGTTGTTTTCTCATTGCTAGCTAGCTCCATGTTTGTTTTTCCTTTTTCCCTCCCTCTTTCTTCCATATGTCTGTTCATGTGTTTGACTATTATAAGCACTTTACCAATTCTGACATTACGCCTCAAAATTCATTTCAGAGGGATGACTTTTATGGCTCCCATGATTCTTAAGCCGCCTACAGTATTTGTAACTCAGAGAATCAGAAACTAACACCAGACAATGTTGCTTTTCATACAAAGGCACAATAGGAATGAATGTATTAACCTCTGTGGTGCATGGAATGTGTCAGCTTACACACTGGCAGCTATTTCTGTGAAACTCAGCTAACTTCCGCTGGCTGTGTTAAAATANNNNGGGGGTGTTAAAAAAAAAAAAAAAAAAAAAAAAAAATTAAAAAAAAAAAAAAAATCTTCCCCAGAACTATATCCCATGCTCTAGTACACTGGCCAAACAACTGAAATATCTGATGTCTACTTCATACTGATGCGGGCCAAACTGAGCTGGAGAATGCATTTCACACATCCCAGTTATAAATGCTGAGACTTTCCAAGCAGGTATAAAGCTCTGCTGTTCCACGTGACTTGGCAAACAATAATGAGCAGGGAGATGCATTTGCAGTGGAGAGCTTGGGGTTTTTTATGTTTCTAGAAAAGAGAAGCAATCCAGACTTTGCAGAATTAGAGATGATTTGGATCTTGATTTCCTCTCAGTCCCAAATATTACTTGGCTTCATCCTACCAGCCAAGAATACATGGCAGGTAGCAAAATTCACACTGTGGCAATGGACATCACATTTGCTTAATTCCACTGACTTGACAAGGGCTGTGTAGCTGATCAGGAATATCCAAAGACTTGCTATCATTAAGACCCATGGAAACTAATGCCTCCAAAATTCAGAATACTGACAGTCTGAATCAGATACATCTGGCCACCAGGTCAACTCTTTAATGTAGCTGAAAAAAACCCAAACCCTTTTGTATCCTTCCACCTGTTTTCTAATTGTCTATGTTAAATTAGAATAATCACAAATTATCTGCAATACAGCAGTGCCTAAAATGTTCTGGGTACCATAAAACACAGTAGGAGGGGCCTGTTATTGCTCTGAAGAGCTTATGGCCTAAAAGGACATAATCATGTTAACGACTTTTAAGCAGTTTAAAAGTGCTTGTCAGGACAGAGCTTTTCTGCCTGACAATCCATTTCCTTTCAGTATTTTACAGCCTGCATGAGAACGATCTAATGGAAAAGTGTCTCGGTTTCAGCAGGGTAGCATTGGCTTTCTTCTTGGTAGCTGGTACAGTGCTGTGTTTCGAATTTAGGATGAAAATAATGTTTGATAACACACTGATGTTTTGGCTGTTGCTAAGTAGTTCTTACTTTAAATCAAGGATTTCTCAAGTTTTTCATGCTCTGTGGGTGAGAAGCTGCACAAAACACTGGGAAGCAGCAAGGCTGGGACAGCTGACCTGAACTGGCCAAAGGAATATTCCATTCCAGAGAACATCATATTCAGTTTATAAACTGGGGAGAGTTGTTCAAGAGGGGTAAACCACTGCTTGGGAACAGGCTGGGCATTGGTCAGAAGGTGGAGAGCAAATGTTTTCTTGGGTTTTATTATTCTCTCTTTTTCATTACAATTGTGGCTATTACTATTATTGTATTTTACTTTATATCAGTTATGAAACTGTTCTTATCTCAGCCCATGGGTTTTACGTTGTATTTCCCGATTCTCTCCGCCATCCCACTTTTGGGAAGTCAGCGAGTGGCTGTGTACTACTGAGTTTTGTCTGGGGTTAAACCATGTCAATAAGAAAAGCAAACGTACTGCTATGAGGAAATTCAAAGTACAAACCTGGAAGTAGTTAAACCGACAACTGAGACACAAAAACGTAACAAAAACTTCCAGCACAGTAAAAGGAAAATGTGTTATCATTTGATGACTCTTTTGCTTCAGATGCAAATTTTATGTGAAGAGAACAGCCCCAAAACCCCTGTTAATTGCATTGTGTTCCAAAGAAAGAGAAAACTGGTTTTCATATTTACTTAACCTTTGCCTCCTCTGCATTGTGCTGGGACTTACCTGCAGTTGGAGTGGGCCTAAGCCCGGTGTTGCTGCGGCAGCAGCTGCCATGGTAGTTGGGATCAGCTGAACGGGGTAGGGGTCACCTAAGTAAGAGAATAATAGAGGCGTCAGCACCTTTTATCTACTCTCCACCTGCAAATTAAAGTCCTGCATTCACTCTTTCCAAAAGCCTTCTTTTGTGTGCCTTGTTGAGGCCTAATGAAAAGCTCTATTGTGCAGCCTTTTACTAACACTCTTTTCACAATTCTGGCTGAGAGAGGAATGTGAATAAAAGGCGCAAGCAATTAAGGCGGAAACCTCATCCTTTTTCATGATGTATTTAGGGAAATGGAAAAAAAAAAGTGCGCATTGATCAGAAGGCTGCACTTCAAAAAAAGGAAAGAAAGAAGATGGGGGGGGAGGAGAAGAAAAGGAAAACAGTACAACCTTGATAACATCACAGCATTAGAAGGGAACAAATTTACACGCTTGTCCAAAATATGAAGTTAACTAAACTCTGCTCACTGTTAGTAAACTGAGCCTCACACAGAGTAGAAATGGTACTCAATTGACTACTCTGTTTTCTTTTAGGTGAGAAAAAGAAATCTCACTTTAGTGGCAGGGTTTGATCCTACAACAGGAAAAAGCACGTGAAGCTAAGGAAATCAGATATAAGCCTTTGAAATCCCTGCACCAACTCCACTTCATGACTTGAGATTCAATTTTGCTTCTGAGGGAAAACTACTTCAGTTTTAGTAAGAACTGCATTATGCTTAATGAGGTAAAGGGACCCAGTAAAGGTTTTAAGAAAAATTGCAGGCATTTATAAAGGAAAATTACCTGAAATGGCAAAAATTGAGATGGAGACTGGCACATTTTAATGATATGGAGTGCTCACTTTTGGTCCCTTCTAACATATCCGATTTGTTAAAAGAAACTTCATACTACCCCATCCACAAAACTATTACGAAAACTAGCAAAAATAATAAGAAATGTTACACACATTATATTGCTTCTCCAAGTGATAAAATGTTTTAACACTTTCCACCAAAATAAGGCTCATCAGAGCATTTCTGTATGTCCCTATGTTCTGGTGGCAAGCCTGATTTCTGTAGCAAAAAACAGCCACTGGAAATAAGACTACGAACAAAGCAGAACAATCTATCAGGAAAATCTACCTAAATACTCCTGTACATTTCATTAAAAAGCTAGATCAAAAGTTTTCCCCTTTATTGTGCTTTTTTTGAATGAACTGGGTGAAAAAATAGAAGAGACAATTGACGTAATGCAGGGTGCTCTGTACAATCATTAATAATTATTATTGAATTAAAATTAAAAATGTTATCGAGCCTTAGTTACAGGAAACAGAAAACAAAGGGAAAGAAATGTATCTAACTTTTTAAAATGTTAGAAACAAGCTGTGTTGGTGTACACACATTCAGGAAAGTGGCCAATGTTTCTTTTCTACTTTATAATGTAACCTTCTTTAGACTTCTCATTCAAGGATTTTGATCTCCTCCTGTTAACAATTAAATACCACAACTTCTAGTAATGGAGGAACAGCAGAAACTGGGCTGGCAAAGTATCTTGACAGATACTTAACTTCAATATCTTAACTGTGCATGTTTATATTTAAGAATATCTTATGTGATGCTTTGCTGACTGAAGCCTCACAGTCTTTCAAGGCTGACCAGCCAAGTAATACAAACCAAAATGTCCACCCAGGCATCCCCATTCCCAAGTGTCTTTGCACCAGCCCCAGGCCACAACACTTCTATTTATTTATTTGTCAATAGGCAACAGATTTCCTGACTTGCTTAATTTTCTTTTTCTTCCCTGGGGAATGCCACTGTTTTACAATTTCCAATTTTATTTTGCTTTCTGAGGCACCCACCTTCCTTTTCATATCATGGACTGAATCAAAAATTTTTCTGACTTCAAATTTTCTGGAGAGCTATCTTGTGACCTAAACAGTGGGCCTTAAACATGTGAAGACACAGAGAAAAAAGAAACAGTGAGAGTCAGGGTCAATGGTGTTTAGCTGCTTCCACACCACCAGTAGCCCAAGGGCTGATCTCAGAATCATTCCAAAATTCTCACTAAAAGACATTCTGATCAAAAAACAGCCATAAAAGAAGATGCAATTTTTAATTTCTCAGCTGAAAAAAAAAACAACACCAAAAAACAACCAACCAACCAAAAAACACCAAAAAACAAACAAACAAACAAACAAACACAAAAAAACCAACCAAGAATGAGGGAAAAGTTTCTCACTAGGATGCTGATTCTTACAGCCCATTAAATTTTCTAGTTTTGAATGATTTGTATTAAAACATATATATTAAAACATCAGCTTCCATGCACTCTCCCACATTTCTCTCCACACACATGTATAAACCTCAGTCCACCATGCTAATTCATAAATCCCACTATTCCCACCAATAGCCCAGTGGAAGAGCCAAGATTAAAACCCACAGACAACTCTTCAGACACTTCTGACCCAGGGAAGGTTTTGGGACCCTATCCACGAGGATGCCAAGCACTCACATATTGACATCACACAGTGCAGGAGCAACTGCCAGCCCTCAAAATACTAACAAAGATCTCAGGTCTTTTCTGATAAATACATGTTTTTTGCTGTTACTATAGAATATAGTACATCTTTCTACTATGCTTGAATTTATTCCTGTATCAGAGTGAAGTTATTGACTAAGCAGTATTAGCTAATTCTGAAATCTGAGAAATGCATGTCTTAACTATTTAATTACATCTTCAGTAAATATCTTATTTTTAGATGTAAAAAGTAGCTACCTTTTTTTCCCCTCAAGCTCTAGGAACATTGCAGGAATGTGAGACAAGACATAAAGTTCTTAGAAATAGCTATTTCCCAAGCCATTCACAAGTCTGTACCACTGAAAACACCAGTAAAATCTCAAACAACCATATTAAATTTCCATTTACAAAATTCATTATTAATCTAATAAATGCAGGCAGGAGCATCTTTCAGCTACCAAAAGAAACATTTTGTGCAGTTGTTTCATGTTCCGAACTACCTCTCCTGTTATGTGTGGACCTTTCGCATAAAAAAAGCATCAGAAAGAAGTTTTATTGTTGTTTTTCTTTAGTAGGCCATATGGTAAAATCTGGAGCAGATCAAAGGCTGGGATTTTTATGATGACAACAAGGTAAAAACTATTTCATTAGCTGATGTATTATTGCCTAAAACATAATTATTTCCCAGCTAGTTGGTGACATCACTTTGAAGAACAGAATTATTCAAGACTGGCTACATAAAGAGAACACAGAATTTATGCACTGGTGATGCAGCAGCTAAAGAAAGGAAGAGGAAATGTCAGCCTGGGGGAGCTGATGGGGAATATTAGAGGTGTTGGTGCCCACTGTGGGCAATGCCAGTGGACCAGGGAAGAACACAAGGCTGAGTCCTCAACTCTGTGCCAATACTTTATTTCTCTGTCCTTCTTCTGGCCTGTCTCCCACAAACACACCCAGAACCTCTCTCCTGATAATTTATGCACTGCAACTTCTTTCAATTTCAAATCACACCTTCATCCTTGCCCAAAATAATCTTCCAAGATCTTGCTTACAAGAGGATTTTTCATGAAGTACATTCACTTTCAAACCACTCTTTCTATGAACTCTCCTATGATCCTCTACTGAAAACACTCTTCTGCAAAAGTGAAGTTGTGGTACAGAGCCAAGTGAACATCCTGTCCCAACACACAAAATAACAGCCCTGTGTTTAGGAACTTGATTTTCAACTGACTGGCTACCAAACTCATGGGTATAAAATGATTCTGTACTTGTGGAAATACAACAATGGCTCTTTAACCATTTATATGTTTTGTGAAGTTTTATCAAAGGAGTTTTTTAAGTTAAAAAACATTAAGACTTTTTTTTAAAAAGTGAAAATAAAGCGTAAGAGCACCATTCACCAAAACTCTTAAGATGTTTTTTGTATTCCTTTTTCTGTCACTCATCTCATTTATTCTCTTCATGGTGTAATCCCCCCTAGTGTCTTGTCTTGTCTCCTGACAGTCTGCAAGCTCTTCAGAGCAGGCACAATTGTCTTACTTGCTATATAAATCAAGTTACATGCTAATGATAAATTATAATGTTTTGACAGGATTTTTAAGTTGAACCTGATTATATGAAACAACAGAACACTGATTTTTTTCTTCCTGAAATTTTCTTCTCTTAAAAAAAAAAGGATACCAGAAGAGGAGAAGTAGGGCATTTATTTCCCACTATTTGTTAAAACTCATTGTTTTCCCCCTACCTATCTTTCAGACACAACAAATGAAAAGAAGTTGGAGGTCACGGAAGAAGAAGAAAAAAGAAAACAGTGTAAAGAATATGAAGAGTATGAAACAAAACCTAACTCTTAAATTATAATTTCCAAGACCAGTATGCTAAACTAAATTCCATTAAAAATACCAAAATAACCATTTTCTTATAGTAGATTCTGTTGAATGAAAAGGAATTCTACATTCTCTTCCCCCATTTTTGACAAATTCCAGAAAAAGCCACAATAATTTTACACTCAATTTATCACTTAAGTGTATTTATAATGAATAATCACAGCTGATGGCCAACTGACAGGTAAGGCACTTCATCTCTTCTCCCCACTCATTTATTCTCAACCTCATTTTCCTTTCATTTTCTTGGTGTGATGGTGGATGTGCAGTAGAAGTAATGGGAGACTGTGAAAGACATGAGCAGTGTTCCCTGACTTCTGCCTCTAGAGATTATGGATTTAAATTAATAACAAAAAGAGTATGAAGAAGATACCACCAGTGGCTTCTAGAAAGAAATCCAAACTGGTTCCCTGATTTTCTTTGAGGATAGCTCAGGACAGTACTGGCTGAGAGATGAGTTTGTTTTGTGTTTTAGAGGAACAATTCAGTCTACAGAAGGGACGGGTTTGGAGGGATCTAAAAGCAGCCTTCCAATCCCTACAAGGTGATCAACAAGACAGGCCAGCCTCCTTCTGGCAGGGTTTGCTTGGAGGACAAGAGCCAATGGACATAATGTGAATCAAGAGAGGATCAGATTTTCCCCACAAGGACAGCCAGATGTTGAAACAAGCTGTCCAAACAGGGTTATGCACTCTCTGTCGTTGGAGCTTTGCAAGCCCCAACTGAATAAAGCCCTGAGTAGTCTGATCCTATCTCCTTGATGACCCTGCTTGAAGGAAGAGGTTGGACTGCAAGCCTTCTGAGATCCCTTCCAACCAGAATAATCCTATGATTTCAGGATACACATTTTTTAATGTTTTTTCTATACCTGTTGAGTAAACTGCAGTTATTCAAAAACTCCAGCTTCCAAGGAAAGCCAGTGTATTTCCATGAAGGTCTGTATACATCCATGAATTTAAAAAATCAGGACTTTATTTTGTTGCCCCACTACGGATAAAAGTGCAGTAACACTAGACATCTTTCACGGACTAGAAACTGAGCTGAAACTACCAGCCTGTTTCTACAGGACCCCACTGTTTTGCTTGCCTGCTTTGTTTTTATTAGAATTATTAGGAGAAGCCACACAGAGATTGGGGGCTATGGAATTCTTTCATTTAGAAACAGTCTTTAGTTGTGTTGATATTTTGCAGCCTTGTTTCCTTCTGTTGCGTTTGCAACCTTACAGAACCGACACATTCTCACGGATGCAGAGAGGCAAAGTTGTTACCAAAAACTCCCCCTTCTTGCTGTTTCTATCCACAATGCTATTACTCTTCCCTTATCCTGGGGGGAACATGAGGGTTTAGTCATATGCTCATTCTTTTCCAAGACATAAACAGTAGCCCTGGAAGATGACCAGCATCTTTATAAAGAAGCTACAGTATGTGGTCCTCACAACACATGGTTTCTATTTTTGTCATTCTGATAAAAGCATAGCAATGTCAATAGTTTTTTCTTGTGATTTGGTGATTGTCTATGACCTGCATGTCAGCTGACACAGCTGACACAGTTAAATCAGAAATAAGCACTCAAGTCTCTTTAGAAGACAGACACATGGACACTGAGCACAAGTAAAATTATAAGACAATCCACATGATACTCCATTAAACAATGAAACATGTGACTGACTGAAAAACAGAGACACATCAGCAAACTTCCCTGAGGAAGTTTATGTTATTTAACTCCTAAACATTAATTTTATTGTATTATGTGAGGAACCTACTAACTGAGAGCTTCATTTTTATCAGACATCTGAATTATTGTTCAGAACATAGATGAACGGTAAATTCAGCATATTTCAATTTTACTAGGCTTGACTTGTTTATCTCTCATATTTTACCAATTTTAAGAGGTAATTAGATATTTCATCAATAACTTTCTGTGCATGATTTTATTTCGAACACTTCCAGCAGCAACAAGCTGATATGTAAGACATATACAATGTACCTATTGTATATTCAGATTTTTCTCCCCTAATTGGATATGGTTGAAATAGTGATTAAAGTGCTTTCAAAAAACCTCGTGTTGACGACATCTGACTACAAACACAATATGATTTGTTACAACAAGTTATCCACAGGGGACAGGAGGAATGGGCAAAGAAAAACAATTCTTGTTTCTAAAATCTGTCACATTACCATAAAAATAACACAGGTATCAGCAAATAAAAGGCTATCTAGAAGCTTTCCTGAGAATTTGTCAATAGCCTGGAAAATGTACTTGGGGTAAATTCCATTTCTGGAAATACAGACTTGGCAACTATTGTTTCCTGAGAAAGGAAAACAAATCCTAAAAATCTCCAAATAATTCAATTTCTTGCACACCTCAGTTTAGAAAACAAGGTGTGTTGTTCTTCATCTTCTACAGAAGAAACTATATCGAACTCAACAGCTTCAATCATCCTGAAAAGCCTCAGGACAGATAGAACACACCACATCGCTTTAGGTGCAAGTCAACATTTCCCTTCCCTTTTAACATGATGATCAAATGTTTTAAGAAGTGCTGGAGCGCAGTTTCCTAAATTAATCTTACTTAGCATCACTAATTAGGGAAGACTCATCAAAGTTTGGGCTACTCTGTGTATGTGAAAGGAAAACTACCAGCAAACAGTGCTGTAAATGCAGAAGCACAGAAACATTCCGACCTGGTCCATTCTGATACTTAGATTTGTTGAAGAAGACCCTGAGAACACTGTTCTCATCCTACCTCCTTCTGCCTTTTCTGTATCCCAGTCTCCAGAAGCAGTACCTTGTGCTTTCCCAAATCTTTATTTCATTCCCTTTAGTATCTCTTATGTAGGAGATACAGCCATGCCTTAATATTCCACATGCAAATCCATACATATGTGCATTAATAAAAGGATCACACTACCTACGACTGATGAGCAGCCTGCTCAGAGGCAGAACTATGCAGTTTTTAAAGGGCACAATACAAACTTTTTCTCTTCTATCACTTGCACCATTTTTATGCTTTCAAAGCACTTCTCAAATATTAATTAGCTGTAAATAAATTCTAATTATTTCTAAGAGTGGCCCTAGCAGATCTGTATCATCTGGTGTGAAATCTGACTTCCGTGAAGTCAACAGCAACAGCTCCTCAGACCTCAGTGGAGCTGACATTTCCCTTGCCATTGCTAAAATCCTGGGAGTCGTGTCTATTATCTGGTAAGTACCATGAGTAGAGCAGAACTAGCAACAGCAGGCGTAACAAGTGATAAGGTTATGGAAGGAGAAGAAAGGAAGGGTTAAATGACCTGAGCCAATCTGTGGAACCGAAATGTGGGAGAAGCTTTGGGAAATGCAGTAATCGGACTTCATTTGATTTCGGCATCAGCTGAAATGGAAGGTGCTCGCCTGCTGCTAAAACCAGTTTAAATAGCTGAGATACAGGGGTCAACTCCTAAAATTTGCTCATGCTGCCAGTCACTAACTTAGTTAACAACTCATTTTGAAACATCAGCCCTTTAAAAAAAGATTTGCATTATATATATACCTAAAAATTACATATTATATGTATAATAAAATACATATAAAAAGGTCCACATGAAAAATCAAAACATTTCAATTTCAAATAGCACACATTACAGGAATAAGTAAGTATAGGCCAAGTAGGTAATCGGTATTTTCCTTGCTAACTGGGGACAATGTAGCCCATCACATACTGACAACTTATTTTTCTCATAAGAAAAAATACTTTGGTTGTAAATAATAATACTATGTATTTTATACATGCAATTATATCTAGGTATGGAGGCTAAAAATTAACTGGAACCACAGATTATGAATCTTTTTCTCAAATAGAAATGTAGTCCTAATAGAAGTTCCTCCCTTCATCTCTGCCAACTTTACCACCACACAATATGCCATAGAGAAAAAAGGGGAAGTGTCAACTTGTGTAAATTGTCCCTTATGTAATGCAAACCATCTGTTTAAAAAAACAAAAACAAAATGAAAAACCAAGCCACTCCCAAGCATAATCTGCTATGGAGAAAAAGAAAGAAAAGGAAATGTAGTACATCAAACTGGAAGCCAAAGACCATGACCTGCCATGTAACCATAGAGAAAATATTTACCCTCTCCTCCTTTTATTTAGCCAATTTTGAAAAAGATTTGGAAAAGCATAATTGAATCATTTGCTCTGCACATAATAGAGACTGATAGTGCTGTATTTTTTTGAGCATTTCATCCCTCTAGAATGTTTTCAATCAGGTTGGAACCAAGCAGAGGAAAACTCCTTGTTTTCAATGACATATCACACAATGATGCCACCACTGGGTTAGAAGGTCCCTGAGTCCTCAGTCACTGGAACCTGGCAAAGGATGGGGGATAAAGTATCAGTACATTTCTGCCCTGGTTTTCTAGTCTACCTTAGGTATCTGCCATGAAAGGAGTCTAAACGGACCGCTGATATTAACTGCTACGATAATTTTTGCGTTATCTTCCGTCTAAATGCTCAGAAAACAAAGTATGTGTAGAGAAAACAAAGTATGTGTAGAGTGATCCTCCTTTCCATCCTCTGTCTGGTAAGTCATGAGTCCTTTGGGAAGCACTACCCGAGGAACCCTGCCACACATATACTCTGAAACCACTGCGAGACTTACATTTGACCCTCTGTTGGTACAGGTGAATCAGAAAGCACTGAGTAAGTTAATTTGGTTTTACTATTTAAGCTGACTGAAAATAAAACAGCAGTATAACTGTTCATCATTCTTTCTCTTTTGCTGACCCTGAGGCTTGATCACACATTCTCTTCCAGCTAAAGCTGTGCTGGCTGAAGAGGCCACCGCCTCCAACCATAGCCCTCTTCCAAAGGTTACCACTGTGACCAGGCTGCTTCTTTAATCCCTTCCCAACATGTTACCATGAAAAAGAACCATCTCAGTCTAAGCAATTTTAACAGAGAGTCCATGCTGTCCCAGCCTGGACAGGAGCAAGTTTGAGAATGCTTAACCAAGAAGCTTGGCCCATATGTCTCCTTTTGGAGATCTGACTTCTCACAGCAGCAGGGTGCAGAATAGCATAAATGTCCCTTTAAACACATCTCCAACAGATATTCAGAATCAAGGAACTCTGCATCACTAGCTAGTTCTGAAAATACTGGTTGTTGCAATAATTCTCTCTTCCTTCTCCCCCAAATTTTCAAATCTCCCTTTTTTTGAGGAACAGTATGTGAAAACTTTAAGTTTTTTGCCACTTGTGACTGAAACTGAATTGTTGCATGGAGTTTTTTATCATTCCTATGTGCAGATCATTATGCTCTTAAATAATAGAATAATCAGTAGATAATTTCTATCAATTATCCACAGAAAAAAATTCTGAAAAACGTAATCAGTCCAGAAAGAAGGGTAGGTTTTCCAAAAGGACTGGGGAGATGTAGAAGTGAGATTCCATTTTTGTCAGGCACATAAACTAATTTTAAAACATAGAATGGCAGTCACGTACAGACGATGCTAGTGGGATCTTCGGAAGTTCCTAGGAAGGCTTTGCTCCCAAAAGCAAACTCAGTGAAAATCAGGCATTTAACACTTTCAGAAGCTGAGCAAATTAATTTGCTGTATATTCTCTGTTGCAGTACAATGCTGGTACCCACTTCAGCTCAGTTCAAGACAGCACAGGTGACTGCACTAAAGTTTGCAGTACAAGAGTTTGCTAAATACCCCTAAGACTTAGATTCTAGTGCCTTTGTTACTCTTCAGATGAAGGTTTAGTCTCCTAAATCACTCAGGCGCTTAACAAAATTTTATCCAAAGCTCTCTGGCTTACAGTCTTTACCAAGTGGACTGATACACAGTAGAACAAGCAAAAAAAGTGGGAGAAATATGTTTTAATGATCTGTCAAAAACATTACTTGATGTGAACATGCTATGGTTTGAAGGCAGCTAGGTGTAAGGCAGCTAGGTGAAGCTTTCTGGGTGTAGCTAAATGTGTATGCGAGTTTTTGTTTACACTAGACGGAGAGTGAAAGGAAGAAACCCTTTGGACTACTTTTCACTTCTCCTCAGCTTCTCAGTCAAATTCAGCCAAACATGCCAGGCAATCACCAAACACAGAGCTGTCTTTTTCCACTGGCTTCTGCTCCAATCTTGGCATACTGTTAATTCCAAGCCTTACTGCCAGCAGCAGCAGAAACTTTGCTCTTTTTGCCTTTTCATTTTCAAGGTTACACAAACACATAATGTCATATCTACTTCACAGATGTGAGGAACTATAGAACTATCATGGACTTAATGTGCCTGTAGCACAAAGAAGGGAAAAAGCCACCTCAACTCCTTCTTTCCAAACTGGACTTCATTAACATGGAACTAATATAATCTGCCAGATATGTTTAGCAGTGTGCTTTCCTGACCTTTTCCAGACCTACAGTTATGGTAGCATTCATAATCAGTGTGGCTTACAATTACACATTCTGTAATGTGAATCACTACTTCTCCCAGTCAAGAGAGACCGAGTGTGAAATCACTGGAAGAACTGAATGAGACTATATTTTGGCATTGCAGCTGTTGAGGGATGTGAAGTGTTTGGAACAGTACTTTTCAATAGTGGTCCCAGTCTGTAAAATACCAGGAAAAGGTGTTAGTGGCCAAAGAAACTCAAGTTAGTGCTCAAGTACTGTGTCTATGATGTTCAGAAGCTGAGACAAATCTGAAACTGTGGGCTAAGCCAGCTTAACTAAAGAAATCTTTTTACGTTCTAAGCTTACAAAAATGCAGCAGTGGAAAGTGCTGAGTACCTCAAATCAACTGATGAATTAATGAGTTAGTCAATGATACAGATGGATACAGAGACATGGATATAATAAACACCCATACTAGAGACAGAGAAGGGTAGAACAAGCAAGTCCTGGATAACTCAATAGAAAACTGATGGCAGGAGAGTTACACAAGCAGAAGTGTACAAAAACAAGTCTATGAAATTCATGCTCTAGCTAAGTTTATTCATGGAAATAAAGTTCCCTCATTATTTCTTAACTTGTATATATTCTAATCCTGTTGACAGGAACATGAAATCCTATAGAAGGCTTAAACAAAATTTAAAAAAACCCCAACCTGGTAAATGTAGAGAACAATACAAATCTTTCAAAGATTAAAAAAGTAGATGCTATATTTTTTTAGTGTTAGGCTCTCACAAATATCTTCAGAGTTTGTGTTAGTCCATCAAACTGAAAGGCATATGCTATCTTTGATCTCTGTGCAGAACCTCCGTTGAGATTAATGTGAGTTCTGTGTGAAGAAAGAGACTAGAATAGGCCCTCAGTTCACAAATAGCAAGCAGTCTGCTTCAGGAAAAAACATGTTTTCTTACAACAGTGTTGAAATTTACTGGGAAGTTTCAAATAGCTACTCTTCAGATGCAAGTTTGTGGTCATGAACACGTTCACTTGTCAGAAAGACTTGTCAGAAAGACTTGTCAGAGAGAAGGTGCACCTTCTACCTCTTGTGTGAGATGTTTGGCTGTTACGTTGAAACAAATTCTTCATCTCTGACAACTTTTTCTCATACTGTAACAACGAGTCCTCTGTTCTACACTCATCTCTGCAAATTAATGGCTTTGTCCATTGGTGAGGTGTTATATACAGATTGGCAATTGTGCCCTATACCCACTTTCAGCTAAAAAAATCTACAAGACTTACTGCATCCCGCCTTGTAGCTGAAACCAGGAGGAAGAAGGAATCCTTGCTGTGCAGCTGCTGCTAGGGTTCGCTGGTCTGGAGGGAATACGGGAATCATTAATGGAGGCAGCTGACCCTGGACCTGCTGAACAGGAGAGGGAAAATCAAACACAGAACTTTTTTGGGGGGACAGTGTCTGGTAACACGCTTTCTTTCACTTCTGATCTAAGAGGTCTGGTTTGAATACACCTCTTCATATTGGGGTGCTCCAGCAGCATCAATTGTTCAGATTCATCTTCATTACCAAACACTCCATATGAATAACATTAATCCAAAATAAACTGAAATATTCCACTAAGGCATATCTATATCCCACTTAATTATTCCCCCCACAGCTCATGATGACTCACTTATCTCTGACTGTAAGGGTGGTACTTTCTTCTCTTCTACTGAACTGTGCAGCAGTATCTGTCTCAGACAGTAGCTTTCACCCTGACTGAGCCCAAACACAAACACACCCCCTCAGAAGGAAAAGTAAGTGCGTAAGTAGCACACAGCACAGTCAGTACTATTTTTCTGCTTCTACACATGCACTTATTCGTACATGTGAAAAGATAAAGTCTCTGGGATGGTTGGAAAGAAGGCTAAGATACTTTACTGACAAATAAAACATAGCTATGTTGGAAGTGTTAGGCGTTCAACTTTGCACAGCAACTGTACACATGCAAGTCAGGAAGTGGAAAATATTATATTGTAAGTGGATACTGCAGGGGACTTAAGACATGCAGAAATTAGTCATCAAAGTTGGAAGTGGGCCATGGCACAACATCTACTGCTGTTGCTTTTACCCAGTTCCGTTAATAGTTTTTAATTGCTAGAAATGGAAGTTGTCTCTGCATTTCACAGAGATGAGAAACACAAAGTTTGCTGGATTAAAATGCTAAATGACTAGTTTTAATTTATAACCCCCACTGTATTGACCAGATCAGTCACTAAAGAAAGACTGGCTCAGTTTTTAAGAGCTCATCTAGATTTTTAATGGCACTGTAAAGCTCAGGCATTGGATGTAGGTATGTTTTTGAAAACTACAATTTAGTTTCTGGTCTGTAGCCTTAGGTAACTCAGAAAATTAGGGTGTCAATAGACAACCTTCTATGATGAGGGGTGCAAGAAGGTGTTACTCCCTTCATTACTGCCTGGACAGTAGAACGGGCAAAAGAGAACCCGCACTAGTCCTTGGCTGCCACTGTTCAGACTGCACCATTTGCACTTATTTTCATTTAATCTCCTGAAAATCCAGGACATGTCTTGGTTCACCCAACACCATTACCAGGCATAATAGTGATATAAAATTTGGGATTACCATCCCTTTTAATTTATGCTGGGACCAGTCAACAACCCTGCGTGCGCTGACTGCATCTTTATAGTCTGAAACAATTTTCAAGGATGGAGTTCAAGAGAACGGTTGACAGAAATTCTTGGAGTGGGAGACTAAGATTGGGACTGAAGATAGAGTAGATGTAGCTCCACTCACTGAACTAGCTTGATCCATTTTTTGTTACTTCAATATTTTCCTTTCTATTCTGATCCTGTTAATTAGAAGGAATACATATTTTAAACTGAATTACTGGAGAAAAAGAAATACATAAAATGTGATTTGTTCTCTATGCCCACTCAGTTATCGTAGAGCTGTCCAATACCTGCCTTTTCTTCATGTGTTTATTTTTTGTTTGTTTTGTTTGGGGTTTTGTGATTTGCTCTTTTTTTTTTTTTTTTTTTTTTTTTTTTTTTTTGGGGTTTTTTGTTTTTTTTTTTTTTTTTTTTTTTTTTTTTTTTTTTTTCTGTAAGACAAAGACAAAGTAACTGAATTCTTTTAGAACAAAAATGAACAGCCATGTGGAATTTTTGCATAGTACTCTTCTTCGGCAAAAAGCCACAGAACTTTTTTTTTTTAAATGGTTTCCAAGGATGAAAGTGACTTTGCCAAGCGAAGAAGCTTCAAAACAGGACTCAAAAACACTAATAGAAAGACAGATGGTTCTACTAAGTGCTCTGCTGCCAAAAAAAATGTTAAAAAAAAGTGAAAAAAATGGAGTGATGTTATTGAAGCTGACTGCAAAGTTCTCTGATGACTGCAAATACTCTTGTCCCACTGCAAGTGTTAACTCTGCCTCCAGGGCTAATATAACTAAAGCACCACACACACACAAATTGTCATTACCAAGCCCACAATGTAGCACAAGTCTGCACTTGATTCCAAGTGACTGCCAAACACACGAGCAAAACACCACACTGAAAAATTCCCATTTAGGAAAACATTTACCAGGAAAATGCCCTTTCTTCCTAAATCTGACCACTGCATTTCATTTTTTTTCTGCTGCTCCTCTTTAACTCTCCAAGGGGCCTTATAGCCCTTAATTTCATATGACACAACCCCGGTTGCATTAAGGAGGTAAAAACTGTAGAGTGATGAGGATGGCTTGCATGGATATAGAAATAACGCAGTCAAAACAATGTGATTTTCATTCCAGGATGGAATGTATGTAGCAGCACTCAGCTACACTTCATTTTCTCCTAAACACAAATAAATGCAAACATTAGTTTATTTTAATCCGACTACCTGACACAATATCATACAAATTATGGACTCTTCATTCTTATGGCTCATTTAACTACTACATCTTAACTCTTTTTATGTTTATTTTTATTATTATTATTAACTGGAATTGCTAGGATACAACTGTTTCAAGTGGCACAGAATACAGGCCCTCCTTCTGAGTTTTACATCAAAGGTGTTTTCCTGTTTTTTTCTTTTCAAGGTATTACTACATCAGTTAAATCTCTTGAATGTTTTTTATTATAGAGCTTATGCACCTTCCAATGTTTTCTGGATTGTAACTTCTTGATACTGCATTTCTAATTTGAATGTAATGGACTGAAAATCAGAGCTATTTTCCAGGCCCTTCAATTTGTTCTGCTAAGGGACATATGCCCATAAAAAGAAATACCTCTTCAACAACCTAATAATTCATACAGCTGTCAAGATTCTCCACTGGCCAGCCTCTCTATGTGATTACCTCTTCTCACTTGTAATATCCTAAAAGAGAAAACTGTATTTTATAACCTCACAAAATTCCCAATGGATGTAGTGAGCCATAGTTTCACCTTGTAACTTCTTACCTACTTTATGATGTTAGTCTGGATGATACAGACTAACAATTTTCCAAGGCCCTGTTTTTTCATACAGTTGCCACTGTGTCAACCGATCATGTGGTCCCCTGATTTTCCTTTTAATTTGAATGCTACATTAACTAGAACATTCTGGTTGTGCATGAAAAACTGCACATGCACAGGAAAGGCATATAAGGCACACAACAAAGAAAAGGACCAAATGTCATGAGAGCCAAAATATTCTATACCATCAATTCTCTAGTCAAGGAATTCAAACTTTCAAATCTCTGACAAGTTATTTGGAACAAGAGGCAAGCCCATGTTACAATGAAAGACTTGCCATTTAGTGTATGAGAAACAACACCCCTTAAGGAAGCAGATGCACAAGAGTTCAAACAGCCAAATAAAGTCAAGGTTCTTTCATCCATAATGAGGACAGTAAATCATCTTCTGTAATGGCAACGTATTTTAGGAGCATGAGAAACTCCAACCAAACATAACCTAGAGCCAAAACTAAACCCAGGTGTGTTGGTTTTTCTCGGCCTGGTTTTTGGCAGCAGGGGGCCACAGAGGTGGCATCTGTAAGAAGCTGCTGGAAACTTCCACCATGTCCGGCAGAGCCAGTCCCTGATAACTCTGAAGATGGACGTGCTGCTGGCCAAGGCTGGGCCAATTAGAGATGGTGGTAATGCCTCTGTGATAACATATTTAAGAAGAAAATCAAAACAAAGGGGGCACAGTTTTTTCTAGCCAGAGAAGAGGAGGTGAGAACACTTGAAGGAAACAACACGGTGACACCAAGGTCAGTGCAGAAGGAGGGGGAGGAGGTGCTCCAGGCGCCGGAGCCGAGATGCCTCTGCAGGCCGTGGTGAAGACCATGGTGAAGCAGCTGTGCCCCTGCAGCCCATGGGGATCCACAGGGGATGCAGAGATCCACCTGCAGCCCCTGGGGGAGGTGCCCACGCCAGAGTGGGTGGATGCCTGGAGGAGGCTGTGATCCAGTGGGAGACCCGGTGGAGAGAGGGGGCCCTGCTCCCAGGGTGGAGCAGCCTGTCCTTGGAGGACTGCACCCTGTGGAAGAGTGACCCATGCCACAGCAGTTTTGGGAGGACTGTGTGCCTGTGGGAGGGACTCACATTGCAGCAGTTTTGGCAGGACTGCTGCTCGTGAGATTGGAACCATGCTGGAGAAGTTAATGAAGAGCTGTCTCCCGTGGGAAGGGACCCCGCGGTGCAGCAGGGGAAGGACTCCTCTCCCTGAGCAGCGGAAGAAAACCTCGGGTGATGAACTGACCAAAACCCCCATGCCCTGTCGCCCTGTGCTGTCGGTGGGAAGGAGGGAGGGGATGAGGGAAGAACAGGTGTTTTTAGGGGCTTATTTTACATCTCATTATCCTCCTCTGACCTGGTTAGCAATAAACTCACTTTGTACTTCTAAGTCGAGCCTGTTTTGCTCTTGGAGTGTTTTCTCCCAGTCCTTATCTCAACTTGTGAACCCTTCATTTAATTTTTTTTCTCTCCTCTGCCCAGCTTCAGCAAGGAAGGGTGAGTGAGTTGCTATCGTAGGTGCGTGGTGTTTGGCCAGTGTCAAACCATGACACCAGGAAACCTTCATGGTTGCCACTGAAAATCCAAAAGAGAGACCACCCCTAAAGAACTTAACAATGCAAAAACCAATATGAGCACATGACAAGCAAGTAATAGTGAACTACTGTCCAAGTTGGAAACTGAAGCACCCACAGTTGCCTGCACAGATTTTTCATTTTGAAAAGTGCCTCAATGTATCTTTATTTGTTTCAGTGCCTTTGAAAAATCTGCCCCTAAATGGATTACCATATCAAAGGAAATTTGTTGTCAAACTTGGAACCAATTCAAGCTGTTGAAGCCTGGGCCAGCATCTTCACAAATCTGTGCATGTCCTTTATGACTTGACCATAACAAATCCAACCACACAAAGACATTGCATTAAACATAGTCACAGTTAATATTTCCAGAATTCTCAGCTTCATTGTAATTGTAGTATTTCCACCTAAATTGTGCTCTCCTACCTATTTTTAGGAACATACTATGGTTACCACAGCTACCTAAGCACCAAGCAGTGTGTTTTTAACAGTTACCCCTACTGTTTGTTACTAGCTCCTGCTGTGACTTACACAAATTTAGATTGCAAACACTTGACAACTACAGTTCTATTTTCTGTAAAAAGGCACGTGTGCTTTGGGTCACTATGTAAATAGCTACACAGGGAAAACAGTTTAAAGAAACATTAAGATTGCAAAGTTAGACATTCATGGCTTAGGAAATGCCAGAATCAGGGAAGCATGCATGGCCTTATTTTGGTCCTTTATGCCCCTGCATCCAGAGAGCATCTTTAAAGTTCAGAGTTTTCCCCTAGCACACAACTCTTGCTTAATCTAGAAGGCTTATACCATTTTTCAAGTAACATAAATCCATTTTCAGCAAACCTAAGCCCCTAAAATAGCAGCTGCCATTAGTTTTGTCAATTTTCTCTTCATACACTTCCACCAATTTCACTTCCGCAGCTGCTCATTACATGTTTATCAGCATCAACTTTTATGTAAGTTTTCCTCTCTCCAGGTAAATATCTCAAAGCATTTCCCAGCATCCATATATATAACATTTTCCACTGAGGGGCAAATACTGCACATGCACCCACCTCTGGTTCTTCAGAAGCAATTCTATACATTTTGGTGAGACTGGTGATGGATAACGAATTACTCAGTGTGGGGAAGAATAGCTGCTAAAACAACACTCTCTTCTCTACAACCTGACAAACCTCTGAACAGTACTTTACTCTTGAACTTTTCAGAAGATGCCCTTCAAGAGCTGCATGAGCATCTTTGCTGAAATGAACTCTTATGTGGCTTCTTCATGTAGAAGTGTGGCTAATTTTTATTTTCATTCGAGTTATTCTCAGCTGCCTCAAATAAGTTCAGATTCTACATTCCTAGAATGGTGGATGCACATGAATGATTTGATTAACTTCAAACTGTTGTATGAGTATTTTCTTGCTTGTGACTTGTAAGCATCTCTTCTACTGCATAGGAAAGAATGCAATGCACATTTCACATGCTGCAACATAAATCTGTCCTTCAAAAATGACATGTTTAATTGCATTGGTCCCCCTTCCTCCAGAAACACTTGGTTCTCAGTGACACACACTCAGCTGAAGGACTGGATTCTTTAATTAGCACATGTGTTGGCCCTCTTTCTCTCTACCTCACTCCCCTCCCCATGTCTATCTTAAGGGAAATAAAAATATATGTCCTCATATAACTACAATCTGCTATTTTCCCTTTCAGTGATGTTTAAAATAAGAAAAGAAAATGTTTTTCTCTTTCTCTTCTCTGTATCAGTTCCCTAAATTAACATAAGCGTGTCCTGAACCTATACAGCAGGAAGCCCTGCTGACCCAGGTTATGGAATGATCCCTCTTCCTACTGAGCGTGAGGTGCCTTTTTATGGGGTGCTTACTGAATGTTCAGGATGCAAAGCAGAGGGTGTACGGCATGAAGTAGAGATGCATTTTTTCTTCCTAATCACCACCTGTAAACTCCTCTGCAGTGGATGATTTGGGCCCTAAATATTATTCTCCCCTTTGCTGTGTATGAGGCTTACACAATTCATACCAGTACTTACCAAAATATACCCTGTCCAAACATCTCAGTTCACTCAGCAGTTCTCACTGTTCTCAAAATTGTTTGCAAACAGTGATACTGTTGGCAGAAAACATACTTTCATAGTGGTGATCTTTTAAAGAGAATAAACAAGGGTATTTAGGGAGACACCTCCATCACCCACCACACACCTAACACATCCTCACCATTACAACTCTACTAGCATAGGACAGTTTTATTTGGAGTGATGGTGTGGAAAAAACAATTAGTTTGATGGACTATGGAGACAATCCCTAACAGATAATAGTATGTATGCAACTTAGCTCATTAAAAACACAGGGAACAAACTTTCAGGAAAACTGAAATGCATCTCAGGGAAATACATAAGCATATTTCATTTTAAAAAAGCAAGGCTTTTCACGCTGGAAACTTTCCACCTTTGCTCAGTCCTGCAAGAGAACTCAGGTGTCAATACCAGCATTCCTCTCAAACTCATCTCATCATAAAGTCTGTAAATGAACACACATTTAGCCTTTTAAACTAAAGGGCAGCAAAGTGCCTTAAACTGCCAAATAATACAGACAGTAGCTGTTTGCATGTTGATAACTTCCTTCCAAGGCTTTCCTCCTCCAGTTCATGCCACAGAACAAAATGCAATGTTGAGAGACAAACCTCCAGCAGCACTTTGCAGGACAGAAGCCAAAAGGACCTTTCACATTAAGGAACAACCCTTAGACACTTCCAAAAGAAAAAGGCAGTGTTACTTGTTCATTTCTGTAACTAAAATAAAGAACTTCAAAACATTTTTTTTTACTATTTGATTTAGTACAGAAAAAACACAGAGAGGAGGAAAAGCAGTAAGATGACTTTTTTGCATTTGGGATGAGGTTTAACAAGTATGGATGCTTGTGCAACTTCGCATGTAAGTTACCTACAGGGCAATTCTGCCACAAAGGTATTGGAACAAACAGCCTAACTGAAGAGAATACCTGAAATAAAAAGAACATAAACTGGAACTCATTCCAATAGGCAAAGACAACAGCCTAAGAGTTCACACAGGAAGGGCTGCTCCAGACTATACAACACCCCAGTGAGTGGGGCTCTCTGGAAAAATCAGGACTTTCAAAGCAAGCAACTGTAATTCAGGTAACAGCTACACTGGAAGACTGAAGTGCACTCTCAAAAGAATCTTTTCTAATCCAAGCTCAAGAGAAACACTAAAAATAATTTCCTCTTTCATTTTTATAGGAGAAAAAGATTCATTGTTTGGTTGATTGAGTTACTTGTTTCATGAAGAGCTTCAAGTTAGCAAATGGGCTTTTGAGGTATGATGACCACAGTTTTGGCCAAACTGACTTATTTCACCTTACTTAATATTCAGACAAACACTGTGTTTCTCATGGCATAGCTTCCAAGCACCTGAGCAACTTGTTTAAATGTTAGTACCCTTCCTAGAAGAATAAACCAGGACTGTAAGGGAAATCTGCCACAAACTTTTGGCTGTCAAAACTGCTGATTTATATGCTGTATTGTCCTCTATTTGTGTTTTTGTTGGCTACCAGCAACTTGCTCCTAAGTGCAACTGTTATGTAGCAAGAGTTAATCTGCAAAGTCACTTCCTTCAAAGTGGAAAATCTCCGAACTTCCATTAATGCCTGATGCTACCTTGCAATGTATGACAGAGCACAGAGTTTCCATATGCCTGGCTAATGCTTTTCCCAGTGAGGTCTGGACTAGTGCTGATCGCTCCAGCAGTAATCTATCCAGTGAAACATTTGTCAGGGAAAAGAAAACAGGTGTGAGGTTTCCTGATGTGACTTAAAAGACGGCATGTAAGGTAATACCTTGAGCAGCACGTGTACTCTTTTCTACAGTTAGCTGTTCTATGATAGATTGGTCCAGTTATTCAAAATATAATGAATTATGGGTATATTTGTACATGCCAGAAAGAATCAGGGATAAAAAGCCATAAACTTCCCTTGTCACTGTTCATAGCAGCCTTTCAGAAGTCATCTCTATACTTGGTCCTTCTGATTTTCTACACTCTGTTTAGAAGGACTGAAATGGTTGAGTTTTGCCACGTGTATGTTAAACCAGCTCTCTTTCTTTTCAGAGCCACTTGTTTGGTGACCCAATGCTCTCATTTTACCAGATCCAAAGTTTCTGTGCAACAGCATCATGGCTTGCTGTCAAAAGAGCTCCAGAAAGTAGGTCTGGTAGGAAGCACTGCTGCAGAGGAAGCAGGGAGAAGCAAACAGGGCAGTTTTGCTAACAGGGGATGTTTCTATTTGAGGATGTCTGAGTGGTCAAGAGAGGTGTGCAGAATCAAGAAGACCTTTCCTGTAGGAGCACAGGGTTTTTACAAGGTTGACTCTGCAAATCTTAAAATGATAAATCAATGGCTAGACTATAAAAACAAGTACGATTGGCTCAGAACTGGCATGGGATTTAGAGAGGGGGAGAAGAGGAAGAGGAATTATCCAAAAATTACTTTTCAAGAACTTCCATGAATGTTGGAAGTCAACCGATTCAGTTGCAAATAAGAAAATTAATAAGTAAAAGAATAGGAAATAAACTCTAGTGTTACATGCCATCACAGGCAGGAAGCCTGGCTATTTTCTGACAGGTACATTTTGTGACCTAGGAGAAATGCCCCACCTTGCTATCTTTTCAGTGCTTCTGAGGCGCTTTGGGCTCATCCTGACACCAAAGTGTTGTTGTAAATGTTTTTGTGCAAATGATGCAAACAGGACCATAAAATACTCAGCTATAAAACTGCCCAAAATGGTTTTTGGGTTGAGAACGCAGCTTAGGCAATTCATTCTAAGTAATTTTCTAAAATAATTTCTAAATTGTTTCTAAATGTTTTCTAAATTTATTCTAACCAGGGCTCTTACTCCTGTGTAGACTGAAGTAATGAAGCTTTTGGGGAATGAGCCTATTCACAAAACATTTCTTTAGCGCATTTTCCTGAAAAGATCAAGAAATGGGTGGCAAGAGAAAGGCTGATGCTGTTACACTTTAAAAAGTGGTATTTTTTGCCATTTGAAGTTATTCAGAGGCATCTGTCTTAAGGCCAGCTGCTAAACCTCCCCCTTTACTCCTTGTTGATTTTTCCATAATATATTTGAACACCAGTAACTAATCATTTTGATGTATAAATTGCAGTGGTATTTTTCTTGTTCCAAAACCCCAAGTTCTTAAACTGAAACACGCAGAACAGTTCAAATTTGGAAACCATTGCATTAAAGATGGTGTAAAGATGATGGCCAGTTCCATAATCTCATTTTTGACACAATGCTAAGGGTATTCTTTCAAACAAACCCCTAAGGTTTCAAGATGTATTTTTCATTCAGTCTCTCTTTGACAAATAGAATACCATTAATTAAAAAAAAAAATACAGCAATTTCAGTGTGTAGGCGACGGGGAAGAAATAGGGGTTATTTAATATCATGTAGTGGGCAGAAATTCAAAACCCATTCGGCTGCAATGCTATAAACAAACAAGAAAGTCTTATCAAAGTCATCCACTTAAAATCAGACTATCTAGAAAAAGAGAGAAAAAATAGACTTAAGGGACTAAAAAAAAAAGTGTCTGCACTAAAAGTCATTACCTCCTCTTGCTTTCTTTAAATTGAAAGGTTGAGACATAGTTAATAAAACTGTACACAATCTAACGCACTTAAGGGAAAAAAACATCCTTCATGGTCTGATCGGCGTAGGCTCTTGCAGAACTGCTCATAGAATCTTAGACTAAAATCCACTGACTAAACCCTTTGAAAGACCCTTCTTTTCCCCCCAACTTTATTGTTATTATTATTATTGTTATTATTATTGTTATTAAATCAGATATATGTTTCAGTGTAAGTGGGGTCTCCAGTGACATCAGTTTCAGAGCACAAGTAGTTACAACAATTCGTCATTCTTTTCTGAAGACAATATATTATCATCATTATTATCATCATCACTATTACTATTGTATATTGAGTTTTATTGCTTTCTATAAGATCTTAAAAACCCTTGCATGATGAACAAATGGCCAGGAAAACTCTGACCACATGCTATTAGAAATCCTTGCAGTAAACACAGCTTTAGTATTGGATAGCCTCTAATTACTGCCCTGGGAAATGCATAATAAAGACCTCTTTTCAATCTCTCAGCTGTTCAGATTTGTTTCTGACTGTCCCTTCTGCCAGTGGAATTGTTCCTCAGCGGAGTTCAGGTTTACCATCAAAAGTTTGATTTCAAAAGCAAAATGGATTCAAGTTGCAAAAGAAATACCATTTAAACAGATACATCACCACTCTTCCATTCACGTCCTGATGCTTTTTGTACCCTTGTTACCAAAATCCTCACAAAAAAATGTTCTTCCCAAGTTTTGTTTGGGAACATTTTTTGAATAGTACTGAAGACAGTCTCTAATTTTGTGCCTACAATTTAGTGACAGCAATACAGTTAAAGCACAATTAACTGTAGATAGAGTGATAAAGTTTAGACATCTCATCATCTGATTTCTGTGTACAGCCAGGTAAGCAGCTAGCCAAATTCTGCAGCTTTTTACTCCACTGAATTGCAGGTACAAATATTTTGATTGCCCGAAACATTTTATCTTTTTTCCTTTGCTGTCACCTTCAGTTCTTCCTTGTCTTCCTCCACCTCTTTTATTATTAAAAATATGAGGAAAACCACAAAAAGAAAAAAGAAGAAAAAAAAGAAGACTATATGCAATTGTTTTCTTGGCACTTGTAGATAGAGACCATGCAATGGAGAAGAAAATTGTCTACCTCACAAGGGCACCTATCATCATAAATCAGTTTTTAATTTTCCTGGTGGATTACAGCAATCAGATAAACATTTGCTGCCTGCCTCCCCTTGATATTGCTGCTTGAATGGGCTTGGCCCAAGATGTGGTTGGGTGTGGCAGCCCTACCTGCTTTACAATCCCAGACAATTCCTGATGGGTGTGCAGAAGGGGAAAACAGAACAGCATTCACAGAGCACAACACATGCATAATGTATGAAAAGCAGGATCTCACTAGAGGGTGAAAAGTACAGCATAATGAAAATGAATAATCTTTGGTTATTTTCTTCCTAGTCTGAAGTAATTCTTGAATGTACGGTCTTTTTTTTCTGACTTGACTGCCCTTAAATATAAACATACCATACTCCTAGACCAATTTTTAAGTCACTATAGGTATAAGAGGACAATTTACATATGATTTGCATTTTTTTTCCTCTGCCTGTGGTTTTGGTAAGTCTTCCAAACCTAATGACTGTTCATTTGGCCAACAACATAAATGCTGTAATCACACAATTATTGTGCTGGGAACAGTTTAATTCAGCATTTTGTTCTCAACCACAGAACAATTACTCAACAATTTTGGTTAACCATACTAGCTCACTGCCTGGAGAGGAAGCAGAATATTCACAAAATCTATTGTCTTACATAGAGGCAGTGAGCAGATTTTTATCTATTATAACTTTCCAGCATCTCTTTGCTCTTTGAGGTACTTCCACATACTCCCCATTAATGAAAATAAATTATTAGCAGCACACTATATTAGCATATTCATCTCTACCTGTTGAGTGCTTTTAATTGTGCATTTGCATACTAAAGGGAAAGGTAGATGGGATGTGTCTAGGAGAGAAGGATGTAAGGGAGCACCATAAAAAGCTCCGAAATTACTACAGTGATATTATCCATCCCTTCTAAGCACAAACCTTGGGCATTCAGGCTTCATTTTAAAGTTCTGCCCTTAAGCCATTGATTTCTCCTTAGTAATAAAAGCAATTTTCTGATCAATTGATTTATTCCTAATACTGTTTCTATGGAAAGACTGACACTTAACAGGCTTTGTGTGGTAGACCTGACTCACAATAAAGTGAACAGAAGCTCTGAGACCTCAGCAAGAATGGCTTTAAGTTAGTCAGCCAAGTTATCAGGATCCTTACAAATTTCTGCTCCAAATTTCAGTTCTGGAAGCATTTTACCCAAGCAAATATAAATATTTTAGTAATTTCATTTCCACTTTTGTTTTTTGTTTTGTCTTGCCAGTCACTGGGAGTATTTTCATTCAGAGCTGTGAATCTGAAAAGTACAATTCTGGCAATGCTGCTGAACAAGTAAAATTAAACAAATTTGACAAAACTGACTCAATAAACTTAATTTGACAGTTACATAAGAAAGGAAATCAGCAGTAAACATGATGAAAACATGAAGTAATATTTGATTTTTTAAAATGCCTTTAGCTTTTAAGAAGTATTCAGCTCAGAAAAGGGACTTTCTAATAATTATTATTTTTAAGGGCAAAATTTTACCTGTAGGAACTTTATGTTGAGTCCTAGTTCTGCTGAAGTCAATACAAATTGACACCAATGGCACTCAGCAGAAACAATTAAAAAAAATTACTTTAATTTAATAAAAAAGCACAAGGCATCTATGGAGCAGAACACAGGCTCAAATGTCATCATCAGCAGGAGCTATGACACCTATTTTTTTTTCTCCATTTATGACATGAGCAGTGCATCTTGTGTTGCTCAAAGCCCAGTTTCAGCAGATGTGGAGACAGGCCTTGTCTCTTACGAGGTGGGGAAGACACAATGGGAATTGCATTAAGAACACAGAAGTACCAGTCCAGTTCTTTCCATTTCTTAAGCTTTCACAAGGATACTTCATTAAAAAAAAAAAGAAAAAAAAGAAAACTAAAAGGACTATCCCCCTCTTTTAACTGTTGTATGTGGGAAAGGAGGCCACTACCTTTCACAATCCTGCCACTGTGCTTCTGGCACCTTTCGGGTGCTGCCAGTGCTGCTCTGCCTCATTTCAGGACTGTGATGACCCTTAGGCTGGAGCTCAGCATTTAGGTGTTTAACCCAGGGCAGATGCAGGGCATGCGCAAGAGAAACACAGAAAGTGCTCAGATCACAGCAACAGGTGCTGTGTATGTTTAGATGCCCTCAAAGCTTCAGATCCAAGGCTCTTAGAGGGTCTGTCTAAAGGATGTCTGGACAAGACATGCATGGGAACTCCGGAAGTGCTTTTGGGTCTCTCCATTTGGATATTCCCAAAGACTATCTGAGTACTGCTATCAGAGAGTAAATTATCTTTTTTGATGTTATCCTAAGCCATGCAGGTGAGAATTCTACAGAAAAATACCTTTCCAAAAAAGTTGCAACTATGTTAAAGTTCGTAATACTGTTCTCATATTCTTTGCAGGAAAGGTGATAAAAAGACAGCGATGCAATACAACAACATTGTTTGTATCTGTGCATGGACATCATTAACGAAGAACCAGCTGCCTTCCTGCAGCCAAGTGCTTCTGAATAAAACAATCACGGCACCTAAAGGAATGGTTCAGGACATAAATTGCTGGCTTACCCAGTGGCCTTGAAACTTCTAATGTTTATACAAGCACATAACTAATACTTTAGTATCCCACAACAAATCACTAAGTAAAGATACATCTAAGGTGTGGTAAGGCAAATAAAAACCTATCTAAAGTCTTTGAGTTCAATACCTTTCTCCAAAAAGAAAAGGAATATTTTAGCAGTTTGAGCCTACGATATTTTGCCAGTGAGTTTGTTCATTAAAATGTGACCCATTCTGAACACATTGGGTCCCTTTAAGACTGAAAGTCAGAGCTGTGTGCTCTGAGCCTTTTCATCAGGATGACTCATTCATTCATGGGCAGCATGGATTGTATGGCTGGCTTATGGTAGCACTCTAAATTAGTACTCACACAATGGAGAGCTTATACAATTGCAGTAGTCCATATCCAGTAAAACTGCCTTGGTGCCCTGAATAATGGGCCTTGCTAAATCTCTAATAGTTCTGTAAGAACCCCTAAACAGCTGCACACAACACATGACCTGTGCCATCTTTACAATGCCTGCTAACCATGACAGCAAGCTTTGGGAACTATTTCCTCTGCACCCTCATCACTGGACAGCATCAATCCCTTTGCTTTTTTAAGAACAAGGGGATTTTACTTTCCCCCTCCTCTTTTTTCTTACTTTTGTTTTTTCTTCTTTTCCTTTCCAATCAGCTCTCTGCTGATCATCCTTCACACTTTAGCCTCTGCCCCAGAATACTTTGGACAATAGTACTGATTCCATCTGTGCTCTCCATTAAAGCCCTGGTAATCCTCCTCGGAACAGCTGGACGCTCCGGCTCCACACACAGACGCTCCTTCTGTGGGACTGTTTGGCTACAATTACGCTGAGCTTGTGCTTATTTCAAGCTCCTGCCTGCAAATGCCTTTCATGGGGTCCCCCAGGGCCGCATGGCAGAATGTCCTGACGCAACAAATTGAACAATGTGTCGAGACACACAGGCTCAGGCGAAAATATGCTGCTTAGTCACCTCTGTGCCAAGCAGCACCTACAAGGCATTTCACAGACAAATGACAATATTAATGACAAGCTTCAAACTCCCACCATGCCATTAAGTAATCATGAAGAAGCGTCTTCAGTTAATCAAATGGTTTCAATACCTTTATTTTAAAGTCCGGAATGCCGCAATGCCTTAAGTTTAGCTTAGAAGCCTTTTTTCAAGAGCTGCAGTGATTTGGCTGTCTGGGAACAGCATCTGTTCAAGAGAATGATCTGACAATGTCTGTCCTGGCTTGAAGTGACTGAATGTTAGGAAAGGACCAGCAGAGCACACCCACAGGCTGGTCAGGCTGCATACCTTGATTTTCCCAGGGATTTAACTTGCCTGAGATTCAACCAGTGGATTAAGACTCCATTACGTTTCAATATGCTGAATTTGTAGTCAGAAAAATGCAAGAATAACTAATGATCTTTACAAGAAGTCTACACTGATATTCTAATAAAAGTTCATAGTGAGTCCTAAAGATCCAAGTGCACCTAATGCATTACAACATGATGCATGTTTGCCTGTGTCTGTATCCACACACGCATCATCTGTGCCCACACAGACACATAAACACACACATTTCTCCAGCAGATGTGTGTGCACACGTCTCACACATCACACAAGCAAACGAGGGAAGCTATCTACAAACCTCCTTTCTGGTATTTATTTCAAAATGTAAATGTGTGTGTATGTGCACATGTACTGATATTTACACATATATTTATACACACCGTACCCACGAAACAGATGCCCCGTGCACAGGAGTCCACACGCATATGCAAAGCAGGCAGGCATGTACCAGAGGAGAGATGGTGCTTCCCAGGGGAAAATTCAACTCAGAACACAAACAGCATTTAGCACATACATCTGACAGCTTCACTTGCACAGCACACGCTCTCATGTCTGAACAGGGATGGAATTGTGCAACCCCAAGTCTTTTGGAAGTGTATTTTCTCTGCAGCCCATTGTCAGACGCATGCCTTTTCCTTCCCAACTTTTCTCGTAGTATTATCCACACCCAGTCCTAGGCCAGAGGGACTTTTGAGCTTTTCTGTTTTGTAACCCATACCCTCCCAGAAAGACGGAGATGGCTATTTACAAGAGCATGCAGTGACAGGACAGGGGGAATGGCTTCAGACTGACAGAGAGTAGGTTTAGATTGGATATTAGAAAAAAATTCTTCCTTGTGAGGCTGGTGAGGCCCTGGCACAGGTTGCCCAGAGAAGTGGTGCATGCCCCATCCCTGGAAGTGTTCAAGGCCAGGTTGGATGGGGCTCTGAGCAACCTGGGCTAGTGGAAAGTGTCATGGCAGGAAGCTGGAACCAGATGATCTTTAAGGCCCCTTCCAATCCAGACTATTCTATGATTCTATGATTATTAAAAGAAATGGACTTTTCAAAGCTTCCTAATGTGGCCCGCAACATCTGCATGTAGCCTTGAGGCAACACCACACATTAGACTCCCATCAAAATATTATTTACGGAAAAGCTAATCCATGTAAGTTACGCAAGTTTGACTATGGTATGAAACAGT
The DNA here is from genome assembly GCA_013398055.1 of Ifrita kowaldi. Lineage (NCBI taxonomy): Eukaryota > Metazoa > Chordata > Aves > Passeriformes > Cinclosomatidae > Ifrita > Ifrita kowaldi. The sequence continues at coordinate 407,676 of VZRS01001727.1, read as the reverse complement.
TTAAAGGTAGAAGGACTCAAAAATGTATCCCAGTAACTCTTCTAAAACACTCCAAAACCGATTTAAACAGATGTTTAAATTAAGCTCCTTTCATACAACATGTTACAATATAAGGTAGCATAAAGGTTTCATTGCTATTAGCTGAAGATATCAAGCAAAACACACAAGTGGCAAGTAACACACCTCTCCTAAGCAAGTCGATAAACCCTCCCTGGTGCATCAGTCCAGTGCATATTTCCTAGTCTCCCACATGCATTATGTAGAACACAGTCACGCAGCCCACAGCTACCAGCAAGATTGGCTTTTTGTTGTAAACCCAAGAATTCAGAGTGCATGGTTCAAAGCACAGATAAATGCCTAGATTAGATACTTTTTTGACTAGTTCCCCCTATCTCTCGAGAGGTCATTTATCCTCCAAAGTCTTTACAGGTGGTCAGCTGTCAAAGAACATACTTTCAGCTGAATTACAGGCAATTTGGCTACGATATTTTTGTGATACGGGATTTAGAAAGAGGTGTTAATCATATTTTGAAAATTCTTCTAGGGCTCCTTCATGCCACATTACTGTGTCCTAGAAACTCAAATGAGGTTTATACAAAAGATCTTGGCAAGATCTAGCATAAGGAAAGGCATGTTTGGGAAGTAACTCTCAGGTGCATTAAGAACATCAGAAAAGTGTGTCAGACTCCAGCATACTTTAAGGAGTGCCAAATATCTGAGGAGGAACTAAGTTTTTATTAAGAAAAAGAAAAAAAAAAAGTGTTCTCTCTCAGTTTTCCTTGAGGAAACAGCTTTAAATAAAAAAGTTCCTAAGAGTTCTGTCACAGCATTTAGCATTTTTGCTGGATGTCTTCTCTTAATTGCTATCATTTACCTCGCCTGAAATACCACGCCTAATCCTGCAAAATTAACTTGAAGATCAATCTAACTGCCTACAGAGGCTCTCCAAGTTCCTGTTCCCATTGTTCTTAGAACCAAGATTCCCAGTTACAGCCCTGTAATACTCCAGCAGCTTCCCGGTACAGGTTCTTCAGCCACGACCCACTTCAGTGCCTTGGATAAAGAAGTAATATTTTGTTACTAGGTGGTACAGCTACTTTCATAATGTTTTAAGTCTTTCAAGAAAGCAGAAGGCCACCAAGGTAAAAATTCAAGAGTTCCCTGAGCAGTGATACCAGGCTTTTTAAATACATCTCTAAGCCACAAAAGTTCCAAGTCTCAATCCAAATCTCCACAGTGAAATCAGATCTGGCATTTAGCCTTGGCCTCCCACAAAAGGTCAACTCCTGAGAAAGTTGTATCACAGTTTGAAGGGTTTGGTTCAAACCTTCTCTAAACATAATAATAATGAGTAGTTCCTTTCACGTCAATATGATCTGTAAAGTTCATCTATTATGGCTCAACTGGAAGTCTGTTTACTTCAGTTTTATTAAGAATTGTATTCAAACTCTTTATTGATAATACTGGAATTGTACTGAAGCAGAATCCAATCTAACACTCTAAGGTCGAAAAATGGGATGTTGCAGGAAACAATGTTTTTATTTCAAGTAAATCTTGTCTTTCAATTTTGGTTGTCCTGCTTTTTCTCTCCTATTTTATGGCCAGACTCTGGAGGTACACAAAACCAGACCATACTGACGGCGGAGGGAAGCACACATGTATAGAAGAGGAGAGATTTAGTCTTTCCTGTTTATGAAATAATCTTACTTAATTCATCCACATTTTCTTCGATACTACAACTAACATGGAGAGAAACCCTAATGTATGCAATGTGCATACCAGGAAGATAAGATGGCCAAATAGCAGTTTTCTGCATGCTTGCTTTCTAATAAATTTAGCTAGACCACAGCTTAAAATAACCCTTTTAGTTCTAACGTCAGGGTAGCTCAACAGCTTACAGAATACAAAACTCTTAGCTCATGGGGAGGCAGAAATAGGTAATTTTTTCCTCTATGGAGTGAATTCTTACATAGGGAAGATTTCAGTCTCCTCTTTCTACTGATCTAAAATGAATGGGATGTCACATATATTCACCTTATCTTGGATAAAAATAGTTTCTTTAAGAACTTCACGAAATACCAGACCAGTTCACCAGATAGTGGAAAAGCACTAGATGATGATATGATGTTGCACTTGGACACGAAGAGAACCGCGCAGACTCAGCTTTGTCAGGACAGGACGCCAGGGCTAAAAAACCCTAAGGTTGTTTATTTTAGACATTTATATATGTTTTTAGAAACCACCGTGGATTGGAGGATGGGGTTACCACCCCTCAATCACACTGGTTAAAGGAAAAGCCTATCAGACTTCTCCGCCTTAGGACAAAGAATGAAAACAATAAAGAACGGTTAGTAAAATATGGCTATGTTTACAGAAAGTGCCTGAGAATTCTATTACAGGAATGAAAAACATCGAAGGACTGCAAAACTCAAAGCGACAATATGACACAGGACTCCTTAAGAGTCACAGCTGAAGCAGTCCGTTTTTTAACACCCCGTATTTTATATACAACATTAACCAGGATCAGCCATCAATTGTCTTTGATTCCCCTGTAGATGTTCAGTTGGCATTCATAAAATTCTTCATGGAAATCAAGGACAGTATTTTATCTTTAGAAGACACCACATTTCTCTGGGTTTTATCAGAATATGCACTATTCTAGAGTGTGAAAAAGGATCACTGAGAATTCTGGAAAGATGTAATAGACCAAATCCCATGAAAATTGTCTGGTTTAGGCCGCAAATCTGAATGATCTGATTTGCTGTACTTATGTTGATCCCAGGACAAATCAGTGAATCCATCCATACAAAGCTCATTGATGGTGTAGGCCCTTGGACACCAAAAGCACAGAGAAACAAAATCAAAATCGCCAGGCACTGAGAAGGCCTTGGGACTTCCAGGGGAAAAATGTAATGAGTGATGTAACAGGCACGGAGATAGAACTGGGAAGGATCAAAATTATTGGCCATTTTGGCAAATGGCCTCATAGTTCAAATTACAAATGAATTTACAACCCACTTAACAGCAAAGACCTCACTGCAAGCTCTGAGAAATAGTTAAAGAAAGCCAGGAGCTCCTTATAAACTTGCAATTGTCCATGAGTAACCAACTACAAGCCTGAATTCCTGAAAGGCTGAATCTTGTAAAGTGAACAAGATAGGCCCATATTAAAACTTTTAATGACTTTAGTTTAAAAAAAAGGGGGAAAAAAAAAGGAAAAAAAAAAGGTGGAACTTTGCAGCCAGCTGGCTCCATACCGAAAGCCAGGCTGCACAGCTTGAACTTAAAGCTATCTTAACATAATGAATAAGTGCCAATAATTAGCATATGTAGTGTGAACAGGTTTGCTGGCACAAGCAAGTGAAAAACTCCAAGGTAAAGTTATTATTAGGGAGTAATTAGCTCTGTGAAGTAAATGAGTGAAACAATAGCTGCCAGCACTGACAATATGGCTAACATCTGACTATGTGGAAGATAACATTGTAAAGTATTGCTCCCTGAGCTAGAATCTGTTAATAACCATATGTTAGTGTAATTAATGCAGAGTCTTTCTGACCTGTTGTCACATAAGAACAATACTTTCTGGGAAATATTCAAACAGGCAGCTCTAAACTCATGGATGGCAAAAAATAATTTGGGAAGTTGCTTACAAACACCTTTTCTTCTGCATTTCTTTAAAAAGAACTAAAAATCAGTAAATGGGGGAGAAGACTAGAAAAAAAGCCCCCACACTTATGAACCAACTTCTTTTAAGACTGATGACAAAGAGGTCAAACCCTGGATTGAGGCTTTCCAGATCATCTAAATGAAACCCTAAATAATACTATTGGATTTTAGGGGTGCTTGTAATCCATGCCCAGACCAAATTCTACAATTCGATTAATTATATGGAGCGGCTTAAACCCTTTATGCAAAAAAATCCTTGAACTCAGGAGTGTTCAAATCTGAGACTGGGTTCTGAATTTTTTGGCTTGAGCTCATTTCTAAATTGAATAGATCCCTCCAGGTGTCTGACATTCATCAGACATTCTGCCAAGGTCTCAATATCCTGCTAGATAGGGAGGGTCTCTGCTTGTCCCCCACATAGGACATTCACACCTCCAAATGAGTGAATTCTGTGACTACAAAGTGCAAGGCTACAGATAATTTCTCTTGAGAAGGTACTAAAAATCATGCCCAGAATTTCTGAATTTTCATAATAAATGGCACTGATGCAATATTTTCCCCCCGTCATATCAACATCTCAAAATGTTTCAAAGAGGTCTAGTAAATACAGTTTGCTCAACAAGCCTTACATAATGAACGTATTTTCAAGTCATTGTGCTGATGTAGTGCATCCGACAGAGAACACATATCCCATGAAAAGCCATTGTCTCTGAAGATCCCTGGTAAAGAGACCTTTGTAATGTAATTTGAATATACCTCTATTCCAGTTGAGCAATTCATATGCACCTCATTCATTAGAGCATTCACACTCATTGGCTCACTGCAACGGTTTCCTAGAGAGGGCAAAGTGTGGTCATACAATGCAAAAGAATAGCCTTCATTTCTAAAAGAAGTTGTTAAACAACTTCAAGGACCTCACCATATTTAATTTCAATTAAAGAAATATACAAAATTTAATGCAAGCTTGTTAGTAGGTTCCCTTTTCCCTTTTTAGGGGGGCAGCTAGGAAAAAAAAAAAAAAAAAGAAGAAAGTTTTTTAATGCTTCACAGACTATTATGGCCAGGCAAAGAAGTCCTGCATGTTTGAGATCTCACACATTCATCTTCTTGCTAAACATCTGTTTAAGGCTTGTGTGATCTACCTGTCAGCACCAGTGATCCATACAGTGTTTGAACCTCCTGTCACAAACCTCAGTGCTGGTTTGATCAGAGGCTTTGTGCACACTAATCACGCCCTTTATCTTTTCTAATGCTAGGAGAAAAAAAAACCACAGCAAGGCTGTCTTCCAAACCTGAATGTAATTAATCTTTCCAAGCGGGAACCTGCATGGTTTGAAAAGGCAAGATCTGATGGGCTGCTGTTCTTTTTCTGCAAGGGCCTTATTTTTCCTACCAGGCGTCTTTACACTTGAGTGGTACCCTTTACAAAATACTTTAACTACATCCCAGTGACAGCGAAACAACCTTCAAGATCATCTTATGAATGAAACTGCTGGTAACTTTGCTGAGAAAAAGAGGCCAGTGAAAGGAGTTTGATAGAAGCATGTTTAAACGATTCTCTCTTTTTAACTGCATGGGAAAAAAGGGAATCAGAATAAGAACTAGTCCCCTTTTCATGTTTCTCCTAAGCTGCTCTCTTCACTAATAATCCCACCGCTACCTTTCTTTGACTCAGCTGCACACAAATGTTCTGAAAGCTGCAGGAGTTCCAAAAAGGGAACAGATAACATCAGGTGGGTTTGGGGTTTATTACAGCTTGCCTTTTGCCACTATTGGCTTTCTGTGGCATAAGGGGAATGAATGCTGTGCATGATAGAGACGACAGTTCAAAGTGCAGCTGCAATGAGGCCCATACTGAATGGGAATGGGACAAATAATTTTAAATTTGGTTACATCTTCTCTGATGAGAAAAGCTTCCTTTGCTCCTCAGCATCCCTGAGTCCAGGCATTAGTAACAACATAAATTCTATTGAGCAGATGGTGGGAAGCAGCAAGAAACTGATGCTGCAAGACCAAATTTGAGTACAGATTTCATAGCAATCCTCCACCTAAATAAGGTCAAAAGCCTTGAACATACATGGACGGATTAATCTGTGAGTATGTAGATGGAGTTCATTTGGATAATTAACTAATCAGAAGGAAAAACTTTAGGAATTTGTGCAATAAAGTAGCAAGTAATTGGTGGGATGTGACTCTCATGATCACATGGCTGTCCTGTATTATTGAAGGCTCTTTAACACAAGGCTGTGTCACACAGAAACACTCTCAGAATCCAGGTCAATTTGGAGAGGAAAATAAGTGAAGTTAAATGAATCCTTCTATTACTGTCATCATGTATTACTTAGACTGTGAGGAAGTTCAAAGGACTCCAGGGTCCAGCATCTGACTATGCATGATCAAAGAGAGTCCTGAATATTTTATATCTTTTTTTAAGACAAGATACTGCAAGTGGGAAACATGATACAGTGGAAAGGAGTAGATGTCTACCAATATTATTTAGGGTTCTGTGCTTCGATCCTGTTTAGATTTCATGATCTTGCTAATTGTCTGCAGGGAACAGCAGCAGTAAAATTTGATAAATAATTTGGGCAATATGGAAGGTTGGACCCTTCTGGAAAGATTATTCAACACACTTGAGGTATTTTGGAATAAAGCGTTACACAGCACAGAGAAAGTGAACAAACGAAACAATGAGGTGTGTGTGTCACCAACAGAGTAGATCAGAATTGGCATGAACTACGGAAAGAAGAAATGTAAGTGAAAAACCTGTGAAGAACCTTGGACAAACAACACCAAACTGTAATTTCCTATTATGGAAAACAAGGAGCTAATGCCTAGGCTGAAGGAAAGAGTTGGGTCCAACAATATCAAGAGAACAGAGGGGATGATGGTCCTGCCAGGAGAACAGGGAGACAATGGAAGCGTCAGAATGACACAGAATGAAAACAGAATGACAACAGGAGACTCAGTAATCAAGTTGTAAGATTGAAAAAAATTTTAGGCAGAAGAAAAAGCTGGATTTCAGAAAAGAAGATTTGAGAAAGCAGTCAAAATGGTTTCTTGGGAGTATGGACCTGCTTCACAGGGAGGGACATGATGTTGCTACAAGTTAGAGAACAGAGGAAGCAGAGAAGCTTTGGGAAAAGAGCTAATGAGTTCATTTGAGGTTAGTGACTCTGTCCAAGATTTATGCTCCCTCTAGCTAGAGATTAAGGCACTTGAATCACAACTAATTTATCACCTTTCTTACTTGCTGGCCATGAAAAAGCACCTGGTATTCCATACTGGTGCCTAATATTGAAGCTTGACAGCTAACTGTCTATAGAGTCCACCTAACTTGATAAAAGACACAGGTCAACTTCCAGATAAGCTCTGTATCATATAAACTTTGATTATAGAGTGAGGACAGGACTAAACTGGTATCTTATCCAGTACACAATCCAATTGGTTTAAATCTGTATCTCATTGACTAATTAAGAGTTCAGAAGGTCTAAGATTCTACAGAGGCTATAATGTGCTGCAAGCAGCAGTGTGGATAGGATTATAATGATATAAAAGAACATTCTATGTATTTCAAGGAAGAAAGGGAAAATATATAAATTCTTTACAATTTCATTAAAAAGCAACAATGTAACTAATAGAAAGATTTTTCTTATATTTTGCTGCCTTAGGATTTCTAACCCCTACCCCATCTCACCATGCTATGATCATATTGCTTGACAAAAAGGAATGATGGTAAAATAGCTCCTTCAGAGATCATTTAGATCAGTCCCATCTGAGGAACGATACGGTTTTGTCTTGCTGAGCTGTAAGAATCAGGTTTCTACATCTTGAATTAAAATTATTAACTCCTCCACACTTCACCTTCCCATATGTATGAATGTAATGCTTATGCTCAGTGATGTCTGGAAAGTTAAAAATGGTTTTGCCTTTTCAGATTTCTGAGCATGTGTGCAAACACACTTGAAGACAATGGGGCTCTCCTGCTCAGTACCCTTTGAAATCCATTCTCCTGAGTTCTATTGGCTTCGGAGATGTACTTGCAAACACTTATCCAAAACTCACATTCAAGCTTGTACTCGTCAACTTAAAGCCGGCATTTCTAAGGAGCACTGCTTGGGAGAGCTGGCTGCAACCTGGTCTGCAGAAGTACAATATTTAGCCAAACTGGATCATATAACAGCAGTAGTACAATAAGAAGATCCTTTCCCTGCAGAATTCAGCAGATAAAGAAACTACAGACATGCGAACAAAACCAGCTGTAGTTTTACTAAGATACAATCTAAGGAAAAAGTAAGTCAACCTCACTCGATACACTCTGAAAACTATTAGAACTGAAAGCATTTCTGTCCTAGTGCCTTGTTGAATTGTCAGTGCTGACTTACACATGCACACACACGAAATGCTCAGTGTAGAGACATTAGCCCAGCTGAAAAAAAATGCATTATGCTGGTGACATGTACTTTTTTCCAGTGGCAGCAATGAACAAAGCACTCACGAACAAATTTCGAAAGGCTGGAAATTTCAGTAAACATCTAAGCCTCCTCCAAAATCAAACAGGCAATCTAAGAAGATTCCAATTTCTTTCATATGTCTAGCTGCTTCTGACACTAACTGAACAAGAAATTAATTCTCGTTCTGTTTTTCCTCTGAAGTCCAAGAGCACCCCTCTCCTAGAGTATGTGAGGCTGCATCAGATGTTGTAAAGCAACTTAAGTGAATTCCAGAAATGCAGAGAAGTATGTTTGCATGTGAACATGCAAAGGAGCTTAAAGAAAGTAATAACCATAAACACCCAGAGACTTCTGCCTTGACCACTTTTCCTAGAGAAATTTATTCTCCTGAAACAACATTTTCTAAAGACAGAAGATTTTATTGCTGCTTTTAATGGGTGCTGTAACAATTCCTTGCTCTCTAAGACTTCATGCTTGAAACACTTATGAGTAAAAATCTTAGTCTTTCACTAAAAAAATTAAAAGTTTATCAATGCAACAAGTTTTTATGCCTCAGATTGTTTATCACCCCATTTTAAAACAAATGCCGAATCCCTCAATTTCCTGCACAACCTCAGTGAAGCCTTTTTTTACCCAAGAAAACCTAATACTTCTACAAGTAGCAAGACAGGCATAGGTATCTTGTGAAGAGAGCTGCCTACCCTATGAACACCTATTTCCCAGGGCAGCAGAAGATTAGAGTAACTATGGAAAATGGAAACAAATGAGGAAAAAAAGCAGAGCCTACTATATTCCTTCATTCCAGAGGGACAACAGTTACAGTGAACTGTGTTAGCCAGATCTATAGCTGCCTTTTCTGACTGGTATTTTTAGCTGCAGTTGGTAGAGATGAAATTGTGCTGTTCTGATAAGGAAGGATGTTTTTTTTCACTGGCAAAATTTCAAACTTTGACTAGGATTATCGGCATTATTTCTGCATCCATGCTTTCTGAAACATCAGCCAGCACTATCTTCGCTAAAGGTAGTTTGTCAAATACTGTGCCCCTTCCTTAACAAGCAGCATACGGAGCCAGTAGAGAGACTGAAAAGCAGAAAGGAACAAAGCAGAAAATGTAGTGTCAACCTCAATAACCATTTCACAGGGCTAGAACAACCATTTTATTTTATTTGCCATTCAACAGCTTAACTTCAAATAGGTGTTTAATTAACTCAGAGTGGCAGTCTAAACGTTTAGCCTGAAGCTGTCTGACAAAGGGAAAAGTATCTACTGCACTTGCAGATTTAGAGCATCAGGCTCAGGAAGAAACTGTTAATTGCATAATGCAGATAATTCGTATGACACACAGACATACAAAAGTGTAAAGACTGAACTCCCACCATATCAAAGTTTCTTCTATGCCAAAACTTCATGCAAGTCTAAAAAGTCTAAAGAAAAATGAGGGCACTTATGGCTAAAACCTGTTTTCACAAAATAAAATTCTACTGGACATGAAGTAACAGATTTATTAAAAAAACCAGGAATGACAAATCTAGGAAGGCATTTTTATAAAAATACAAGCACAATATGTTCAGAGGAGGATGAACAGGATTAAGGATTTTTCGAACTTAATCCAAAACACTGTAATATTGGTTTAAGAAAGCATAAGGGCTCACAATCACCTAACAGAAGCTGGGCATCTTAATATGGAGATGGGAGAAACAAGGAAGGCAACATATATCTTGCCTCCACTACTTGGCATCCTATTCAGTGGCAGAGGCACAGCTTTAGACAGTCCTCCCACTTCTTTCTTGGGGTCTTAACAAGGGACCAAGCCAAATTAGAAGGAAATGAATGCTCTGGCAGCTGACTGATCATTTTGAGTATTTAACTTCTTGCCCACCGCCCTGCCAAACAGGTAAATTCCCAGCATGCAGTGATACATGGTGTCCCTTAAAATTAGATGGCCCTCAAATATTTTCTGTTCAAGTACTCTCGATGCCTTGGTGATGCAATAATCCTCCTCTCTCTTTAGTTTATTATACCAAAAGATGTCACACTGTGACTGTTTTAATCAGCAAATAAACAAAGTGCCCAGCACCTGCCTTGGCTTTTATTATCATAATAATCCTGTTTTGTTTTTTAATTCTAAAACATCAGCAACTCACCCGTAGGTGAGCATGTGTTTATGCCGCCCCTACTGTTGCCGTTGTGGTTTCATTATTAGCAAGCCATTAAATGAAAAACAAGAGAAGAAGGGGGAGAGATGGGAAAAGCAGGCCTGAGGCACAGCCATTCGTGCCTGTTAAATACAACAAGCTGGCCTTAGGTAACCAGAGCCCCGAGACTGGCACGAAAGCAGGGTAAGTACCAGAAACTGAGAAGAAAGCAAGGCAGTGAACAAACCACTGTGAGTTGGAGCAGACCAATCCAGAACAAGAAATACACAGGGGCAGGCATCCCACAGGCATTTAGTACAGCCAGAATGGAATACAAACCTAGCAGTTGTCAAGGCGAGGAGAGGACTTGTGCATAGTGACTGGTAAGGCCTTACATTCTGATTTGTTTAGGCAGTTTTCACGGAATTGAGGGGTGCTTGAAAAAGGAAGGTATGTGCTGACAGTCTTGGCTTTGTTACAACAAAAGGATCTAGAAAAATTGAAACACAGCAAATGCTAAAAATGCAAGGAAATTTGTTTTCTTACCTTGAAGAGGACAGAAAAAGACCCTCAGAAACTTTTTACCACTTATTCACTTACATTTTACTGATGGAGCAGGTCAGTTTTTCTGATTAAACTCTATTGATGTGATTCAGTGGAATGGCACCAATATAAATCTGACTCTTGGACTAAGAGAGTCCTTAGTGCCTGCTTCCCTCACTCATTCTCCCCCCCCAAACACTCCAGTCTGCATTCAATTTCTTCCAGTGAAATGGAAAATTCTATAGAAAAACAGCAAAAATGGAGAAAGAAGATAAAAACCTAGAAGGCCTGAATCTTTGGTAACTCTGCACTTCAGTTCACATTTTGTATTATGGCCCAGTGGGAGACGCCTGACAATCTGGGTTCTGTTCCTGGTTCTGGCAATGAGCTACAGCCTAACAATGTGCAAGCTGCTCCCCCTCTGTCCTCAATTCCCCTGGTCTGAAAAACAGGATGCTTTAAAAAGAAAGAAAGAAAAAAAAAAGGAAGAAAAATATTCCAAGATCCAGTGATGACGGTGCTACATAAGATCTGGATCATACACAAATATTGGTGCAAATAGACTGTGAAAAGCAAGTAAAACTCGGTGATTTAATATAATTTTGTAGCGCTGTAAGTAACCACAAGGGATGGAAAGGCAGAGAAGAATCATACCTGGCAGTTATGAAATAAGGGATGATGCTTCCAGAGCAAAGTTTCCATGTACAGGGAGTAACATTTGAATTTCAAGTCAGGTAGAGTATTTTGACATCTCTTTCTACTATTTAATAGGCAGTAACAACAATTTATCATAGTTCCTCTAGGAGGTGTAAAACCAAAATAGCCAAGCATTGTGGGAAATCTACATTGCCAAAGCTTCTGAAATAATCTGAGTGAAGACAAATCACAAGTTCAAGAAAGTGTCCTTCATGTAAGTATTTCAGTTTCCTTCTGAAGCAGTAAGAACCTTAGAGATAAGGACCAAACTTCCTACCCTAATCTTTATTTCTAAAAAAAGGGATTGGGCAAATAGGCTCAACATCTTAAGGCCCACTTTTCCCAGGGACTGGATAGAATTAGATCTGAGTAGGTTTATCTCAATCGAACTAGGATAGTTTCTATTAAAAAAAAAATAAAAATCCATATTTTAACCAGCAAAGTTTAATCCCTTCTTTTCCTGTGAAAACTCAGATAAGTTTGATTTTGCGCCTCTTGCTGTCTCCATACTCCAGGTATTATGTCATTGCACATTAGACTGTGTCAACACACCGTGACTTCGTTCCCGCTAATGCAAAACCTCAGAAAACATGGAGCCAGGAGATAATTTCAGAGCGCTTTTTTTCCTCTGTTTAATGTAACTCGGTATTTATCCTTCCACATTTCTGACATTTTCATTGAGTGATAGTTCCAAAACGCAGAAAATCAGTCTTTTGCATGCAAAGCCGTCTTAAAGCAGGCTGGTGACTAGCAATCTTCCTGGGCAGGTGAGCTTCACACGTGTCTCAGGAAGCATCTCTCTCTTGTGAAATCCAGGAACAGCAATGACAGGCTTCCAAGGAAACCTCCTCAAGGCCCCCTTTGGTGGAAAGAAGGCTTAACCTCCCACAAAAGGGCACCTCCTGAAGGAATGGGGAGATGACGTCTCAAAAAAAACCCGCGTATGAGGCTCTAAGAAAGTGTGCCCACACTCTAACTGTAAGTGAAGTTTGCGTGCCTGAACTTAAATGCCTGCTTTCAGAACAGTCTGGTTTTTAAAAGCAATGTATCTTTTTTTGTATTTAAGTATTAAAACAGTTGTTCAGGTCCCTTAAACATGAAGAAAATTAATACAGAGAAAGAGCCATGTGGAATTTGATAAAATTGTGACATCATGTTAGTCTTGTCTGCGTCTTGGTCATTCATTTCAGCTCTAACTGTCTCTAAATGCTCATGTTCAGATTTTGTACAAGGGAGGGAATTCAAGGCTCCTGCAATTAACATGTTACGGCAAAATCAAGTAAAACTTCATGGGTTTTGAGTCAAATAATGTAATCAACAATGTTTATTGCACTAGGTAACAAAACGCCACCAAAACCAGACAACGTATTTCATGAGAAAGAAGCTATTTAGGAAATACTATTATGTAGCATTATTAAAGTCCCATCTTCCACTGTTAACTACTGCATGCTAAAGCAAATGTCAGCCCAGGGGGGCTTAATGTTTCTAAATTAAACACTCTTCAAACACGCTTTCTGACAGTTATCTTCATATTTTCCACAGATGCTGCCACTGCCACTGCCACAGAGTGAAGCACTAAAATAGATCCAATGCTAGTGTCACATCCAGGCTGTGCTGATAGCCCTGCCACTGCAACTGCAGTCAGAAAACTGCAGGAGGAAAAACACGCTTTGTGTAGAGGGCATCTGATGGCACTGTAGATGATTTTTCGGAAGCATGAACCACTGATCAAAGCAACAAAAGGCCACCAGCAGAAGGTTCTGCCTCAGACTTTCTGAAAGCAAGAGTCCATCTGTGTTCATTCCCTAGATATGCACTATCTCTTGAACACTGAAATGGTGTAAGTTATTTGACGTTTGCAGATTCACCGGGCAGCCTGTACAGATGTAACATTTTCTAGAGGTTTTGCTTACCCTGTAAATCATTATGCCTATATTCTTAATTGTTTGGCACAGCTCCCAGGACATCCATTACATCTCCTGTGACTAACACAGATTTGTATCTGTTCACCCCTGGGGCTTCCAACCAATAAATGCCCGGGCATAAAGAGAAGGGCATGAAAATAATACATTATAGGTCAGCAATGTTCTGTCAGGACACCTGAACAATATGAGCCAACGAACCAGTCAAAAACCTAGTACGAGCCTCTTCCCCTCTCTGGTTTTTCCTTCTCTGGCTTTCTTAACATCTAGAGAGTCAGTCTCTAAGATCGTACTGGAGTGTAGAAGTCCTGTTCTAAACAAAAACTTGAAAGAATATTAAATGTACATTAGAAACGGTGGCATCAGGTACTGATTTATGTGTACATTTTGCCTACTACACACCTAAGCTCCTGTCACAACTTCCAGACCTCCCCAAAGTATTCCCACAATTAAGCCACAAAACCAGATTAACAGCAGTGGCTCCTACTCAACAGCAGGTGAGGTTGTGTGAAAGAAAAAAGCAAGGCAGGCAGAAAAGTATCTGTGGTACCTATAACCCACTAGAGCAAGACCTGCTCTAGTAGATGCAGAGAAAGTGCTAAGTCTCTAACCCACTGAGAAACTCTGAGGAAGCTTCTCTGAGGCGAGATGATGGAATTTGTGGAGGCAGTAATAGGAAACACTGGGAAAAAAGAGAGCTCTTTCTGCAGAAACAGTTTGCTCTTTTTAAACCATTCCCATGGCTTCATCCAGGCTCTGAGGGGAGCACAGTATTGGGAAGGTGAAAAGGAATCAGTTCTGTGGAGGCAAACAGGAGAAAAGGCAAACACACCCAAACCAAAAGAGAGCCAGAGAAGCAATGAGGGCAGAGGGATGGAGGGCATTTGTGCAAATACAGATTTCATGTGCAATTCATTTAAAGGCAGTGGCATTTTTATCACAAAGAAGAGTTTAATCAAAGTCTCAAGAGATCTGCCATAAAGGCAGCCCTTGCCTTGCTGCCTGGGCTGTCTGAAAGAAACACCTGTTACGCACAACAAAAAAAGACAAAACAAACAATAGGTATAGAAACGAGGCCATGGTTCAAACAATGGGAAGTGGAGAAGCACAGTTTTCTCTACATGAAGGACTAGAATCCTATCAAACGAACAGCTGGGGAAAGCATAATTCTTTATATTTGCAGGGAAGTTGCACAGATTATATGATGGCAACAAATACAATATATGTATCTGAGCTCTGCTTCCTAGGCACCAGAAAGGACAGGAACCTTTTAAGATATCTCTGAGTGGAAGAATAAACTTGCCTGACCCCAGCTCCAGGAAAAAAGATAGCCAGATTTCAAAGGAACACAATGGACCACTTTCCTCCCATGGGATCCTTGCAAGAGTTTCTGCTAAGAGGATACTGAGCTCAAACAACCTTCTCAAAAGGTGCAGAAAGAAAACTTGTGATTTACACAAATCCACCCAAGTACATGAACGGAATGTGAAGAATACCCAAAATGGATGTTTTGTTTTAAATAAGAAGTACAAATATTCTTAACAGAGAACACAGAATTCTATGTCAGTATATTGATTACAATTCAAGTTTCTTTATTCTGATTGTACCAAAAAGACAGGAATTCTGAACTGTACACTAAGAAATAATGCAAGGGAAGTAGACTTAAAAAACCCCCCTGAAACGCATGACACAGCTAAAATTCTTGAAAAATATAATTTCAAGCCTGCGTTTCACTTCAAACAAAGAATATATTCAAGGAATAGAGCATAATTCTAATTCTGGTCACTAGAATGTATCAGCTCTCCAAAACTTTGCTTACCAATACAATGACAAAGAAATTCCTGAATTTATCACATATCTGGTGAGCTATCCTACCCAGGGAAACCTCCTGCTGCCGGAAACAGGTTCTATGGGAAAATGGAAGCAACGTTTATAAAGGTGTCTACAGCCATAGAGACATTCAGAGAATCACAGAAGGGGAAAAGAAGAAGTCTGTAAGTTTTATTTCCTGATTTTTTTCTAATTTGAAGTAATTTGAGTCAATTTCTGCTTATATTGCATCTTATTTTATATGCATCAGTCTGTTTGCATCACTGGGAAATACTGTGATCATCAATGCCTTGCTCTCAATTAAGGGTTCTCTCTACTTGCCATGATCTCAGATGAAGAGGAACTGCCAGCATGGCTGAAGAATTCATAAAGCCCTGAAAAATTCACAACTAAGATCAGTTGCAATTTGGTAAGTATTCAATAACCTGTGGCCCCCACTTGGAAAAACATCCTTCCTTCCTCCTAAATTCCTTTAGCGGCATTAAAAATCTATGTTCAGAAAAGTAAAGTAGTCATGTTTGTAACTGATTCTAAAATGGGGCATTTCAAATGCACGCACAAACGTGTATAAGGCAGCTTACTTCCGTGTATGAGGTGAGAATGTAATAAATTAACTGTTTCATAGAAGCTTACTTATTCCTGGACTACAAATTTGAACTCCAGGGTTAAAGAAATTGGAAATTATGCTTAATTTAGATGTATGTGATTCTTAGGGATATTACTAACTTAAAACTTATTACATATGGTACTTGAAAAAGCCCCTCTTGCTGATTCACAGCAGCTCAGAAATGCTTAAATGGCAGACAAGATTCTACACACAGTTTGCAACATAAGAAAACATATTCTCACCACACAGGGCTTTAAAGGGACAAATGCTACAACAGGTTTCCATCAAATACTGTACCTTCAGCCTCAGGGGGTTTTTGCTAAAGCACAAAGAACGTGGTAAATTAGGAGGAAAGAATTGATTAGTGGCACAAACTGATCTGCTCCCAGCCCCACTGAGGGAGAATGGGAGGAGCAAAAGGAAGGTGCTGGAAAAAAGGAGTCAAACTCCATTTTCAACACAGCCAGCCCAAATTCAACAAAGGCGCTCAAGCACTTCATCTATCTTTCCAAAGAGGACAGCAATAAGAAAAAAAAGTCTTCTCTATTTTGATGGAGACCAAAACTGAAAAAAACCAAACCCAAAACTGGAGGAAGAAAGGAATGTGACATAGAAAAAGAGAGGACTTCATAGTACAGGCTCTTACCCACCACAGCCAGGGAGCTGTTCTGTCCTGCTAGCCCAGGAAAACACAGCACTTCTCCTGTAACTCAAGTGCCATCTGGCACTTCTCCCATGCTGACATTTTAGAGTTCAAACTGACCTGGAGATATACTGTAAGTGGTTGGTATATCAGCATTCTGTGCTTTTACAGCCATCAAAACCACACAGAAAACCAGTTAAAATAATGCTACACTGGATGAAAAGTCAAGGAATCGAACACTAGGGAATGTCAGAATTAAGGCTGTCAACATAATTTTAATTTTCCCACTTCTGAGTACAGTTTACAGTTATATTATCATGTAATCCTGGAATACCATCTTTTTATTCAACATGTATGACAGAGATATATGAGAATAAAATAAAGGGATCTATTTCACTTACTTCTGGCACTTGTAACTTTCAAATGCCTTACTTTGTTACCTAAATAATGTATTTCTTTGCACACAATGTTCACAGCACACAAGAGTATAGAAATATCTTGATAATTTCTGTCCAAATCCACTTGAAATTGCTATTTTGTTGAAACTATCCAAGTTTCAACTTTAGAGTAATTTGCTGAACACTATCACTATCTTCTTTTAAATAAGTCAAATCTGATAAAAATATTTTATAACACACACATTATAAAATTAGTTCACTCACTGTACCAAATAGTTATGAACTCCAAGTACTGTGAATTAAATTTGTCTCGTTTCATTGTTATTACTTTTCATGTAAGTATTATTTTTATTTTTTATAACTTTATTATGCTTATCTTGGAACTTAAATTCTTTATTTAACTTCTAAATACAAGAAACTCTGACATATACCTCCAAGTCTCTTCAAAGCATATTTTAAATCAATTTGAATAAAAATCTGAAATGGTTCCCTGAAATTATTTAACAGTTACAAATTTTATTCAACTTTCATATGTGAAAAGTGAACTTAAATGGAGACTATACACAAGATACAAAATAAAGACAGCTGACACGATATCCATAACCCTCCAGGTAATCTTTGTTCAACCAAGACTTTCACAACGCAACTATGCCTTTCCCTCTTTCTCCAAAATTTTAAGTCAGGGGTCACTCACATCATCCCTCCAATCACAACCCTTCAAGGAACTGTGAAATGTTTCATTTACTCTTCTTACAAACACCAAGCACAACCAACTGCCTTCCACTTTAATTTGCACTTTGCAATTCTGTAGCAGGTAAGTGGCAGAAACTGGACAACTAAAACAAAACTGTTCCCCTTGGCCTCTTGCACGGTGAGCTCATCTTGCCTTTAAGCCATGCAGGGTAAGGCATGATCGGTTTTTGGTCGCCAGATGTCTCAGGAAAATCCAAGGTGGTGAAGACAATGGTGTTGATTCAGTAGGTGGAACCACACTCTTCCCTCTGAATCATTTGAAACCATTCTCCCAGGGGAGTTTGAAGTGCTCTGTTTTGAATGAGCCATCGAAAAACAGTTGTGACCACTTAACATGGCAAGTGGTGAATCAGAAAAGCAAGTCATTGGCAGTAGGAACTAAATGATCCTCTAATCTCTCCCTCTTGACACATGTATGGGTGCTGGTGGCAACCTTAGAATGCCAAACATAATCTGTATCTCAAATATAGCCATTTTGGCTAGAAAAGCAACCATTTTAGATAGAATCAGCTGAGCAGAATAAGATGCCAGTGCTTAGAATCGTAAGAAAAGATAGTGGTCCTCATACATCAATACTCCCAGTAAGAGCTGTAAACCTGGCAGCAGATTTTTTTGTTTAGTGCTAATGGACGCAGATCAACACACTACATATGTTCTGTCCAAATTCCAGTTTGGGATATTGCAAACTACTTGCTTGTGTCTCCCTGTCCTTCCATTGGAGATTCCCATCCCATCTCACCTCTGAGTACCTGTGCTTGTATGTCTAATTCCTGCTAAGGCAGGGTGAAACATCACCACCTCTAGTGGACCAGCCCAACTGGTTGACACCACTGTCATTACAGTCAGGACAAGAAAATGCACCCTCATACTCTTGCAGGTCAGAATCTCCTAATATACATATCACTAGTGACATTAACAAACATTTACCAAAAAAATTACATCCTCTATTCATGCTATGCATCACTACAAAACACAGTAACTCCTAAAGAAACCTTAAGAATCATTTTCTGAGTAAAAGCTATGCAATCCCAAGCATATTCCATAATATTGAAGAGGAAATAAATGAGATCTGAATTTAGCCTAGAGTTTCACTCTCTTTGGGATCCTTCAGGATGCCCTGTGCCACATAAACTAAATATTACTTGGCCAACAGGGTCAAAACCCACCGATTTAGAGAAATCACCAGAATAATATGCAGGTGTGAATTTTAAATATTTGTTTTGTTCTGGGCGGTGAGACCCTACAATAAATGCTCTCCAATTATGCAGCCATCTGAGTCATTTTGCAACTGGTGACCCTTATAATGATGTTCTCGTTTTCAGAGCCAATGTGATGCCACACAGCGATTTGTCTGTTAAATTGAATTTTTGCCTCTAGATAGATAGATAGATATAAAGTTTATTTTGAAATGTCTCCTAGTGCTTCTGAGCCTGACTGATGTGAGATGTTATTTTGAACATGCCAAAGCATCTGAACGGCTCCAGTCCTTTCTTTTCAGCGTGCACTCCTTGATAAGTGGCAAAGCTTCCCACTTATCAGTCACTCAAAGTGACTGTGGCTGTCAGTTGTGTACAAAGCGCAATCAGTTTGGAAGAAGAGACACCAGCATTTTTCTTCTCAGTTTGAAGCAAACACGTTTTGACTGCTAGTCATTCAATTTTAAAGCATCTTCAATTAGGGGCGGATGAAGATATAAAGAAAACACATCCTAAACACCTCTGCCAGCCAGCAGTAAAAAATTTATTGTTATCTTCTGCTTTACCTTACTGCAGAGGCAGCAGTAGCAGCCTTTTTTGGCTGTACAACAAAAGTGCTCAGGATTGCACACACTCCACACAGACAAGATCACAGCCATAAACAGTTCATGCTCAACTTCTCCAGTCACTTATACACGGTACCTTCTGCTCCTGTGGCTCTGCTGCCTGCTGTGCAAATACCTGCACGGGTACACGAACGTGTGCAGAGCTCACATGGCACCCCATGCCACGCATTCTGAACACAAACATTCACAAAATGACATATGCTACTCTACAGCCAATAAAATACCAAACAAAACCGTTAATAAGGCCATGGAAATACAGAGAAGGAGGGGAAAGGGAGGGCTGGCAGAAAGGAGAAGTTGCTGTGGGAAAGGATGGGCAGCTGTGTAAGAAAGGTTACTCAGTACCAGGCAGCTGAAAGTGAAAGAAAATGGTCAAAGTTGATGGGTGAGAGATGCAGAAATTGGAGAGGGGATCTGAGAACAAAAAGAAAGACAGGGCCCTGAAATGCCTGCTGAGGAGAGAGAGACCAAGATGCCTTGGAGCACAATGCTGCCAGCTGCAATGACTGGATTTGACTGCTGGCCTTTTTCTTACAGTCTTAGCTGGTGGATTATTTTGGGTGTTTCAGTGTTCTGGTCTTTAATAAAAAAAGTTTCTGGCCTTCCCTTGTGTGAGAGAACTGGAAAATGGGAACACTGAAAGCCCAGTAACAGAAAGTAAATTAAGAAAAGATGCTAAAACGGCAAGAAAAAAAGTCATGAAGTTCAAGACAGTGTTATAATTTGAGAACATTTGAACCAGTAACACTGGAGAAAGCAAGTACTATTGCAATCAAGTAGCTCAGCATAGGCAAAAAAGGTGATTTACCCCAATCAAACATGCCCTTGCATTTTCAATAAATTCAAGTTCACAGAATCATAGAACATTCTAAGTTTAAAGGGACCCACAAGGGTTCGATTCTTCAGGGAATGGCCCATATGGGGATCAAACTCCCAACCCTGGAAATGTTAGCACCATGCTCTGACCAATTGAGCTCATGCAAGTTTTAAGCAGATACTCCTGGTTTGCATTGGCACAACTACACCAGCCAGCAAATTTGGATTGTATAAGGACATAGAAAAGGCCTGAGACCAAACTACTGATAGAAACTTGCTAAAAGGGTTATCTTCGGAGTTAAAACCGTGGTACCTTGGTGCAAAATGATACTCTGCACTGAAAGAAGTAGAGAGAAAGATCTCAACAATCTTTAACATAACTTAACTTTCCTGGTAATGGAAGAAAATGAAGGCCCAGAAGTTACTCAAAAGTCCAGTCTAATGCAAATGTTATTTGCTGAAGTTGAGAGAACAGAAAGCACTTAGCTCATTCTGACTGATTTTTTTTACTCCTTCCTTTCCCTACTTCCTCCCTCAGACTTTTATTTTGGTTGCGTTTTCGTTTGTTTGTTTGTTTTTGTTTTTGTGTATGCGTGTGTGTGGTTTTGAGTAACTTCTTTCCCAGGGGATTTTTCCTGCTCAAGGGACAGGCGAGTTATTCTGATAACTGATAGGACATCAGCTGCAGAGCTTTGTGAGGAACAATTGTTTTGCCTCTTTGCTGGCAACCTCAGTGGTTTGGGAAGAGGTTGCAAAGTCATGGGAAAGGCTGTAGTGTGACTCCTTTTTGGGTCTCACTGAATTCAGTATGCCCATGTTTATAAGCTGCAGGAAAACAGCTGCTCCTGACACATGATGAATTTGGACAAAATGTCCCCATATCCACAAGACTGTTCAGTTTGACTGTGCAGTCATAGCTTGTCATATCCACACTGGGAAAACAAAAGAAAAGACAAACCGTTTCAGTGGACAGAGCCTGTTCTAAAAACATTTTGCAGAGTGAGGAGGAAGATACTTTCTCACAGTTTCCTACTGAAGAAAGGTCTCATTAAACTCCCACTAACATGAACAAGAGCCTTTTCTCCATGTTCAGAGGGAGTTGGATGAGGCCCTCACTTCACCAGCTTTATTGTCTTTCCAAGGAAACCTTTTGTCCTCACCTCTCTCTGATATGCAAAGAGGACTCTAATTATGGAAAAGCTAATACTGTTCTGCCTTGCAAGGATTTGCAAAGGGGTCGTAGCACCACAAAGCACTGCTCTGCTGTCACTGACTTCTCAGAACAGCAGAATTCCCAGAGAAAATGGGAATCCAGAAGCAACAGGCATTATTAGATCTGTAACCAAGCCCTTGTGTAGCAGTTGCTCATTTTGTGTCTCCAGTGAAGGACTCATTATCTCCAGCCCTTCAAAGCCTCTAGAGAACTACGGTTACAGACATGTGAGAAGTTGGGAACCAGGAAAGAAATGCCCCAAGACCTTGTGACTGCACTGAAGAGGTGCTGACAGGACAAGGATTAAGAGTAAGGATCTCTACCCCCCTAACTATAAGCCCAAAGCTCTCCAAGTATTTAGCTCACGTAGTGGCCTGCTGGAGTTTGTTTTCCAGCAGGAGACACAAAACAAAAGGATAAACCATGCTGGAAGTATAATTTAAGAGTGCAAACTTGTTGGGGCAGGGAAAAAATCTTCACATTTCTTTCTGTACAGTCAATTAATCTGTGTCTTCTCTCAACAAGAGAGAGAAACTGGTACCTTCTACAACAAAACAAAAAGAACACGAACAGGCCTAGATATCATGCAGCCAGTTCTGGGTAACGGATGATTGCTCACCTGAGGAGTTCAAAACAAACAACAAATCTAAACAACAAAAATTATTGCCATAACTGTGTGGGTAAATGATGGTATCTAAAGCACTCTGGCAGCAGGTCTCTACTACTGTTTTGGAGGACTGGAATCAATCCAGAACCTCTTGCTGCTTGGAAAGTTTTGACAATAACAACTGTGTCATTTCAAAACTTTGCATGTTAAGCTTAAGAAATATTTTGCTGAACTTCTGTGTAACTCAGAAACCAAATACTTCTTTCCTCCCCAAAAATACAGCTACATTTTGAAAAATAGATCTGGCTGCAGGATCTAACCATCCTGCAGGAAATTCTAAGTTAAAGATTTTATTACATTCCAAACTGGAACAACATCTTAAACCTCAGAAGGTAATGAGAATGGGAATATTCTGATTCGAGAACATACTGCTGCAGCCAGGCCTCTCCATCTACCAACACAACTCATGGGAAAAGGGACCCAGCCAGCCGACAGCGGGTGGGAGGATGGAAACCTGGATCCAACTCACAAAGGAAAGCCTTCTTTGGAGCTGGGAGGACATGCAGGGCAGCTGAGTGATTCAGGAAAGCCAGAAAGTTTGCAGCCCCAAGGCGTACGACACCTGGAGTGCTTTGGTGCCCACACTCCCTTCCAGACAAGCTGCTGAGGGTCTGCAAAGCTTGAGGCCATTGAGGCCACAGCAAACTTTCCACCTAGGAGCTGGCAAAGCCACATCCCACCTGGCAGGTGTGACACTAAAAGGGTTAATTCAATTTTTACCATGCCTGTGAAACTTTTAGCAGAGAAACAAGGCCTGCAAAAGCTGCTTTTAGCAAGGACGGTTGGGAGATAAGAAGAAGACATCTGGCCCAAGAATGCAGTGATAGACAAAAAAAAGGACTGAATCTGGGAACTTGGGGTGAGACTTATGGTAATGGGGTAAATTGTACTATGCATGAAGAGACTGTATATAGGTAGAATCATGTGCCCACTTTAGATTAGAATCTCCTGAGTGCACCTTCAGGCCTGAATAAAATGATTCCCTCTTTAACACAACTTTAGTGTCAGAGAGATTAATTCCAATATTTCAGGCATTTGATAACAGGTGGAGTAGGCCGGAGACAGTCCTTCCAGCTTTGTACTGGAATTTAGTTGGGATCCCCTCATTCTCAGAGGTCCAAACTTTCTCACAAAAAAAGGGTCCTATCAAAACATTTGCTCTAGCTCTGAAGGAGAATGAAAACCCTCTACTAAAACACACAAATGGTTGCTGTCTGGCAGGAACGGCTCTCAAGCTTCAGAAAGCCCTTGGTTCTAGGGCTAAGTATGTTGCTCGGAAAAGAATACAAATTAGTAACCAAGTACTGACAGTATTAAACTAAAAAAGTCAAACAAAGCTGTGGCCTAAATGTTAGAAACACTGTAAAGCAGCGTTGTTTCTTCCTGCTGCTTTGAGATCTTAGTTTTACATTATTGGCAACCTGAAGTGTTCCAAGATCTTGAGCTGGGCTCTCCAAAAAAAATTTTGACTAAAAATCAGAACAGATTAGAAAACAGCATTTGGCCTCCGTTTTGTTTGCCTTCTAATTTTGGAACTTGTAGTGCTCATGGTTTCAGATTTTGCCTGGAAATACGAGAGCTGGAAGTTTACATTTTGGAGAAATGAAAGCTGGCATTTTTGTCATCACATGACTCCAAGAGCTGGGGCTTGAGGGAAAAACATAAAACATTGTCAGGTTTTCTACAAAATTGTGAGATTAGCAGTATCAGTTTTATCACAATTTAGGCTGCAAGGTTGACCTATTTTATCAACAGTGCCCTACTGAATATGAATTGCTTTATGAATTTTAACAACCATATTTCATTTTAAATATAGTTCAATTAAAGTGACATTCGTCACTGAGCTTCAAAGCAAACCCTTCCATCATCATCCTGTGTTAGACTTCTTCTCTGAGCAAGCGAACTGCACGACCCTTCCAAACTTTGTGTTTCAGAGACAACACTGGGGTGTACTGGGGGACTAGCTCAGCATCATGAGCATCTTCCAAGTTTCTTCCACTCTCTGCCCACCTGACATGATAGCTACAGAGCCCCAGACTTCCCCAGGTTCTAGAGTAAGGGCACCAGGAAGCAGATCATGGCCTCACAAAAGATGTGCAGGTAACCAGGAGAGCTCTCTTGAGCCCCTGAAGGACAAAACCAAACTGAATCTAAGAACTTGCTGAGATTTACTTGGTGTCATCCTGTTCTACAACTGCAAATCACTACCATTCTAAAATACAATCTGAAATCTTTGGGGTTGTTGAAGCACAAGAGCTGACAAAACACACATTCCAGTTCCATTTCTGGTAAAACAGCAAGACTAAGGGGTGCAGGGGAGAAGACCACAAATACTCAGCAGGCAGAAACTGTTCCAGGGAAAACCTTACACACAAAGATTAGGCAGAACAGAAAGCAGTGTGCATGTGCAGTCCAAAGTGGCATAAAATCAGATGGGGGAGGGTTAGTTAATTATTCAGAGAAACTCAAACCTCTTCACAAATTAGGTCTAGAACATCCTGAAAAGTAGAAAAAAATTTATAAACATTTGCCAAAACACAAAATCCCATCTAGATCACACTTTAGCACTTTGAGGTCATACAGATTCTGAAATTTAATCTAATCTGCAACTTTTCTCCAGCTGACTTAACTCCCTATACAAACTCCTTGCCTTCTGATTTAGTGACACCTCCTTCCAATTAATTCAGAAGAGATGGACCTGGAAAAGACATAATGTCAATTAGAGACTCACATGCCAGGTACATTTTTCTAAGCTCAAGGAACTAAAGCATCTTTCTCCAACATCAAGAAATGCTAGTTTAATTGAGCTATAGTTACACTGAGCATTTGCAGTCTTCTAAGGAGGAGAGAGACGTCACAGTCTCTCCCTGGTTATGTATTGTGTATCAGTGATTGTGTGATGGGGTAAGGAGAGAGGGAACTGTTTCCAAGTTAGCGCACTTAGAGAAAGGACTCATAAATCACGGGGTCAGCCAGATTATGCTTTTTTTAACCTTAGGGTATTATGCTTTCAATACAATATTTCAATAGGTTTTTTCTGTGTAATAATTTATCTGGAATTATGGCAACTCTTACAAGCTTAGAAAAAAATTGGCTCAAGTAAAAGGATTCCTTTGTCATAAATAAGTTGTGTTCATAACTGCAGCATAATCATTCAACTGCAAGTAAGTGAAATAGTTATCCCGACTTTGTAGGAATATTTCCCTGTCAATAAATCTAATGCTATTTAAAATCTTCAGGCCAGTGTGACAGAAGCCTGTTAGATTAATTAGGGCAAGGTCAGAAAAGCTGAACTCACAGCTACATTCTTGTCACAGTTTTGTTCCACCTACCATAACCCATAAGCTGACTGACCATTTTAAACATGGGCATGTTATGGTGACTTCATTATCCTCATTTATATGCAAAGGATGATTTCATTAAGAATTGTTTCTTCTTTGACAGTCAACTAATTGAGGAGAAACATTTTGCTTTGTATTCACTGTCAGTAAGGATTTTTTATTTTAACCTGTTTTTCCCTTCAGAGTTATGGGCTTCAGTGTTCATGAGACTGCAGGATCATACAGGCACAGAACTGTCCAGATTGCCTGTGCAGTTTAACCAAAATTTCCCTACAAACAGATCAGCTCTGTGGGAATAAGAGAACAGTATTGTCTCTCTGCCTGTTCAATTCTTGACCTTTCTTGTCTGACCATCCAAAAGGAGGGTGCCACAAATCTGATGGGGTTTGTGTGAAGTGGACCCTGGAGGTGAAATTCTGACCTCGGCAGGGTCAATATTTCATCTGAAATCCCTTGAGACAGACCTCCAAATCATTTCTAAGGATTGCAGCTTCTATCAGATGGTAGTTGGCTGACTTTCATTTACTACTGACTTAGGTCAAACTTGGACCAGGGATCAAGAGATGAAAGGCTCTATATCTCATTATCAATAACCAGGGTTTTCTTCACTACCCTAAAAACAACATACTTCATTCTTATCTACAAGGCGTTAAAACTTAAAAGGTTTGGAGTCAAATTATGTTACTTCAATTTATTTTTATTCACTGTTTATAAAACAACTTCCTCTCTTGCTGCCATAGTGAAATGCTAAAAATATAAATATTTTCCTTGCCATTGTACAGGTTCTGCTATTGTTTTTCTTTTAAAGTCTTATTAAAGATGCAGCAATAAAGAAAACTCCCTCCCACACACAAATTAAAGAAGAAAAAAAGAGTACAGAGGTTGAGGCCAAACCAAGCCTTACCAATCTCAAAATTATTTTCAGCAAAGCACATCTTGTGTAGAAGTTGCCTTTTAGCAGAGGGGTGGACCTTCCCAGGAGTTTTTCATAAACACACAAGTCCTGATACAGACAGAATGTCCTCTGAAATGATAGAGCCAAGTCTTCTTCTAGTGTGAAGACATACAGCTCTTCTGATTTGGCTGGAATTAAGTTTTCTTAAATGGGTTACAATTATGATTGATAGTTTTAGGCAACTCACTCTGAAATACTGAAGAGAAGCTTTGGAAGCAGAATCCTGTTGCTACTGAACAAACAGAACACAGTCTACAGCAACCTGCAATGCGCTGTACAAAACTGCATAATTAACAAGAGATTTTACCCTGATCCTAGATATCTGTAAAAAGTCAAACCTCTCCTTTGTTACTCTGTGAAAACCTTCACAGGCAAACTGGTTTGCATTGTTCCCAAAACAGGGGCATGCACATGGAAGAAAAGTAATGAAATACAGTCAATGGCATGAAAAGAAACTTCTGAATACATTAAGGAAGAAAGAGGCTAAATAAAATTTACTGGTTATGCTGGTTTAACAACTTTTTCTACTACTGGGAATAAAGCTGTAGATACCTGGAACTTACACAGTTGCTCTCTTGAATCTAACCAACTTTTGACTAGTTTCTCACTCAGACAATACTTCACCACAAATAAAAACTTCCAGACTTCCAACACCTCAGGCAGAGCAAAGAAGGTACACTTGATTACTAATCACTGAACTGCTTCAGCAAAACCTCAAAAACAGAGCTGTAGGACATCAATTCCGAACAAACTCTTTCTGGCAATGCTTTTGTCACTCCTGAGGAAAGAGGATTTGGTCCTGCAAACATTTGCTTGCATGACCAGCTCCTCTAATATCTTCTTCCTGATCCTGTAGGAACAGTGTTAATCATGTAAGGCCTTCCAGAAACTGACCTTTTTTGCTAAATGACGGGTAAAATCCTCATATGTTTCCATAAACAAGATGCCAGCCAACTGCAGAGATTCTTAAAGAAGCTATGGCAATAAAGGCTGAGGGAAAGAGTGGGGAAAGGGAAAGGAAGAAAGAGACATAACAGGGGCATGGGAGGAGATGTGTCTCTGACCTGGATCTGTTGCTGAAGAAGGTTAATTTTGTGTTGCTGCTGCAGAAGCTGCTGCTGTTGTCTTGCAATCTGTGGAGAAATTGCACAGAAGAAACATGAGATACGGATCACTATTCCCAGAGTCCGTCCACAGGAATCTTCCACCCTGCTTAGTTCTTTAAATCTCTCCACTGAGCTAAGAAACCTTCAAGTGCAGGTGGCAGCAGCTTGCACTGTTGCTGAAGCAAGGGGCACATGTTCAGTAACAATTAATTGCTAACGCTGGTCGGAAAGAGCATCTTATGGAAAATGTTGTGCTGGGTATGAAGACACGGACCTATGCAAAAACTTTACTGAAATGGCGCTGCTAAAATTCCCCAGGAGGGAGAACAATACTAGCAGAGAAACTGGAAAATAGTGGAGGAAGGCAGAAAAGGCAAAAAAGTAGGAAGGCCAGAAATACTCTTCTGTTTGGCACCACCTGCTCAAAAGCTCCAAAAAAATGGCAATCTGACACCATGGAGGAAAGTTCTTAGTGTACTTTTTTTTAATGCAGAAACAGGCACAGAGAGACTGGAACTGAGTTTGGAAAAATCACTGGCTCTTCAATGTGTGTATCAGCTGCAAGAAACTAAGGGCGCAGGGCAAGGCTACATAGCTCAACACTGAAACCGGTTTATGGAAGTGGATGGAGTCATTCTAAGCCTCCTCTCAAAGCCAAGTGCAATTTTCCATAAGGACTTCCACCCTCCCTCTCCACTAAATGATTGTGAATCCTACTGTAGACACATTTTATACACAGTGAAGGAAAAAAACAGACATTAACAGAATGGAATTAAGAGCTCTAAAAGCTGGAGGGAGATAAACCATTCTTGAACTTAAAAAGCAAATCCAAAAAACTTTCATTTAAGTCATCACAAAAGCTCTGCTCTCATGAACAGCCAGTGCAGCAGTACAAACATTAGAAGGAGCTCTGCTCTTCCCCTGTGTTATGTGTACACTTCTCAGGGTCAGTTGGTAACATACATACTTACTGGGAGAAATTTTGTGCATTCTTCCCCTTAGGTATTTTCTTTTTTTTCATTATTATTAGACTATTTGCTTAAGAAACACTCATTCATAGTTAGCTCCACATCTAACAGATTAAATAAATATTTTCTTTCTGGAGCCTTTCTTTAAGAAGGAAAAATAATTTTATCACTAAATTTTTTTCAAAGTTTGGATATTTTAATTTCTGCAAAATACAGAAATACACACAATTTCTTCAATTAAAAGAAATCCTAGTTATCCTAATTTTTTATTGCCTTTTTCCACGGTCTTCATTTTCTTTTTCACTTTCAAATCCCTCAGCCATCCTGTGGCACTAGTGACTTTAAAATGCAGGGCAAAGGGAATAGCTCATACAGGATATCTCCTTGTAAAAGAATCTTGCCAATTCCACCTCCACTCCATCCTCTACCTTTGTCGTTTTAACAACAGCATGATACAAATTCTCCAGCTTAAGGTAAGTCACTTCTGTTCTCCCTGTGTGGGATTTCAGGTGTGAGGCCAAAATACCCTTTGTTTAAGATAAGGTTTTTAAATAATTAAAACCAGGGAAAACCAAGGCTTAAAAGTCTGAAGGTATCAGCAGTGGTTTAGAAATCTTAATACTTGCTTAGTACAATACCAACATGGAATATGACGACTATGACAGATTTCAAAGAATTTTGTGAGTTTCATAAAACTCACATAGCTGCAATTCTGTGATAAAATTTTAACTAGGTATCTAAATATTCTCTGCTCATGAGCAAGTACAAAAGCGGACATTAATTTCTGTTAAAATCTGCACAGTGCAAATCTGTGAGAAAAGTTATGTTTTTGCCTATAATGCTGTATGTCCATGTATGCACATTGGAACTGATCACATGGGAAAACCATGCTTGCATTTCCAGTGAAGGACATATTTGCAAGAACTGAAAATCAAACCTCTCACGTGTAGAAGAAAAAAAGTCACACTTGTTTATATTATTCTCTGCTTTTTTTCCACAGTTGGCAAAACCCAACCTTTTCATTTCTCACATTACAATCCAAGAGCTGCATTTTGTTCTTTTCATACCTATTCAGTATTACTGAATTCAAACAATTTTGGTGGATTATTCACGAGGGCTGAATTTGCCTGTTTGTTTACAGATAGTTAAAAAACCCAAACAGTATTGAAAGAGAATACAGAATTGCAGAATATTCTGAGTTGCAAAGGACTCACAAGGACCATCAAGTCCAACACTTAAATGAATGGCCCATGCAGGGGCTGAGCCCACAACCTTGGTATTATTGTCACCAGGCTCTGAACAACTCCAAGATGCAGATATTGCCAATTAAATCATTCTTCTGGTATGTTTTTGTTCAAACTTTTTCACCTTGGAGAGCAAATGGAAAAAATTTGGGGTGCAGAGCAACTGTTAGAGTACGAAGCCTAAAAGATAAACTGCTGGAAAGTCCTGCTAGAAAATTATTTAAGTTGAAAACCACTGTAATAATCACTCACCTGTTCTTGTTGCTGCTTAGCCAGCTCCATTTGCTGGCGTTGTTTCTCGATCTGAGATGCAGCCAGCTTCTTCTGTTCATCATGAGCTGCTAGCAGCTGTTCCCTCAAACTGGTCAGCTGATTGATCATACCCATGAGCTGCCTTTCTTTCTCAGCGAGGCTTTCTGGAGTCCCTGGGCATCATATGGTGGGGGGGAAAAAAAAAGAGTAAAGAGAAGAGAGGAAATTTAGAGCAATCCAGCTTTTTATTTTGCAGCTTTACTGTAAGCAAAGTTTTAGGAGAACCAAAGAGCAGCAGCAGCATATTGCAATGTGCTGCACACTAAGACCTGTTCCTCCACAGGACAATGCGGCATGGAGGATAAATCTCTACATAGGCTTTGATCTGGTGTCCCCCTTCAGTATTTCTTTGCCCTTTAATCTATTTTCCACTGCCTTTATGTCAGATTAATAAGGTGAAATAATACTGCCTATTTTGAGAAAGTTTCAAGTTTTAAACACTGGGGATCAAGATCAACCCTTCCAGGTTTGTAAGACAACTATATTTATGTCAGAAACTTAGGAGAAATATACAGTTTCTGT
The DNA here is from genome assembly GCA_013398055.1 of Ifrita kowaldi. Classification (NCBI taxonomy): domain Eukaryota; kingdom Metazoa; phylum Chordata; class Aves; order Passeriformes; family Cinclosomatidae; genus Ifrita; species Ifrita kowaldi. Next base: position 377,062 of record VZRS01001727.1, on the reverse strand, counting down.
AACTGTCAAAGAACTGATGCAGGGTGAGTATTAACATCCCTGTATAACCTGTTATATCATCAACAGCTGCCCTGATTAGGATTAAATTATATAGTATTTAAATTGTTAATAACTCCCATTGCTTTTGCTGCCACCAAGGTGCACTTTTAAAGGAAACAGTCTTTTATAAACATATCAGAAAACCTGAGTTAAACACAACTCACCATCACTCTCATTTGTACTGTTACTAGATGTTTCTTATTAGTAGAGTTCATTGGACACAGACAGAGGAGCTCACTACCTCACTTTCATAACCGTACTGAAAAATTATTTTTCTACCCAGAAGGACAGTGGTTATAAGGGAAGGGAAGAAAAAATTCCAAGAAAAATCAAAAGCTATGAATCATACACTACCAAAACAAAAAAAAAGCACTTTTAATATATGCATTTGACTGTGAATTTAAAAGACCTGAAAATATGTGTAGCAGCTAATCCACAGATATCCCCAATACCACCACACCCTCTCACATGAGTCAGATCCTATGAAAACCTTTCTAAAAAGCCTTTAGGAAAGGATTAAGGCTATCAGTGTCAATGCCTCCTCTGAAAATAGCCTGCTTTTGGGACTACCCTGCCACACAAACCTCTTTCAAACACAGGAAGCATTCTTCTGCCAATGTCACCAGTGCTCTCCAAGTGAAAAAAACAAAAAAAAGGAAAAAGAAAAAAAAATTGGCGACTACAGCAAACATGCTCCTAGCCAACTATCAGTCAGACATGGAAAAGAGCTACTGGTAATAGCTCATTTAGTCTATCCCCCTGCCAGTGCAGGAATGTTCCCTACAGTATATTTACTACAGCTTTCTAGATTGGATTGAAATGTCTGAAATGGTGAATCATCCACTGCTTGCTTTGAAAGGCTGTACCACAGCCTTTGAGGTGGCACTGGGAGGGCTCTTTGCTTGATAGTTAGCTTAGTTTACTTTTTTTTGTTGTTTTTTTTTTACTTTCACTTAATTTCAATGCTATGATCCCAAGCAACATCCCATTTGCTACACTAGCCAAGTCCAAGCCCTTAAATCCATTTGCACACAGCCGTATGCAAGTGGAAAACTACAAAGAATCACCAGAAAAAAAGTGACAGAAGAAATGTAATTAAATTGTTTTTTATTAGGGTTCTAGAAAATTCTGTGGAAATATTCTCACCACATAACAAAGAACTACAGCAGAATATTCTCAGTTAAAGCCTCCAGAAAAACTGTGGTACAAGCTGGAAACTTGAGAAACACAGTGAAACAGAAACCATAGGACTTTAAACCTGTTCTGTTAAAAGCTGTGAGAAAGAATGGAAGCCAGTGCTAAAACACTAACACAGCTGAAGAAAATACTTCTAACCATGATTTTTATTTCCAACATTGGAGACAGTGAACTGCTACAAGTAATGCATTTGCCACCTGGCCACGGAATTAATCAGAAGTTTCTATTGCCACTGTTCCATCCTTTCTGTTTTTCCCCAGGAAAAAAAGTTGCAGTGTTTCCAAGTGGCATAGAAGAATTATTCTAGAAGGCAGCCCCTGCCTTGGCCTGTCCATGTGGGTTTACCGTAACACTCCTGTAATGAAAACTATCATGCACTGATACTGCCACTATAACTGAAACATCTGAAAACAAAATATTTTGTATTTATTTATTCGGCAGATATTTTATTCCTAACTTTTACCGAGGGGTGGATGCAAACACGAGAGAGAGGGGAAGAAGGTCGTAGAGAAAGAAGGAATACACAGGATTGCTTCAGTCCTTGAGTCAGGATAAGCAAAAAGAAATCACTGTCAAATATAGCAACATGCATCACAGCTCCTCAGCCAGTACCAGTTTATCAGTGTATTTTGAGCTACTACAGTAGCTTTCAGTTGGGAATCAAAAAGCACATTGTAAAGTTAAATTAATCCCCATCTTTAAATTAATCTGAAAGGTGGAAAAATGTTTCCATATGTGTAAACTGACAGACAGAGGGATCACAGAGTTAGTTACAAACAGCGGCAGAAAAGGATGTGCTGATATCCAAGCCCGTCCGTCAAAGTTTTGGCTGCGTTTCCTGGGAGGGAACAGGACACTCCTGGGAGGGAACTACCACTGACCTGACCACAGCACCTGACCTGCACAGGCAGGGACATCTACCTCCCGCACTGCTTCTTCAGCCTGACTGACCCACAGGGCAGCAAAAAACTTCTGCACCAGAAGAGCAGCTTTATCTGAATTCTGAAAATGAAGATGAAGTACTGCATCCAGCTCTGGGGTTCTCAGCACAGGAAAAGACATGGACTTGTTGGAAGAGGTACAGAGGAGGCCACAAACATGATCAGAGGGCCGGAGCACCTCTTTTATCAGAAAGGCTGAGAGAGTTTGGGCTGTTCAGCCTGGAGAAAAGAAGGCTCCAGAGAGACCTTCCAAGTACCTAAAAGGGGCTCATAAAGATGGGGACAAACTTTTTAGCAGGGCCTGCTGTGACAGGACAAGAGGCAATGGTTTTAAACTAAAAGAGGGTCAATTTAGCTTATATATAAGGAAGAAATCGCTTACAATGAGAGGGGTAAAACACTGAAACAGGTTGCCCAGAGAGGTGGTGGATGCCCCTCGTTGGAAATTTTCAAGGGCAGGTTAGACAGGGCTTTGAACAACCTGATGTAGTGAAAGGTGTCCCTGCCCATTGCAGGGCGGCTGGACCTGATGACCTTCCAACCCAAACTATGACTCTATGAACTAAGAGCAAGCAGGCAGTGCAATGAAGTGACAATGCAGACACCAAAATCACAGGCACACTGCAGCCATGCAGCCAGGGACAAATTGACTCAGTCTCTTCATTATTATTCAGTTTTTAAAGAAAATTTGAAATGCCCACAAGGGGTGTTTTATATCCTACCTTAATAAGTACAATGCATAATTCCTTGGGTTTATACAGCTGAAGTGGAAGTAGTCTGACAAAAGGCAGATTTCTTGCATTATATTTCTCAAGCTATTTCAGTTTGCTAATAAACCAAAAGGGAAAATTTACCAGCATCAGCTTTATGAAAAAATCTTCTGTTGGAGAATACTTTCTGGAAAACATGGCTTAGTAGGTACTTTATTTTCACATGACTAAGCTATCCTTCCAGTAACTGGAATAGTACTTAATGATAATTTCAATTATTTGAGGTAATAATTCCTTGCAAAATTAGTACTTGGATAGCCATACTCTCAAGTGACCTGCACAAAACCAGAGGCAAAAAAGATCAGCGATGTGGCTCTAATGAGAGACGGTGAGTTCTGTGTAGATTTCCCCTTGTCTTCTTCACACATCTATATAAGCCCCACTGATGATGAATCATAGTTTTGAGGTATCTTGCAGGTAACTGGTGACTTGTAAATGTATGAAAATGAAAAAAAAGGGAAGCACTTGAATCAGACGGTCTTGATAATAATGTTAAGTGTTTGCATTTAGTTTGGTACTTTTTATGTTAGCCTTATTACCAAGCACATCTTTTCTATAATTACCTTCATGGAAATGGTCAACAAAAGCGCCATTTCACAGTTGCCACTGCCAATCATGTATTAGTTTGCATAACATATGAAGGCCAAAGCATGATCAGTGTTATTTATTTAATGGTGAGGTGAGGACAACAGGGGGGGTCACTATATAAATACAATCAGTTACAGGAATTTTTCCTGGTGTAGTAAAAGTTACTATAGAGTTAAGAGCTCCAGCTGTTTTTTGTACCCTTTTCTAGATGCTGTAGATTGGAGGTAAACGAGGATGGTGGACTTCTGTCCTACCCTCACTATTTTTTCTCTGCTAACCTGCATGAGATCTAAACCTTTATCATCGTGTGAAGTGTCTTGGCAGCTAAGGGATTTCAAGAATTCTGTAGCTTACAGGGCAAAACATGTCAGTATTTTAAGCAACTAAGCCAACAACTGAATAAAGACAGTTGCTCAAATTATGCTACTCGTGAATTAATGAACTATCCACATGGCTGCTAACCCTGCTAGAACTTGGGAGGGGGTGCAAACCCCTAGCCCCAGCAGCCACCTTCAGCTGCTTCCTTACTAAACTCACTTGGAGCTGCTCCAAGCAGCACAGAGTTGGGAATGGTTCTGGAGCTGGCCTTTACACGTTGCAGTGCTCTCACTCCAGCCATGCAGCAGGGCTGAGAGAAAAAAAACAAGTGTCCATTATTGCAGTGTACAGCTTGACAACAAGCTAGACCACTTCACAGAGCTATTGAGTGAGGAGCAAAAGGAGAGTGCCTTGCATCAATGACTGCCTCAAGAATTACTCTTAATTACCGTCAGATCCACGACAAACAGATATTGCACATTTTATGTTTAACAAAGCTTTTAACCACCAGGCCACCTGCCTTTCAGGAGATTGCTGTAGGTGCTCATACTGTTCTCTCTGCTCTATCACTGCAGTGGCAAAACGTGGATTTTTCACAACTGATCAAAACAACTCAGGCAAAGGAGCATCAAAGTACACGCTGCAGGTTGATGCAGCGAAAGGCCCAAGAAAAGATGCTTTCCAGATGCGTCAGCTTATCCTCTATTATCACGAAGAGAGAGACTCAAAAAAACCCCCATGTTTGTGGATGCAACACCCACAGCAGATGGCAATAAAAGAAGACTCAAATTAGTGGCATTCTGTATCGCCAAACCTAAACTTCATCTCAGATCAACACTACCCATAATAGTGTTTAAGTAGTAGAAGAAATTTACTCAAATGTGAAATAAACTATTACACATTCTTAGTTCTGATTCACAGTCTCAGACTGGCAGTGACAGTAACATTTTAATAAACATTAGAATGAAGACACCAATATGACCAAATGACACACTTAAAGTGAGAAATCGAACAGGAGAAACCTTGGCATACCCACCCAAAACAGAACCAAAGCAAAAAAAAAAGGCAGAGAAACTGCTTTTGCGATCAAAACAGTAAATACTTTATTATAATTTATTAGACAGAATGAGAATGTAAATGAGAAATTGGGAAAGCCAATATTTTCTTTAACAGACATTTTAAGCTTTTGCTGCAAGTGTTCAGGCAGTGAGAGTGTTTGCTCCCAGACAGCCTATGGATGTGTACTCCGCAGGGGCAGAGCCATGGCAAGGCTCTCCTCAATCCTTCTGTCATGTCCCCATTAAACTGCTAGGAATGGCATCAACCAGGGTGCTCGTGTGCACACTCACCCATACAGACAGTGAAATCTATCTACCAAGTCAGTTTACTATCAAAGTAATTGCATAAATAGCTTTTGAAGTGTCAGAATCTGTCTTTCAAAGGAAAATCAAAGAAAACAATGTGCAAGTACAAAGCCTGGAAGACACAATAATATTGTATTATGTTTGTATCATTAACCATGGTTACAAAAGAAAAAAAGCCTCCTTTATCTACAAAGTTTTCTATGGGGAAGAAAATCATTAAATGGAAGTAAGAATATTTTGAAGTACTCTGTATTCGAATTATGTTAAGATGTATAATAATAATTACAGCATGCAGTATAAAGTATTTTTTAATTTCAAAGCACTACCTAACTGATCTTCTTAAAGACTGTTTGCAGGTAGAAAGTTAATGATATGCATTATGTTTTTCAAGAGCAAACTAAGGCATGAAGTTTTTAGCAACTTGCCTACAGTCATTCTGAACTTTATGCAGTGTAGGAGGTTTTATTGCTGGCCTCGATGAAGTCACCAGCAGAACTACTTCAGCAAGGCCAAGAATTTCCCCACTGACTTTTAATAGTGATACACGTTAAATAGATAATTAAGTTTGTGTTTGACCCAGTTGGAGACTAGGTAGCGTTTCAGCCAAGGGGACCCTTACGAATGAACCAATTATTGATGTCATCCAACTTACCAAGCAACAGAACCATGTCACCACACAGTTTCTGTGTAACTTTACACTGATGTAACAACAGTGTGACAAGGACTGAGCTACAGCCCATAGTGAGCTAAAGACTGAGTCACCTCAAAGTATTTCCTGCAATGGTGTGTTTTTGACACAAAAATGAAGGAGGTTTTTCAAACTGAACAGTCTGTTAACTAAGCCATCCTCAGAAAGAGTAAAATCCTACTAGTCGTAACTGTACCAAAGCCATAAATATATAAAATTATCAGTAGTTCATAAAATAAGTATCTTTTCTAGAGGGTTTTCTTACAGTATCTTTCCTCCAGAGTATCATTCTCATCCCAGTGTCAACTATTTTTTCCCCACTCCTCTCCCCAGTTTTAACCTTGACATATTAGAAATCTAAACCCAACATTACTCTGCTCAGTAAGGAAACCAGGAAAGTAAAACAGACAGGCCACCTAGTCTTCTTCTACCTTAAAGCAAACTAATCTGTGTCATGCTCTCCCTAAAAAATTTTTTTAAAATCTATTTATAATATAAATTTAAAGAGGAGTATTCCCCTTCGTGCTGCTGACATCACCTGAAGTCACATATGTTAGGCAATGGGGAACTGATGTTTCCTTCAGGAAAAGTAGTCTGATAAACAGATCTCACTGTCTGAGGTAAGTTCAGAATTTAAACTCCTCTTTCCTCTGTTTTTCAACAGCAGTGTGAAATGTTTATGGCCGAGCAATGGGATTGTACTTTAAATTATGTACTTGCTGGAATGTCTTGGTGGGTGATGTGGGTCTGTGCTTGTGAATGTGTGCAAACTCCCCTGATGCTTCCCTAATCAATACTTCAGAGAGAGCTTTATTATGGACTAAAACATAGCTTTTCAGGCCACTAAATCCTGGAGCTGTCAGGGCAAAAACAGCTGAAAACTGGCATTTTTCATTAAGTATTTAAGCCAACTTTGCTACACAACGACTGCCATCACAACTACCCACCTTGCTAAATTAAATTATTTCATCTTATTGATAGGGAGAGTCAGCATAACAAAAGAAAACTTTCAGACTGCTTTTTACTCGGCAAGCCACAGCCACCAGAAAAAGAAACAAGGAAAGAAAAAGTGCACAATTCAAACTGATTTGCCTGTACCTACAGATTTATGTAATGATTCTTCTCTGTTTGACAAGTAAAAATCCATTTTAGAACAGCGAGATATAAGGAAGATATTTATTTCAACAGACGGACAGCCTTAATCTTTTATGTTTGAGTGCAAGGTTGCAGAATGAATAAAAACAAATTATGACCAATTACCCTCTTTTGCCATTACTAGCCTCAAGAACTCATATTCTGTGGGGAAAAAAAGCTCAGACGTCTGCTCTGTAACAAACCAGCACTTTGCTGTTTCGCAATGCTGGAAAGAGGCTGTCACTGAATACTCTTTATTTGCTGTCAGAAAAAAGTTTTGGTACAGTAGACTACAGAAAAAGCTTGGTATTCAACCAGGTTAGCAACTTATTGTCAAGGTTACAAAAGGAATAGTCAACGTTTGTATTGAGACTATTTCTCAGAGGTTATTCATTGTTTTACTGTCTAGACAAGTTAGAACTAGGCTAGGAAAATAGCATTTGCTGCTGGAATTTTATGCAGCAGTAGGAAAAAAAGTGTGTGTGTGTGTACGTGTATCTGCTTTGTTTTGTTTTGACAAACTGGCAGTTGTAGCTCAGAGACATTCAGCTCTATCAGGGCATCTTTCGGGTAATTTTAGTAGCACAGCTTTAGGACCCTTTTGTCAACCAACTCTGAACAATTTTTAAATATAGTGGTTTGGCCCCCATATGTTCCAACAAAGTCACTGGTATTTGCTACCTTAATTACTTCAATTTTATTCTATTATCTCTGTCAACAATCACATCTTAAAAATAAAATTAAAACCTGATTTTTTCTGATAAAATTAAGTACCTTTATGTACAAAAATATAAATCCAGAACAACCTGAATTGGCTGTTTTGCCATAAAATCACATTTTTAGAGGCTTTATAAAAGACTCCTCCAACCCTCCTTCCACATATACTGCCCTCAACTAACCTCCCATTCTAGGGTCAAATAGGAGCAGCTCCATCCAGTCAGTGTCTCCATCTCAGGCTTTCTTTTGGCCTGAAAAAGTTCTGCGTTGGTGTGGCTCAGCTAGCACTGGCTACTTCTCTGCAGCCTGGGAGTATCCTATTGTGTTGTAATCAACCTCCACGATTTTGGCAGCTGCCAAATGTCCTCTCGAAACTTAGGATTCCCTGAGTGCAAGTGGGCAGGTTCCCGTGCACCCCAGCATTTCTGGAATATTAAAAAAGGACTAAAGCTCAATTTGCAATTTGCCACTATTAAACCCCTCAAAAAAATAAACACAAAGAAGAAGATACTAAGTAGGTTGCAACAAATACCGAATTTATCACAATTCAAAGCTGACAATCCAACATACTTTACCTCCTTCACTAATGACTCTCACCCTCCCTCTCTTCCCACTCCACTTACAATACTACCCACAAAAAAATAATGCAAAACATCCACAGCTGACACAAGTTTGCAAATGTTTTTGAACCATTAATTTACAAATGCAAAATTCACCCAGCTCCTAAGGAAGTGTGCAGCTTTCACACATCTCCCGGGGATCTGTGCTGTATTAGTCAAAGGTTTAAACCCAGTGTATTCCCCAAGAATAATCTTTCTCCCCTTCCCCCTCCTTCTTCCTGTCCACATCTAAATGCAGAATCCCCAGCTTCCTTGTCTTTAGTTTACAGATTATGCGATCCGAAGTGTCACTCACTGGATTACTGCACATAACCTGAGCACTACCCAAAGCTTACTTGTCTTCAACTTGTCCAGCATTACTTAAATGGAATTATCCGTCACAATCCATATACCGAATCTGCATAGCTCACTTATCTCAAGATTCTGTGTGTCACCTACCAGATTATCCGTTTTAATCCATACATTGAATCTACATAACATATGTCTTTAATTCATGGGCTCTGATGAGCTATAGTATCGCTGAATGGATTATTTCTCTTTATCCATTATTGGCAGTCCTAAAACCGTTGACTGCGTACTCTCTCATGCCCCATCTTCTGAGCACATGAGCGAAATCAGAGTCTTCAGCAAACACAGCTCTATCTCACATCAAACACGGCCTAGCACAATACCTGCACTGATACTTCATGGAATTTAGAACCCAGTTTCTCACACAAAACAAGCGTCTGTGTTATTGTGAACTGAAGATCAGGATTGGTAGGCTAATCTTGCTTTCAATTACATCCATAAATCTGTGGTTACTCCAGTACAGTCTCTGGAGTCACCTAGATTTAAGTGGATACAATGAAGAGCTGATTTTAACCTAATGACAATCCCTTTCACAGTGAGTGCAGAAAACACTTCACCTGACTTGTTTACAAATTAACCTGTACAATAGAGAAGGTTTTTCAAACAACAACAACAAAAATGTATCAGGTTCAGACTTGCCCAGTCTTTCTTGAGAGACTTGGGCACAATTACTGTTAACAATGCCCTCAACAGAAAACCAATTCAGAAAGACTGGAAATGAAAGTCTGTTTAGCCTTTTGTTCCACACGCCTATTCAATATTAGCTAAGTGGGGAATATATAAAATATGCATTATTATGTCTTGACAAGTCTCAATAGAGAGATGGACAAGATTAGCAGCAAGGCTTTGTGCACACCAAGGAAGTTTTAAGCAGAGTTCTCATCATGGCTAAAGCCGCCTCACTCACCCTGGTGTGAGCAAGGCTGGACAATCCACGATGCACCTGAAGGGCCAGCACTGCTTCTGAAGCCCAGCACCAGTGAAAGAGAAGCTTCATGTGAATTTTCTATATATAGGGATGATCACTGATATTTAAGAAATAAATACTTTTTTTATACCTTTTTCTAGTAACACTGGAGTACAGCACCTACTTTCCCCCTGCAATGCACAGCTACAAGGCAGTTACGCTGACAGCAGAGAAGGGGGATGATTTTCCTTCCTGTAGATGATTGGTTTGAGATCTGAAGAGCTCTCTGCTCCTCTGAATCCAATAACCTGCATTATCCATGAATAATCCAGAGGCCGTTTGAGCCCTGGTTTTGAATATGAGGGATATAAGTAAGTTTGAACAGGCTTCAACCAATTCAATATACAGTTTTACAGCTTCACTTTAAAATACTTCAATTTAACAGCGCATTTTGTAGGTTCTACGATACAGCGACTTGTTTTGAGCAGAGTAAAAATTCCATGGATGTCAAAACAGAATTTCTTAAGAAATATCTAGTGCCAAGCTTCTAATTTATCCCCAGACTATCTCTCTGAACAAATACAGGTATTTGAGTCACAATTTCTACAGATATGAAAGGTTCTAGATTTTGCCCCATTTTAAGAGCATTCCCTTGCAGTACCTTTCAGTCAAGCCGTGGAATAAAACACTCTATTTCCTTTTCAATTAGTAACTGGATATATAGATCCTTCTAACTGTGATCTTGAAGTTTGCAGCTGGCTCTCTGCAGCTACTCAGTGATGGTTCTCCTGTTTTATAGGCGTGCAGATGAAGAAAGGGGGGTTTAAAGTAGCAGCCAAAGGTAACAAAGCAACTAAGAGAAACAACTGAATACAAAACATTGGAGTCTGGTGACTTCCAACCATTCACCAATTCCCCTACCTTTAATAAAATATTACTGCTTTCTAACTTAAAAGAAATCACGCTAATAGAAAATAAAGTCTTCCTCTTCATCTCCCTTTCTTTTAATCTCTCCCAGAGAATAAAACTCAATGGTAGTAACACAGACTTGGGCATTAACAATATGTAGCCTAATGCTGAGACTACAGCACATGACATACTAAAACTCCCCAGACCTAATGAAAAACACAATGAAATTTTGAACAGTTAAATGGAAAAAACTATTCAGTGCATAAGACAGTTAGGCAGCACAGCTCCTAGTGCTGTTCACATTCCAGGGTGTATTAATAATAAGACACTACTTAAGTGGGGGTTTCCAAATATCACTTATAGAGAAATGAGGGGTGGAAAAAACGCAGCTGTCAGACCAAATACAGAGAGAGAAGTTAATTAAAAAATCACAACTGGCGAACTTCATAACTATAGAAGGACAAAATCATTTTGTAGCATAATATATGTGTGTTTGTACACGTGTATGTGGGTATAGAGCAGCTCAACTTGCACACCTTTCCTGCTGCCTCACTAAATATAGCTGCAATACAGCTGAGCCATTGTTTGTTGGCTGCTCACGGCTGATGGTGCCATGAAAACCACATTCCTGGGCACTAAATAATCAGCCTCCCTGACCCCCCAAGAATCTGTAAGTCAAATTCATTTACCCCCAGAGGGCAATGCTCTATTGTATCCTCCCTCCTTTCTAGCCACCTAGGAACAATGGACAATAATTGCAACTGTCACGGCAGTCAGTAGGAAAAATAAACCAGTGCCTGTTTTCACAGCTTACTGCCAAATTTGATCCAAACACCTAATAACCATGCCCCCAACCACAGAACCACAGTTGCACTAAAAAGCCTCAGATGTGAGGCTTTTGAACAGAGCTATAGAACAATAACTCGACTTGTGTTCAAAATATAAAGCTAAAAACCAAAAATTAAAGCAAAGAAAAAGTCTTCTTTGAGGCTGTGCTGTTGCTCCCCATCCTTTCCCCCAGGCACGACTGAAAGGACTGTTGAGTTTCTCTCGTGGTAGCATATAGCTGGTAGCTGCTGCTTTCAAGTTTAGCTTGTGAAAGGGAAAAAGAGGGAGGGAGAAAAAAGATTGCCCTCCAAAAGAACAAGATCACAGGCACTGGGAACAGACCACCTTCTCAGTGGCACAGCATTCTTCAGAGCAGCTCTATGGAGTCCAAAGGCACTGGAGAATCACTGGGAGTCCTTCTAAAGGCTCCAGTGTGTCAAGAGTTAAAGAAGCTCCACACAGTGTGCAAGATCTGCTGAAATACACACCTAAAAGTGGGTATGAAAGATGTCTCCTCATATTTTGTCCCTGAAACACCTTAAAGATTCATCAGTTCATGGCAAAGGATGATGTTATTTTAAAACAATGTGCTTTTAAAACCCAGAACTCCCAGGTAAGCCCAGTGGCTGCCCTTCCTCTTTATGACCTGTTGCTTTACACACATGGAGCAGGAATGAAGAACCCAGGGTTTGGCCCTCTGTAGTAGTAATAATAATAATTATCATCATCACAACAACAACATCATCATCTCTGCCAATTGGGGGCTGGAGCATTATATTCTGTTATAAAGTTATTCTACATAGGTAATGAATATATGTCTTTGAATTACAACCTCCTAGGGAGAAGCCTGGGGAAACAAGTGGCATATTTTCCCACTTGTGTAAATCGGTGGAATAGCACAAACTAATGCTGGTGGCTTATCAGTGACAGGCTGGAAGGCCCATATAATTAAAATAACACTTTCTTTGCATATGCACCAATCCATTAACCTGTGAGAGCACGTTATGTTGTAAGCTTTACCGAATACTGCCCACCTCCTGTGCACACGGTCCTTAAACCTGTCAGGCACAAGGTTTGGGAGCCTGCCTGAGTGAGGATCTCTAGATCAGGGACAACATTACTAAGTAAACATACCAAAAATAATGGAGAGAAACTAAATCCAGTTTATAAACACTAGAGAAGGGTTTAATTTTAATTTCATTCTACTTTCACATTTTCAAAACAACATTGGCTTGGATTTTGCTACTCCAGATGTACACTGATATAAACGGGAGAAGAATCACAGTCAGTGTTTCTTTTCAGAGTGATAATGGCTGCTCTGAAAACTTACAATTTTTGACATGTGTATTTTGAGTGAGTTCCTCATCATACGAGCTGCAGAGGAATTATAAAAATATTAAATTACATGAAAACAAACAACTACAGGTTCCCTAAAATGACCTCAGATATATAAAAATGGGAAATATCTTGGCAAAGCAGAAGCTACTGCTGCTGGAGAGTGGTCAAATTTTGTCATTTTCCTTCTGGAGTAGGGCTTTAAAAGAACATGCTTTAGTGCACAGATGTTGCACACTGTCTTTTAAAATCTGCACTGGCTAATTGCAGTACCTAGAGGTATCATTACACAAACTTTGCTCTTTTTATTTTTTTCTACATCCGAAAAAAGTAAAAAAAAAAGTAAAAAAAAAATCTACATCATCAAATCTGTCCAAAAATTAATAAGGAATTCAGATCACTCTCAGATTTCAGAAGCTGAGGTCTGCTATACTCTGATACCACATATATTTGATACATGAATTGACTTTTTTTTCCCAATCCAGCAATAGGATGTGTTCGTTTATAACACAGAACGATATATGCAACAAAAGCTTAATGTAAATTCATTCACTTAGGCAATATACCATTTCACTGATTTATATTATCACAGATGGGAGTGCATGCATTTCATTTAAACCCCAAATTACCATGTTTGAAGGGGAGGGGAAGAGGAGCAGACAAAGTTCCGTAAAGCCAGTGGTATCTGTATATTCATTCTTAATTTCCTTTAGCACAGAAACAGCGTTACCTTTTATTTCTCCAAAGTTCCCTGATCCCATGGCAAGAAGCTTGTCTTTCCAGTCCTTTGATAGTAGCTTTTCAATACTGGGAGTTTCTGAGTGAAGGGGGGGAAAAAAAATGTAAGCAAATCAACATGACTGTCTCCACAATAGAACTCATTAAAAGTCTATCTGCTAAAAATAAGGCCAACCCTATTCTGGGCCCCAGTTCGTAATGACTTCATCAACAAACTGATAAGAGGGGAGGGAAGAGGAAAAAAAAAGGAACAAAAAAGAAAAAAACTGAATGTGTTTTGTCACCTGCTGTTTCAAAACCATTAGCTTTTTCCTCTAGTGGAACAAAGCTCCGGTAATTCTGTATTACAATGGGCACATATAAACCTGCAGTTCATTGTTTTTCAATTTGGTGAACAAGTTGCTGCCTATAATGGATGCCTGTCAGTTTCTGGGTGTTAGTCTGCAGTCAAAAAATAATTATGTTGATAAAATGCGGAGTAAAGAGAGAGAGAGAGAAAGAGAGAGAGAAGCAAAGAATTAGCTCCTAAATCTGCTACATGTAATTATATCCCTCCAAGTCTTTACAATTACATCCACTTTATAATGTGTGTTTAAACATCGTGTGGTGGTAAGCACACTGTGGAAAGATTTTCCGGTAACACGTGCATTATAAATAATAATAAAAAGTTGGGTATAGAAAAAAGCTTTAAAAGACTGCAAAATCCAAAGGGAGAAAAGGCATTGCTTAGAATGGAAACCCATTATTTGCTCATTTCAGATTCTATCACTTCCTTTAAGAACAAAATAAAATAAAATATATTTGTTCAGTATTTTCAGGAAAAATGCAGCGAGGGTGTGGATGGGTCTGATATTTATGTCTGCAACTCTTGTGTTCTGACCTCTTTTTGTGTAGAATTTTAATGCATAAGTAAATATAAATGCTAATAAAATTCAGAGAACATTAAACTCAATTCCAAACAATGTAATTGTATATTCTTGTCAGCATTTAGATGGGTACACAATTACAATAGCTTTCAATCCCACGATTAGCACTGCATTCAGTTAGAAAATGGAGTGTACTAAAAGATAAGTGTCCCAGTATGTGCCATCTAAATAACAATACCCACACTTATTATCTGGATCTAAGACATATACTGCTATTCTCCACATTTGTGTTTATGTGTATTTGTATTTGTTCAGGCATTTGTTTACCCCCTACCAGGAGCATAAAGGGAGTACATGTTAACTTATCAAAGGGACCGTCTGGCCTAGAGACCATACAATTATTAGCAACTGGTTAATTTTCCCCACAGTAAAAACCATTATGAGCAACCTTCATTATCTCGTTTGGCTAATTCCGCCTCCTTTCTTAAGCCCCAACTTGGAGCTCCGAGGCGCTGCGGTTCCTCAGGGCGGCTCTGCCGGCCGCGCTCTCCCCGCAAAGCCCCCGCCACTCCCGGGGGCTGAGCGAGCCCGGGCTCCCTTGAACCCGCCGCCCGCAGGGCAGTATCAATGCACAGGGAACTACCGTGCCACGGGCACAGGAATGCTGTCCTGCATCTCACATCGGCCTCGCCTCTGCTCGCGCCCAGCTGTGCGCAGACAGACGGAAAGACAGACAGACAGACATCCGAGCCGGGCACAGCCCCACGCCTGCATCTCGCCGGGAGAGCAGCGACAACCTTCGGATGCCACCGACAGCACAGGAGGGTGTTTTGTTCCGTGACATCTTTTATTCACGTTGCAGCACCCCGATCTCCTCCTGTGCACCCGCGGGCACTCCCTGTGCTGATCCCCGGGCTTGCCCAAGTGAGATTTCTCTGCTAGAATCTCTAAAACTTGTCTCTAAATCTCATTAAATCCTAGGGATGCGGGCGGGAGAAGCTGTCGCGCAGAGCACGGTCCGGGCCGGGGCTAGCGAGCCGGAGGCGCCGCCGGACTCCGGGCACTTGCGCAGTTACTGCTGAAGTTCGTCCGTCCCCTCGAAGCACCCACCAAGGAAACCATTTTCCCCAACGTGAATAGGTCAGATAAACACCGCACCTTTTCCTTTTTTCTTTTTAATTTTATTAATTTTTAAAATTATTATTCCTCTGTGCTTTTCTAAAAACTCCGGAACAGCGGGTAAACAGCACGGAGCAAATGCGGCATTTGCGGCGGAGAGCTGTCAGTCATTAAAAGCCAACAAACCTTTGCAAAGCAGGAATGCGGCAATAGGGATCCATTGTGAGCTGACAATGGGCTCCAGCGCCTCCAGGCACCAAAAGCAGCCCGCCTTACTTTTAAGTCCATTGTCAGCAAAGTCCGCGACAAAGCTTTTCCCCCGCGGCTAGACAAAATATTCGCCGCGGTACGCTCGTAAAGAAACACAAGTCTTCTGTCTAACTTGCCGCCTTAAAGCTACAGTAGCCGCTCGCCGGGGCTGCCAGAGCCCCGCTGCGCTGGCCGCCGGCCGCTGCCTGCCCGCATCCCTGTTTCCCTGCATCCCTGCTTGCCTCCCGGTTTCCCTGCCGCCTTCCCTGCCCGCCGGCCCCCCGTAGCCGCTCGGGGAGGGGCGCCGGGACGGTCCCAGTGTCACTTTGCCGGGGGGAGTTTGAGTTCTGTCGGTGTAACCCCGAGCGCCGGAGTCTCCCGCCCGAGGGCTCCTGTTACATCCCAGCAAACCGAGCCCGCCGGTGATGCCGGGAGAGCCGCGGACACACAAGCGGGGAGTAATGAATGCGGTGGACGGCACGTATCAATGACTGAATTTCCGCGAGAACGGTAAAGATCTCAGTAGGAAATCATGATTAGAGATGTGAAAGGCCAAATGGCAAAATCCCAATAGTAACAATGCATCTGTTCATTAATGTGTGAATATGAGTAATATGAAAATTTAACACAATTATAAGCCCCCTCAGCAATCCTGATGGCATAAAATAGATTGTGGTGATCTAATCAGTGCTTCCCCTGTTGAAATACTGTATGTTAACTATTCAAAATAATATTATATAGATTTTTTTCCTTTAAAAACCCCCAAGCAATCATATTAAATTGATGTCTGAACTTAGTTTCAAACCTCTCTAGATTTGAATTGCCATTTTTACAGAAGACACTTCAACAGAATTTTGATACAGGATCAGCAAATAATCGTCCTTCTGCTAATACTTAAGAAGAACTTTACTTCCGAAAGACAATAGCTTCCCCACCCCTATAGCTTTATGGAGCTAAACAGCTAGATTAGATTACAGCTTGTTTAATTCTATTATATACCATGTTAACATACTGTACTTACATAAAATATGCTATTCATATACTCAACCTATCACAGTTCAGTAACTGCTTGTGAAATACCTTATGCACCATATCTTGGAAAGAAACATTTATTATGTCATTTATGTAGCCCATTAAAAAAAGATTTGAAATTTACACATCTTAAATAAAAATAACTGTTTAAAAGGTTATGACAGTAGAGGTTCCATGAATTATACAAAACCAAAGTCATCCTTTGTTCAGCTTTTTTTAGACTTCATCGGGAAGATGATGCTCTCAAATTAAGGGAAGAAATAAATGCTGTATTTTGTTTGCAAGGCAGGCATTCTCTGGATTCATTGGAAAGTCAGTAAAACTTTTAATGCTTGCACATATAATGTGCAGCTTGAAACTGGGAAAGGTGGCCTGCACACAGGAACTGATATTCCTGATCCCTACTCCAACCATTTCTCTCCTCTTGGATTCCCCAAAACCATGGTTTTTACATGCAAAATCTGAGCTATATTGTGACAGATTTTGGATGCACATCAGGACAGCTATGTGTTCCAACAATCTGCATTTCCAAAAAGCTACACATGTTCTGAGTATGGCGATGATTCATAATGCCTCCTAATACAGTCTTCGAGAAGACCCCAGAATTACCCCCTTTTCTTCTTCCAAGCCCCACTTGAGCTAAGAATCCCCCCCACTACCTATTTGCAGTGTAGGTCTTATGGCACATAGTAAACCAATCCCAAGTCACAGCACAGTATGAATACATCTACAAGACTTGTTCACAGGTTGGTTGTGAACAGTAATTCATTAATGTTTGGGAAACATTTTTGTTCCAGACACACTATGAGAAGTGTTACATGTTGTTGCAGAACAGGATTATGGATAGGGCACCAAAGAGAAGGACTGAGAAGGAAAGAAGAACAGGAATCATTAACTAAACATTGGCCAAGAGGCGCCTGACTGAATCAATAGATACAAATTAATCCACAAAAATGATTTCTGCTGTGTCTATTCAACACATTTATCAGTCATTAGCTCTTTCTAGAGATATTTACGGCACATTTTGTTTTTCTTCTTTCACCCCTGCCTCTGTTGCTTACATATGCTTCTCCGCATCACTGCGTATGGCAGTGCCCACTGGTGAATGCCTCTGCCTGTGCCAGCAGCTCCCTGGCTCCTCGGTGCCCCCTCGTCCCGCCACCCTCCCTCTGTGCCAAGCATCATCCAGACTGACTCCCTCATCCACAACAATGAGACTTGGAGACTGATGCCAGCAGCCAGTAATTCTCACGCAGGCCTTCAGCACATGGAATGAAACCACTTTCCTTGGAGTTGTGAGAGTGCTGTGTTCACTGCTCTGATCTGCAGGTATGGATGCATCTGTACATCCACTGAATTGCTCTAACACAACTGGAAAGCAAATAATCTCAGTAAATTAACATTAAATGGCTTTTTAATCTCATTTTCAGCATGCTAGCAAGTATGTCACTGTCCCTCTACTCCTGCATTTGGTATTTAAATACAGCTTCACTGACTTATCTGCTTAAAAGCGCTAAAGTCTTCACACTGGGAAGGGAGCGGTTTGTATCCAGGAAATGGACGAGGCTACAAAGCCATAGTAAGAGGGAGGCACCATTTTTATCACTGTCTGATAGATTTCTATTGAATTTAGTCTACTTCCAGAAGTTCATTTTTTTCAGGCATTGTAACTCCCCTTTGGGAGTGGACCTAATCCTACTCTCAATTCAGTGGCAGCACAGATGCACATGTACCTGGACCTGCCACAGCAGCCTTCCAAAAACACAGTCCCACAGCACAGCACTCCCTTCAGGCCTAGCCTCTCCAGTAGCTCTTTTCAATCCATGCTCCAGGGTCACAGTCCTAGAAATCCACTTATACAAGCTTAGAATGGTGTTCAGTGCCAAATCTCTATTACCTCTCTGTTCTGCTGATTATTTACTGAAAGCAAACTTTGGTCTCATGCAGCTGCCTGCTTCCAGAGAAAGGCATGCAATTCCAACATGCTGCAACAAGGTGAGGAATGGGAGCTCTCCACATGAGGCATGTCTGAAAGAGCCATATTTGAAGAGGAAATGGGAGAGAAAGCTCTGATGTTATACAGAGACAACGATGATCAAAGTGTAGCAGGCTGATGTAAGTTGACTACAAGTTAAGAGGGAAAGTGTGAGTCCTGGAGCCTCCCACTTGCGTGGTGTCTGTATGCCCAAGGATGGGTGCCCTTCCCAAGGAGATGCCCAGAGGGCTCCCTCCTCTGTAACTACAGTACACAGATCTTGCCCTGGGTTGAAAGAGAGATACTTCTTAGAAAAAAGTAAAAGAAAGATGTTTGGCCTCGGCAAGGATGATGACATGAAGTGTAGCAAGAACAGAGAGAAGCCAAGAGTTGCTCAATGCCCAGCCAGACCACCAAACATTTCCTGCCAACAAGTGTTATTCCTAGAGGAAGGAGTATTTGGTCGGCACAAATTATCATGAATGAACTTCAACATTGGCTGATAGACCTTCTACTTCTGGCAAGCACCTTCCTTTGTATTAAGAAAGCACTGGCAAACACTGAGCTGGCACCCATTATTCACCTTTTCCCTCTGCTATGGTCATAAATATATTCCACCTGTCAGTCACAGTTCCACTCAGCGTTCCTACAACCCTCACCTATCAACATGTCACCCCACTGGCACTCTATTCTCTCTTCATGTACCACAACAAACTCTCTCTGGTCTAAATCAGGAAATGAGATCAAGGGCAGATTTCTATTATTCCTTTAAAACAGCAGACGAACACGTAGATAGAAGAAATTCCTCTTTTTATGCCTCCACTTTTTATTAAGAAGCTCTTACCTATACAAAATCAGAAACAATTTTCATAGCAAGGAAAATAAAGCAACTATTATGAGGAAATGGTTGGTATCAGCAGGTTACGTAGACATGCAGCATCTGCATACACATATGGCTCTCCATCAACAGAATCATGCTTTTAGGGAACTACTTGCAGCTAGGCAAGACACTATGAATCATGAGCAGGCACAACACAGAATGTATTTAAATTTGGAAATCAAAGACCACAAAACATACATTTTTCTTTTGCCTTCCAGGAAGTACTGCAATTTTTCACCAGTCTAAAAGCAGTTTAAACTTTTGGAGCAGACACTAGGAAACACCTCTATAAATGTAAATATTGTTCAAATGTGGGACAGGGTTGCTCAGGCGTGATAAGCAAAAATGTGGTGCTGACTACGATACTACCTGGGGCTTCTCTGACCGGACAGAAAGTGGTGTGCTGTTGGGTTCTATGGGTTTGGGGTTTTTTAATACACAAAATGGTTTTTAGTCTTTGGGCACAAACTGAAGAGCTGAACCAAACACTCAAGTTACAATATTAGGAAGCTGTGGTGCTCTGGCCTGTGCATCACAGTATGACTCTTACTGCACCACTCCATCACAACCACTGTGCAGGAAACAGCTGGGCTACATATGTCCATGGGTAGCTTCCAAGCCTACTAAAAAGCTCCCTTTTCTGGCAGGGATAACCAGCCCTCCTGCTCGTGGAATCTCTAGTTCCATTCTGGCCACACGTTAGCTCACACAGCTTTTCATTTCAGAGGACAAAATCAACTTCTTTATCTATAGATGACCGTAGTCACCTCTGGTGCACAATGACATCAGGTCACCTTTGCATTCTTGTTGCACATAGTGCCTAATTTTTTGTACGCTCAAAAATACAACACTTGTTTTCAAGTTGTTTGCTCTCCTTTGCAATAGCCATCATGCTGCTTTGATTAAGTATATGCTGGATGAATGAGAAGACATTTTTATTGTCATTTCTGGTAAAAGAGCACTTAATTCACATAGCCAGAAAAGGTTCCATAGCACCATAAATAAATTATTTAAGATTTTAACATTCAAATCAATAACCTATGAATGCCACCAGAAACATGATTCTACTCTACCTGCAAATATACAAAGCAATTATTTTCACAACTGCTCACCGATGCCTACTGCCAGTCTTACATGAAAGTTAACCTAAAAACATGGGGATGTTTATAAGGAAGAAAAGGCTAGAATAGCCTTCAGATACACTAAACTAACTGTTGAACTAATTATCCCTTTGGATGTAAGCAAGGAGCCTGCAAACCACAGCACCAGACAGGAACACACGGCTAAGCAGGACATGGGGAGAGCAGAAGGACTTAAGCTAGATTTGAGGCCAAAACCAGCATCTCAATCAATGACACCCTCAGGAACAGCCAGGCTGTTGTCTGAAATTTTTATAGTTCCCATCACCTGAACGCACTGGCAGTTGCTCCATTACCTGTGTGCTTTTCAGGCTGTCTTGTTTCACTGAACAGTCACCCACTCCAGGAGCAGTGTCACACTCCACATAGGAGACGTGCAATGCAAAGGCATCACACCAGTCCTTCAGCCTCCCAGCAGAAGGGTCGATGTTCATTTGAGGGTTACACAGGCCACAGCCAAGATTTTCTCAGCTTCCATCCTCTTTATTGGTATACAGCCTCAGGACAGAGCCTGCTCCCAGAGCGTGAAAAATTCAGGTATTTCTGAAAGTCTCTCTGTCATACACTCTTCTGGACTGACAACAAGATGTCCACAAAGCCCTTCTGAGGCCTAAATACCTGAGAAAACTACCTCTTTCATGAGCACATTGCTGAGCCAGGGAACAAGCCTGCGTTCCTACTCTCACCTCAGAACAACAGGGAACTCCAGCTCTATCTCTGTTATTTCTAACATGCTAACTTCTGGAGTATATACTCCATTGCCTTACTTAACCTTAGTGACAACAGACCCGATCAAGGCTACGAAGTGTACGCTGATAACCCTTCAAAGCACAGGGTTGCAAGCTGCTGTATGGTAATTGCCACCCCTTCGACTCCTCTGGGTGTGGAAATCATATTTGTGTGCCAGGGCAGCTGGTGTGTGCTCGACTCACACCTCCAGTAATCTGGCCTTGCACATCAAGCCTGGAGCCACTGCTGGCAGCCTCAGATTTATATGGAGGTGGGGCTGCATTACTTGCAGGACAACCCCAAATTATTCTGAAAAAACAACCAGAACAGTGTAGTGTGTAGTCACTGCTCAGTTACCCTCCGTTTAAGTATCTGTCCTTAAAATATACAGTGGGATATGGCTGGTTCAGGAATTGATGCAATCTGCCCTTCCCATTTCTGCAGCGGAGCAATGGTGTCTCCCAGAGAAGGGCTCTGTGAATGGTGCAGGATGTCATGCACAGGACAATATATCTTTTGTCACTGAAATTCACTGCGATTCAGTGCTTTGGATTCCCAAAGGCATTCAGGAGCATAAATCCCATTCTGGAAAGGAATTAGGATCCGCCTGCCTTTGGAGATCCAGGCGAGGGAGTTGGCCCAAAGAACACATTCTGCCCAATGCGGCATTTCACTGGCACAAGTGTTGCTGGAACATCTTTTTCAGCACACACAATATTTAGGATGATCCCAGCTCCCCGCTAGCACTATTTGCTTCACCCCTAATTAAATTAACATGTAAGAATGAAGCAAGTTTTTGAACCTTATCAAACTTTAAAAACACCCAAAAGTTAAATTTTTAAGTGTGCCTGGTACTTTCTTGATATTCAAAAAATAAATTAATCCATGAAACAGAGTAACTCACTTTCAAACACCTGAGCAGCAACCCCTTCCTTTTTAATAGAAGTTATACCAGTAGGAATCCTTATGAAAAGAAGGGCAACGGTGAAATAAAAAAACCCTCTCCCACACATGAAAAAAAGAATTATCTTATTATGTGTTCTTTGGCTTTCTAATGCCCCTTTGATTCCTGGCATCTCTAAATGAAAGAAGGAATTGATTTTCTCAGGAGTGGTCCACCCAGCAAAAAGCCATGTGTCAGATGACAGAAGGAGGTAGTATACTAAACTTCATT
Organism: Ifrita kowaldi; assembly: GCA_013398055.1. Lineage (NCBI taxonomy): Eukaryota > Metazoa > Chordata > Aves > Passeriformes > Cinclosomatidae > Ifrita > Ifrita kowaldi. The sequence goes on along the minus strand of VZRS01001727.1, from coordinate 354,458 downwards.
GAAATTCTGAAACCACAAAGACATTTTAATATTTCCAGAGACTATTTCAAGAGTAACAACACAAAATCAGAGACATCTTGAATTAAATAACATTAAATTTCACTTCAGTTTTGTTTTTCTGCCTCAGTTGGACAGAGATACTCCACCAAAATACATATTCCCCTGAAATACATTTTTGTATTAGTGCTACTAACAGAGCCAGTTTCTAATTAAAGGGCCCTAATATCTTGTTAATATTAAGAGAGGGCCATGTTTTTGGTCTGCTGATATTTCACATCTTCAGCACATCCTTTGTAAGTAAGAAGGATTTAAAAAAGGCATTCAATGACATGACTATAACTTTTTATAGGTATTGACACATCATTAAGGATGTTCTAGGGAGATTCCATGGTTTATCCTTTGACCAAAAAGATCCTTCATGCAGATCTGTCACTTTTAAAGTAATTAAATGCTTTCTTGAACAAACCCTAAAACAAAGCCCCAAGAGCCCCCCAAAAGTATGTAATGTAAATAACCATAAAACATAAATTGAGGGCTACAGTGTTTGGCTAGAATTTCAGGGAAATCCTTCTAAAGCTCAACCAGACCACTTCTCAAATCCGAAATTCAACAGCAACAATGTAACCATTCACATAGAGTTACTATAGCATTTTTACCTGAAAATTTCAGAGCAACTTATTTAAAAATGGAAAAAAAATTGAGTCCTGAAGTGCTGGTAATTCTCCTCAAAATGACAAATGTGAGGATTATGTGTGATGAGGCTGAGGAGAAGATTTTCTAAATAACCCATCTTTCAGCCCTGGCCACCGTCATCACTTCCCACCACAAAAAAGCCGGCAGCTCTGGCCTCGGGATGATGGGCTGCAAAGGGAGCTGTTGATCCCTGAGGCTCCTCACCTCTCGGCCTTCCTTACATGTCTTGACAAAGAGTCTTATTTGCCAACGCAACAGAGCAATAAAAAGCAATAAAAGTAAAAAAGTAAGCGAAACAAGCACTCTTGTCACAAAGCTGCAACTTCCACTACTGAGGCCTGCTTGGGGTTTGGGGTTATTCTGGGTTAACTACCTCTGCTTTCAGAAACAGACCCACATAGCTCCTGGGCATTCCCGGCTCCCCCTGTGCCCATCCCGGAGAGCATCAGGGTGGGGAGCTGGCAGGGGCACAGCCCTGCTTCCAAATGGAAGCCAGGAAATGTCCTGCTGCAGCTGTGCTTGTTACTGGCATAATCATCAGCTTCCACCCTCCTCCCCCACTCTGTTTTTCCTTTTTTTTTCTCCCTCCTTTTTTTTTTTTTTTGACAGCTGTCTTCCTATCTTCCCAACAGGTGCTATTAGGCCCTGAACAATGGCGAAGGCTTTTAAGCCACTGCTGTTGACAAGTGAAAGGGAACAACAAATGGCTCAGTAGTGCTCTTCTCCCAGGGTCACTCAACCAATGGTAATAGTTATTATTTTTATTTATTAGCTCTGTGGCACTGTCCTCCATTGTACCTTCTCCAACCTCCCCTTTCCGTGACAGCAAGGAGCTTTTTAACTTTTAATAAAAATGGGCGAGCGCTTAGCTCCTGAGCTGGCTCTTTCTGCAAAGTGCACAGCTAATGAATGTTGTCCATTTAGATCTGGATAATTTATGATGTCAGCGGAGCGGAGGTGGGGAAGGCTGGATCCAGATATGGCCATTACTTACACTGCCAAGAGTGACAACGAGAGCATGGGGAGGTGGAAGTCGGACAGAAAGAAGAGGTTCCTCACCCTGTATTTGGGGCTTTTTTCAGGATGATTACAAGATGAGCAGATAAATATGACATTCCCTCTTTTGAGGTTGATGTAATTTTTCTTTTCCCTCATCAGCATTTTGCTGACTGTATCATAATCCTCTTCAGAGAACAATGGCAGGTGGAAGAAAAGTTAATTTTCCCTTAAATGAAAATGACTGCACCCATTTAAACAATGCACTCTGACCTGTTACTGCCAAAAGGCAAAATTGTGCCAAAATGTTTTCTGATCCTAATATATTTCTGACCCTCATATATTTACTAGATGAGGTTACTCAATTAATATATGGTATGCAACAGATAAACCCTATCAACTGTAAGCCCTCTGTTGTCATTGTACCGGCAAACCAGGTAAATAGGAAGGAAAATCGGGCAATTCCATGGCCAAATGAAATCAGTAAACCAGAAAGTGACCTGGAAGCACAAATAGACTTGAAAGTTGAAAATGTAAAGCTAAAAATCATCAAAATATTAACATATTGTGGAACTGGTTGGTTTAGAGTCATGTGTTTGATCAAATTGAGGTAATAGTGTATACATGTTTTGATCATCTGGACCTATTTATTTAAATTATAAGTTGACATGATTGTGTAGTGAAAGGGCTGCAGATATCAGATTGTGTACATACTTCCTAGAGTAAGTGTGTACTATTATAATTTGAACCTAATGGTAACATTGAAAGAACCAGAAAACACTCATCTGGGATGTTAATAAAACCATTATAGGAATTAAAAAAACTGAAAACAGAAAACTGAAAAGGATATTCCCCTGAAACAACAAAAAACTCCACACAGCGGGCCCAGATTTCTATTCTTTTTCAAAATATGACAGACTGTTTTACCACTGGAAGTGAGAATTAAAGCACATATGCCTGATGCTAAACAACTACACATCCTGAACTCCTCTTGCACAACATATGCGAACACAAAATCTCAATTATCGATTGCCAGATGCCAGAAAGACAGGAACAATAATATTATTAATAATAACATTAAAAAAAAGGTACACTATAAATCAAAGCTTCTGAAGTGCAGGTAGTTTCACAGTAAATCAGACTGATAGCTGTGATGTAAATGATACTCATATAAAATCATTATGTCAAATTAAGTAGAAATTATTAAGGCTAATGCCATCCTTGGACTTGCCTAAAATAATCTTCCAAGACCTGCACACAGGCTTCTCCACTGAAGTACAGCATTCCATCTGCCTTGACAACTTGCTCTGTTTGTTCTCACTTGTCTCCATTCATGGATTTTTTGGACTCTGTTATTTTCAGCGTAAATAGGGTGAGGAAATACATTGGGTTTCCTTTTGATCAAGCATTTTTCTTTCTGAGTTAGGGAATAACATCAAGATACATGGGTGGTTCAGCCATGTAACAGCTGTGACACATAATCCCCAAATACCCGAAGAGAAATCAGAGAAAGTCTGTTATGCATAGCTCTTTAACATAATAGTTCTAGACAAGGGGAAAGGAAAGTCAGAAAGTAAATGCAGGAAAGTCAAAGAGGAAAAAAGAGAAGAGAGACGAAGAAAACAATGCTGAGAACAAGGAAAGAACAAGACTAAGAAAGGGGCCTCATTTGTCAAATCCAAAACGTACTTATATTACACAATGAGCAGGAGAGTCAGGACAACTCTGCAGCCACTCCCTGGCTATTGAAAATCGTCACCAACATGGAGCCATTCCCCAACCATCAAACAGGTAACTGCAGCAGCCTGGGCAAACGTGAAACAGCTGTAACAGGAACTTATCAGAAAAGACAACAGGATTTAGACTGAAGCATAAACTAAGCTTTCAAATTACAGCCAGCACTCCAAAGAGAAAAGATCATTTTTTATCAGAGAGGAATCTCACTCATACCCTGCAGCAGAACTTTTTTCAGACGACTTTAGAAAACTTAAGACTTCCTTCATTCACCTTAGGATGATAAAACTTCCTCTGCAAATAGTTGTCCAGATCCACAAGAAGGATCATTTGCATTCAGGATGGCTTCATGAATCACCAAAGACCAGTAAGGTGAACGCAGGGCAGGAACAGAATACCTTCCCGAGAATTAAGGTCATTCACTGGGCAGCTCTTTACACAGTGATGACCATCAAGAGGCACTACATTTTCCCTGGTAAAAAGAACACAGACCCCAGAAATACAGAAAATGTCAACATTTCCTCTGATGAAGTTACTTTGAAGCAAGAAACAGTTCTCTCACTTCTGTACCACCAATCTCATCAATGGCCACCCAGAATTAGCCTTCTCCCACTTCGTCCAACAAACTTGTCCATGTCACTCTGGGACCTAATTTGTTTCATTAAAAACAAGACAGGACTATGTGTACTCACCCTTACAGATTTCTCAACTACCCATTTGAGAAGGCCTGCTCTAGTGCCTGGCCCCTAGACTTAAATTAGGAATCAACTCCTTTTTGCAATTCCAAAGCTTTCATCTGTGCAGTCGCAATAACATCAGTGAAGGGGAAGCTTAAACCAAACTGAAGCAGGATGAACAAGTTCTGATGAAGAAAGAACCACTTAGAGGAGACAACCTTCTCTGCAACGTCTGCAGTTCAGAATCCTACTCATTCTTCACTTCGTAAGTGTGGTGGTAAGAGACATCTGGGTTCTGCTGCGCTTTGCTCTACCAGACAGAAATCTGGTACCAGTGATTTGTGTTCTCATCTTGATTTTTTCTACCTTTCATGGCCACAAAAGCAAAAAGGCGTCTTCTGAAACAGCTCTGACTGGTATAACAAAGTGTCTCTCCAAAGAATCTGGCCTCACATTCAAAGTGCTCAGTGAGACATGTACCTACTGAAAGAACACCCAACCCCAAACTTCCGTGTATGATTGTGATCTCAAGCACTGACTCGGCTACAACTGACTAAAGGACTAGGACACATGGAAAAACGCATAACCTGAGAATTAGCAAGACAAACCCCTATAAGGAGCTGGACCCATACTCAGGAATGCAATCTTGCAAGACCTGACAGTAAAAGTGGGTGCTTTGCAGGAGTGACAACTCCTTTAAATAAAGATCAAATACGTAAATGAAGAGCATATAGCGCAAAAAAAAAGATCTGTGAAAGAACCAAAAGTGCAGAGATCTGTGCAGCTCTGCAGCTGGGATTCCTGGCTTTAACTCTTTGTCTTTGTGGGGTAACTCTGAACATTGACTCAAACCACCTCAAAGTCCTTAAGAAACTCAGCTGAATTTTAATGTTTGCATGGAAATCACTTCACTCAGGTAACTGTTGGTGCAGCTGTGAAAAAAATCAATCCAAGTCCAGTATCAACTGCACCTCAATTTTAACATTGAAACAGCTAATGCTGATGAACTCTGAATAATAATACCATTATCAAACTGCTACATGGAATTGTACCTTTTGTGATTTAATTTTGTGACTAACACTGATATCTCAGTATGGTACCTACCTTTGTTTTCTGACACAATGCTCAACAATAAGCAGTTTACACAGAGATTTATTTCACATCTAACAAGAGATGTTTGGAAAAAGAACTACATGCAATTCAGTTTCAACTCTGAGATAAAACTAGGGCTGAGACTGAAATATTTTCTCTTAAACCCACCTCTCTCTCTGAGTGAGATAGAGAAGTCTTTGAATAAATGTATATAAATGTCCCTCGGGTATGCAGATACTAAGGACAGTCATATCAGATACATGTGGGCATGCCAGAAAAGGACTCAGAGTCAGTATCGAAAGTGGTGAAGTGAAACAGAGGGATGTGGGGCTCCTGTGGAGTGAGGCAAATGACAAGGGTAAATTCCCAGACTGCTTGAGAACAGGGTGTCTGGGAAGGTGGGGTGTGGAGTAATTGCAGAATGGTGTAACAGGGAATTTAATAGATCAGAAAAGGCTGAATAGGATAACAGGCCCATTGTTCAGAAAGTTCTCTTTTGTGACCAGGCTTTAAGAGAATGCCAGAGAAACAAATGACTTAATCCTGCGGGGATGCTATGGCATAAATGAAAGTAGTCTATACCTTGAAAGCCGATGGAATAAATTTCTGTATCACATAACCACACTGACGACTGCAGCTTTCAGCAAAGTCTTAAGACTTTGCAATTGACAAAACCCTCACAATCATGCCCTCCCATGTCCCCCTTTCTCTCTTCAACAGCACTTTCCAACATACTTGGGGGGCAGACAGGGGAGTAAGTCACATGAATGACAAACAGACATGGTCACGTAAAACACAATGGTTACAGGGTAGAACAGAAGGAAAGAATTCTTCAGTGCTGGCTTCCCTTCTCTCCCATGTTCTTACCACTGACCTAATCTTAGAGCTTCCTGGTTCTATGAACACAGCCAGTAAGTACTACACCACCAATTTACACAGCTTCCTGCTTCCTTGCTAAAGGAATGGAAGTGCCGTAGCAGACACTTGGCGCAAAATGTTGGCTAACCTTCTTAATCTCTCCCTGAGCATCATGTGTTTCTGGGGAACCTTCCCATTTCTTGAGCCCTGTTAAAGCAGATGATGGAGTTGGAGGGTCCTGGGATGTCAAAGACAGCATTTTTCCGGTTACTTTAACACAAGCTGAATTAAGAATATAGAAAGGACAGACTAATTTAAAAAGTAAATGTCACACTAGGGCATAATATGCAACATATTATACCTTTCCAGAATATGTTATACGTTTCCTTGCAAGGATGGCAGAGTAGGCAGTGTTAAAAGTGACACCATCAGCTTTGGCTTTATAAATAACAGAAGAGCCAGGATATAATGTATTATATGGTTCAAGGATTAAGGAGAACATAAAATGACTGGAGTATTTTTCATAGAAAAAAAGGTAGAAATATGCATTTCTGAGTTACCCACAATTTCTTAATGGAACTAATAGATCCTTAGTTAAGAAAAAAAATAAACTCAAGTTCATTCGAACTCAGGCAGAAAAGTGAACGGTAGAAATGTAATGCAGCAATCCACGAACCAAACTTTTTCCAGATCTTTATGAAACTCAGCCCCTAAATCCTCAAATTCCTACTGCACCTAGATGGAACCTATTAGTTGGTTCTAAATTTGGCTACAGAAATTCTCCAATTCTCTGTGAGCCTTTTGAATGAAATTCCATTCTAAAACAATTAATAGAGAAAAATTACTTTGCCTTCCAGGAATTCAGGGTTGGAGATGTGTAGCTCAGCTGTGACTTGTGGTTTACTTGGTAGGCAGTGTGTTGTACTTTTTATTCTTCTTCCTTCTCCTTTTGCCAGAGGAAAAAAAAAGATCACCACAGGTGCATACTTCTAGAGAGCTCTGCACAAAAGCTAGGCTTCTGCAAAGCCCTGATCTGACTTTAATTGAAACACTTGTTTCCATACATCCTACAGATACTTTTTTTGTAAGAGTTTAAAACATATAAAAGCAGCTATTACTGCTTTGAACATTTCTAACTCAGAAAAAAAATCAAGGCATGAAAAGTTTCCTCCATCCTATTTAAATTACATTTGGGTAGTTCTCTGTGGGGCTACTACAAATTCCTTTAACCCCACCAGTCTCTTAGCTACATTAAATTAATGATGCGTCTCAAGCACTCACTCTTCTGCAGGAGAGTGTGGAATCTCCAGTCGGATACCTACAATTCACTAAATTGGAAACATTGACCTAAGGGAGACATCAGTGTGTTATCCTTGCAGACAATATTACACTGTAATGCAAAACACAGATAATATTGGGGGAGTTAAGAAGATGAGGTGTATGTGGAGTGTATTTTTCAATGTCAGTAGGGAGAGGCTTCAAAGCACTGCAGTGCAGTTCTCCTGACGACTATACCATTCTAGGTTCACCAGCATATAGTACTACATCCTGCTTTATATGAACACCCCAAGCACCCAAATCGTTCCAACAGCCCCAACTACAATGTGCTCCCGCTACTCTATACAATACTTCAATTAAGGCTGAGCTACATTAACTATGATTATCAAAAAATGTACTTCCACAATGCCCTTTTTTGTCCACTGTTATAACTCTTCACTCCCAAAGCTGTGTTTATAATGAAATGTGTGGTGTATTTTCCATTAAAAGCCTTGGCAGGAGTTTCTGTAGTTTTTCTCATGTATCTCAAGTTCAATACTCTTTCTGCATTTGCTTCACAATAACCAGTCCATTTCCAAGTGATTAATTTTCTATTCTAAAACAATGCATTCCTTTCCCCTCTCATTTTGCTGGTGTGGGGTTTTGGGTTTTTTTCCCCTTTTCTTACCAAGAGAAAAAAATTCTTTTTCAATGACATCATGGTATAAAATTTTCAAAGCAGGTTTTAGCGGGAGATATGCAGATTGCTTTGAAAAGTTACCCTCATAAATAACAACAAAGTACTGAATTATCAAGGCTGTAACTCAGTCAAGAGGTGCTGTAACCATTTAAATTATATGACCTCAGCAGAACCTCTTGATTGAATTGCAGCCTTTCATTAAACCGGGCACTCTGTATTATTTTCTCTGAACAAGAGTAAATCAGGATGGTAAAGAGATTAGCCCCCAAGCCCATCTCTTGTGATCTAGAGGCATATAATTTTTAACCATTACCTCCATTTTGTAACTTAAAAAGCCTGTGCATAATCTATTGTGTCAATAATTCCCTTCCCATATAGGGAATGATGACATGACAAAAATACTACTGTGTAACCCAGGTACATTTAGAAACTATAATGCTTGTAAAGGAGCAAGATCCCACTACTGAAAGCTAGAGAAAAGTGGGGGAAAAAAGGAGGGAAAAGAGAAACTGTAGATTCACAGCACTGCCGATTCATTCACAAAAAGCTGGAAACCAGAAGGGACCATTAGCTCATCTAGGCTCATCTTCTATATATATTACTGAATATTCATTATTTCATCAACCAAAATCAAACCTTTCTCTGATTTATTTCTAACTACTGTTTTACTAGAAGAGAAACAGCTGGCCTCTGAGTCAGGACATTCCATAAATATCTCCTTGCTTTTACTGGAAAGTTGTGTGTGTAGGGATGAGGGTGGAGGGAACCAGGGTACTTATAACACTCCCTCTGTTCATCTCTAGCTGGCTGATATAATGCTGCCTCCACAACTGGAGAGAGACAACCTCCATACCAGTGGTTCTGAAACAAACCCATGAAAACAACATCAACATTTTGGAACTTTTTATGGAGTGGGTCCATGCAGGAGCTCCCGTGCTTGTGCAAGTGGCCACTGCAGCGGGCCGGCAGGGATCCCTTCTCCAAAGAGCACTTCCCAGGCTACTTGGCACAGGTTGGGAGCATGATTTAGGAGGAACAAGTTCCCCCGCGATTTGTATCTTACCCTGGAAGAAGACGGTGCTTTCCTCAACTGGCCATAATGTGCTTCAGTTTCCCTTATTGCTTGGACTTTGCCTTCTTTTCAAAGCCCCTACATTTAACTCGGTAAGAGAAAAGCTACAGTAAGTCCCTTTTCCTATTTTCTTATATTTGTGTAGCTGTTAGACATTTTGCAAAGGAGGGGAGTACCAGCCAGCCTCTCACAACAAAAGGGCTACTGTCACTGCGCCAGTCCCAGACATGGTGGAAACCAGCCCACAGGAAAAGGCCTGGCTCCAGTGTTAGGCTCCGGCCGAGTACAGTCACTGCATTCACTCAAATTGGCAACAGGTCTCAGTGTTCCTGGCTTTGAGCTGTGAACAAGGGTCGGGATTGAATAACCAATTATACAACCGCTGACTGAGTTTATCCAAGGTTTGCAAACTGCCATAATAGCCCAGTATTCACTGACTGTTTTATCCTTTTCCAGAAATAGTGTCATATCTCCCCTTGTGCTCCATTTACATGTCACTTTATTACATACATCCATTAAAAAGGTTAATACAATGTCACAGTCAATGCCTAAATGTTGCCATTCAGTATCCTCGCCTTGCTCCCTGCTACATTTCACATTCACACATTTCTTTCTCTCCCCCTCTCCTGTGGGCTTTGCTCAGCCACACTCGCACACTCTTTCCTGCTGCAAGTTAAATCAATTTGCTGTCAAGAATACAGAGCAGAGCATGAACAAAACGGTAGCCAAGAGTCAATAGAGTAAAAACTGCATGCTCCCTAAAGTTGCCAGTCATGGTGAGCGCTCTGTACCGCCAGTGACGGGAATAACCTTTAAAACTCCAAAAGTTCAGAGAATCACTTAAATTTGTAGACATTGTTGAGACTCTCTGAATCACCTGGGTCTCTTAAATTATCAGGAAAGTTTGCTTGCTAAAAAAGCCTTTTAAGTGGCTTTTCTTACTTTTAGATAAACTTTAAACATATCAAAAACTGTTCTTCTCTGATTTTTAACACTTCCCAACTTGACCCCACCTACAACCCAGACGCGTAGGAGGCTGGAAAAGACTAGAAAAAATAGAACCAAAATTCTCTACATCTTCCAGTGAATTACTGATAGAGATCTTACTGAAAGTTTGTTATTTTTCTCTTCTGTAAAAGATTATTGTCTCTGATCAAATTTGTCATCTCTGCATAGAATTTTGTTTCTGAAAACAGTAAGAAAAGAAAATTACTCAAAATCTTCTACAGGTTCACTTTTTGAGATAAAGGGATTCCTGTCACTTTTTATATTTCTGTTTTCTACTGCCCTATTAACAAGAAATAGGGCAAGAAATCAAAGACAAAATCTTAGGTTTTGATTTTATGCAATACTAATCACTGCTGTTTGCATACATGGTATCACTGGCAGAAAAGTACAACTTTTGAGTAAGGTACAACTTCTGAGATGATCAGTACAGCAGGGGATCACCAGCGGTAACACAGTGAAGCTACATTTAACAAAGCCCAGTTTCATTCCTGATCATAAAAACAGATTAGCATTTAACTTTTTGGCACTTTACAGTTAGGAATAGGACAGTTCAGAAAAAAGAATTTGATCCTGACAAGTAAAGAACGTGAGGACATTTTTCATTCTCCCTCATTTTCCTGGGGCTTGAGACTTCACCTTTTTGCTGTCTGACCATGAAAGCCATGGACACGGAAAAAATGTTTTTAAAAAGACTACTTTTGTAGAATCTAATTGTTTATTTACTGATTATCAGTCAAGAAAGTGCACAAATATTTGAAAATCATCTAAGCTGAGGGTTTTATCAAATCATCATCAGTACATGAAGTTTGACTGCAATAATGGAAAAGAGAACATTTTTTTCCCAATATATCCCCCTGCAAAGGAACATGAAATACACTGTTCATGTGAACTGTACACTAGTCCCACTCAGTCAAGACAAAGTCACTCATTAGGGTAAGACTTTCAAAAAATATTTTGGTTTACTTTTTAAAAGAACCTTTTCACAGGTTTTGGATAATATCTATTTCCCTTTTGAGGAGTGCTCAGGCTTCTTACACCAACCCTTGATACTCACATAGACCACTTCATGTAATGGTACCAAACTGTGCTTTAGGGAGCCTAAACGATCTTATTTGTTCACTCTTCAGCTTGGGAAAAGTTAGGGATATGCGAAGCATTGAGATGCAGTGTTAGAGGAGCACAGCAGTCCTGACATACTAAATGGAGAGACACCCAAACTTCACATAATTTCTTTGACTCTCAAAAAAATCAAATTCTTCAAGAAGCCCCATTACTCAATTTAGGATTCCAAACAACAGAATTATAGCAAAAATCTATTTCCAACAAATCACTTTCCTATCTAAGGGCCTGTATGTAAAGTTCTTTCTTTTGTTCTTTTTCTATGTAATGCCTTTTGAAACATTCACAATGCAACTGCCCACTTTTGCATCATAAAAGATCTGTAGGCACCACACTGTTCAGCTATCAGTAATAGACTCTTGATTGAGTTGGACTCAGAATGACACATGGTAGCAGCAAGTAATAAAAAGATTGGAGAAAAACCCTCCCCTCGATTTACTCCTAAACCAATTATTTGCAAGCTTTGTGCACCATGAAATTCTATTAGAAACAAATAATATTAGCAATGTCTATGGATGCTATGGCAAGTTGTTATCCAAAAATGGGAATTACCTCTGAACAGAAGAGAGGAATGTGATAATTCTTTTGGCAAGTGGAGAGGCTTCTGTTTTGTTCTCTTTGTTCTAAATTGTTCTAAAGAAAAAAAAATTACACTAAATTTTGATACCACAGTTTCTTACAACTTCTTAAAACTTGATGACCTGACTTGGTACTAATCTAACCAAGCCTGAAGCAAGGAGCTTCAAAATTGTTTAAGGCAGAACAACTTGTCTGAGCTCCTTTGGAAAAGGACACTCTCCGAACTCTGACTTCTTTTTCCTGCTCATTCAAGCACAAAAAGGAGAAAATGGGGCTGGAATTTCTATGGCCAAAACCAAAACAAAAAATCAGGACATGACATACCTTGGCAAGTTTACAGACTTTCAGGCAGAGAAGGATGCAAAACTACATGATATTTTGGACAAACGCAATGAAGAAAGGCCTAACTTGAAAACGTAGGTATAAAAGTGTTCTTTTTTTTCTGCCAGGAAATTCTGAAAGGGAAAATTCCTTCCTATCACCCCTTCTGATTCACAAATTAGCACCTTGCAAGTGTCTGCGGCTCTGGTCACCACGTAAGACATTCCCAGCCAGATGCACTCTTCTGTAGGAGGATATCCTATCCCTGTGACATGTCAGTGTTACTTTAGCAGTATTGGGATATCATACATCAGAAAATGATAGTCTAGAGCCCTGTAATGTACCTAAAACAGTCTCTGCTACTGTATTTGGAGGAAACCGATATTCCCTGAAAGATGTTGCAAGTCTCAAGCAAAAACATCTTATTACTGATTTGTGGTGTTTGCATTCCACTTTTTGATGGCTTTTTGCAAATGCTTTGGTTATGCATAGCCTGGAAAGAGGACATAGTACAATACTTACTGATTGCTAACTAATATTTCTGTCTCAGACCTCAAGCTCTATTGAACAATGAATAAGCACAATTCAGAATTCATGAATTTGAACACTAATCTACAAATGCAACAAGCCCCGTCTGTCCCACAGTCCACAGAGCCTGACAGACTGGCAAACACTCCAGTGAGTTATCAAAGTGTTCTGTTATGACATTAAAAAAAATAATAAAAATAATAGTTTTACTTCCTTCTAAGTTTGAGGACAAAATCTGACTGGTTAGTTTCCAACCTTCTCATCTCTTTTCCTTCCAAGACTTCCTTACTGTGAGCACACAAATGATTTTCATTAATATTATAAGTGAAATAATAATTAATATCTAGCTATTCAATCCTTGACAGAAAAGAAGAATAAAGCAGAGTTTGATTCACTGACTCCTTGAAATAGATTCTTAGGGGAACTGAAGACATTCAGAGTATAGAACAAATTATTTCTCATGGAACTCATTCTTACGGTCACTCTGGAATTATCCTTATTTATAATTGTATCTTCTGGTATTCAGGCTATTTCCTTGCCCTCATCAAAAGAGAAGGACAAAGAAGGAAATGTGAGGGCAGATTTTTTCTTCCATCAATTCTAGTGGCTAGATGCCATAATACGGCATGCTTTTATTTCTGTTACAGTTCACTTCTTAGCCTAGTGTTAGGAATAGCCAGCTTTAAGGCAGGTACAGTAATTCTAGCTTACTAATTGATTATTTCAGAATCATATTATTACTGTACTCAAGAATCAGAATGCTATTGCTTTCATCAACCTTTGTTTAAAGAAACAAAGATATGACTTTCCACCTCTTCAATTTTGTGACTGCAGCGAAGTGCCGGATTGCCAGTGGTTGCTAGATAGGTTCTATTTCAAACACATATTTATCTGTGTTAGCTGCAAAATGATAGGGCTGTGCAGAAGTAAAGATTCACTTTTTTCATGTTCCTAATCTTCTGCTGAATACCCCTTCATAACTTGACTAGAAAGGGATGGATTTATTTGAATTTCATTTGTGATGTCATGTGGTAAATATATATGAAATCCACAGAACCTTTGCAAACTTTTCTCTCTGAGCATGCAATAGGTGTGATGAAACTTTAAGAGAAATTTAACTTAAAATATATCACGCTATTAACATTTTAACAACCTTGAAGTCATATTCATGTTGCTACATTTTCAAATTATTTTCCACTTTACAAGAAACATAAACATAAGTTCCTTTGATATTTTAAACCCTGACTTAGAGACTGTTTCAGCCTCCCTCTGTCCAAGTGTTAACTGACTAATAGCTCTGCAGCTGTGGAAGAAAACATCTCTCATCTCCCCCATGGTCCGGCACCTTCCATTTATGGCTGGAATGATTTCATTATGTTTTACCACTGCTGGCTCCCATATTTTTCCCCTAACTCTCTCCCCAGCCCACTGCTAACTGTTATAAACCTTCGAAAGGATTTGGGAAGCTATCACTCAAAGCACCACGGAGCAAGAGCCAATCACCAAGGCAAGGGAAGCCTTCTTACCTAAACAAACCATTATCGGCTCATCTCATGTCTTTGTACTCTTTTTTTGCTATTACCTCATGGGATTAACTTTTATCTCTAATCTCTGCTCTGGCCAACTGTCAGGGAGCCTAAAAGCTGCCTGTCTTTTAATCTGTGTGTAATAATACTGCTGTTACTAACAGATAACTGTGAAACAACATGGAGGGAAGGAAAACACACAAACACACAAGGGCTGATTGTTAAAAACTGCTGTGCTTGTTCCTACCTGAAAGGAGGGCAAGATCACGCATGATGTCCATATTGCATTTCCTTCTTTTTCTCTTTCATGTTTTTCTTTTCAATCCAATGCCACTGAAGTGTTTTAATTTGGGGTATCTGTTCTTATTAACCAGTTTATCTCCTGTTCAACCTGAAATGGCTAGGATTCTAGGAGTATGCGAAAAACCTCATCTACTTGTAACTTTCCATTAAACAAAAAATCAGGATGGGGAACATAACAGAAAATAAAAGAAAAAAAAAAAGGAAAAGAAAATTAATTATCCTACTCTAAAGGGAAATAGCCACAGCTCCAAGACAGTCAACATTTTAACGCCTGCCTTGAAATAAATAAGTCTCTTACTGGGTGGCACATTTACCAGGCAGTCAGGCTTTACTCTACTTTAAGTTAATACTTTTATAAGCTCTCCCCAATACTACATTACACCATGTTTTGTAAAACAAGGCTAAGACTGAAAGAAAAACAAAGACCACTTAATTATGGCCAGGTGTGTAGGGTAGCAGTTCTCACAGAATATGGGGTCTTGAGGGGTTAGAGCAGGGAGGTAAATCCTCATAAAAACTGCTCTTGTAGGGGTGTTGGTGGCATTTTTTTTCAGATCTTATTAAAAGCTTATTAAAGTCAAAGACATGCCCTTTTATTTAAATCTAGTCCTCTGAGTTTGAAAATCAACAGGGGAGAGGAATAAAAGATCCCTACCAAAAAAATATCAGCAGAAGAGTTATGGATACAGTATTTTAAGGAAGTAGTTGTGAGGACAGAAAGGATACAAGTCTTATATGGAATAGCAATAGCAATTTAACCAAGCAGGTTACTGATGAACATATTTTAACCATTGCGCTAGGTAACTTCCACGATTCCAGCTCAGAATCTTACTATACCTCTCAAAACTTATGAAGCAAACTCATATGCTCCAATCATTCTCCAGATATGACAACTTAAGGATCAGGCACCATACCCTGAATAACCAGCAAACTCAGAGAAGCTGGAGCTGTAGAGCAGCACATGACAAAATTTCCTCCTGGCAGGTCCAAGACAATTCCTTTGAATATCATGATGATTCTGTGCATCCTAACAGTTGTATAATTTTCCAGCTTTAGTTGAAAAGGCATCATTATTCCCAAGTGGGAAAAATAAGGCAGAAAAAGAAATGTCTGGCTCAAAGTCATCCAAAAGGGCCCAGTGGCAGAGCCAAGGTCACACACAGAGCCATTCAGGTTGGAAAAGACTTCAAGATCATCAAGTCCAACTTTTGAGCAACCACCACCTTGTCAACTAGACCACAGCACCCAGTGCCATGTCCAGCAATTTCCTGAACATCTCCAGGGAGGGTGACTCCACCAGCTCCTGGGCAACCTGTTCCAATGCTTAACAATCCTGTTTGTGAATAAATTCTTCCCAAAAGCAGGTGGCAACAGCAGCCCAAAGGGAGAATCCTGGATACTTTAGGAGAGGGCGGCCCAGGACATGTCCCCCTGGTCCCCAGACACTCTGGCGGGGACAGACCCAGCTCCAGGCACTCTCCCCAAGGACTCTCTCCTCTTCAGAGCTTCCCACAGCTCTTCCCTGCAACTCACTGCAGACTGTCATGACATATCCTGACTCCTGCCCACAGAGCTCTGCCCAAACAGGCCACAACACACTCCCCACGTGGCAGAGGCAATGAGAAGCCAATGGTGTCAAACTGAGGTGTCAAAAGGAGGTCCAGTGAGCCCCCCTAAGGGCTAATGTCATCCATAAGAAATGTGAAACGTATTCAGCAGGAGTGATTATCTTTGCAGAGTATAAACCTCATCCCCCTACTACAAGTGTTGTAGTAATCACATATCATAGTGACAAGGATTACAAAAGGCAAGGCTGCAATCTTTCAGGCAAAAAAGCAAAGGAAATTTTTAACTAATGCCGTCTGAAACTCCAGAAAGAGACAACAGACCAGAGACATCTCAAGCACGAACTTTCTTGGGAAAGGCAAGAAAAAGACCACCATGAATGAGGAAGGGGGATGGGAACCATCCTTCACTCCTCAGTGAGGAATGTGAGGGTGACTGTGAGTGTGGTGAGGCACTGGCACAGGTTGCCCAGAGAAGCTGCAGATGCCCAGTCCCTAGAAGCGTCCCTGTCCATGGCAGTGAGGCTGGAATGAGATGATCTTTAAGGTGCCTTCCAACCCAAACCATCCTGTGATTCTGTGATTCACCAAACCTAAATACTTTCCTCTACTACTCTCTCATCAGAGCTAGTTTGGAGGGTTTATTCTTAACTCCATGCGTTCCTTGACCACAGACAAAGACGTCCTGGCAGCCAGAGCTGGACATCTTTGCACTGGAACTCAAACTCTCTGACACAAGCCATCATTCCTGACAACAGCTTGAACCCCAATGAAGAAAAACAAGGAAAATATAATGAATTCTACCATCCACCACCAATATGCTGATAATCTCAGACTGCATACTGTGGTCTTTATCATATACTACCTATCTCCAAATGGTTTTCCAAGAGTTTTGAATAAACAACAGTAAGGAAACTCAAGACACCTCCTGCCAAGTGAACATATGACCACAACTGTCTGGGATTATTTAGAAAAGAAAATAGAGAAGCACCCAAAAGCAATACTATCCACCTTGCATAGGGATTACTGATGGTTTAACACTGCTGCTCAAGTATCAAAGGCTGCTGCTAGATTTAAACACGGACTATGCTGGTAGAACGACACCCAAAAAACAAAGCAACAGAATTTCCTCTCATTACAGGTTTTGATACTAAACTAAAAGGGACAAAGAATTCAGGCAACCGAATTGTTCAAAACTTTGTCTCTCCCACCTGTTTCACCTGACAACATGAGGTCTTTAGACTTGCCCATCTCACCCTAAGATGCTTATACTCAGCCCCAAAATATAGGATCTTTGCAAACATTATTTATTGCTCAGCTCAGACCTGAAAATGAAAACAAAACACTGTATCTTCTCACTGTCACCTCTGAAATTCTTCTTCATACCACTGTCACTGTTAGTCCCTCATCTCATCTCATCAGAGTAAAAATCTACATCTGTTCTACATTTAAGAGACAACATTCACAGTTTTTCAGACTGCCAGCACCAAAAACTAACAACCAAGTTCTAATCAGTGACAGAGATGCGCCTACACTTGCAGCCCACTCCCACTAAAATAAGGAATCGGGGACACGAACACTAGCTTTGACCCAAGTGCCCAGATTAGCAACCTCCCACTTGCCCCCCCTCAGAAATCAATATATTGCTGCATTTAAAAATGGTCTGCTGAAAACTTCTCAGAAGCAGCCTGGTGAGGGTGATTATCTGAGGATCTTAAGTGAGCCTTTAATAAGGTTCTACTGTATACAGTACATCTAAAAAAAAGCCCACTAAAAATAACAATGAGAGAAGATGGTTGCAGAGGATCTCACTCTCTCAGCATCATTTCTAGCTTGTGCCCACAACACTACAGTAAAATATCTTGTCAGGCCAGGAGGGCTCGACAGGCCTAATCAATAGCTGTTATTTTTTCACAAGTGCCAACAAAGGAAAAACTTAATTTATGCCACACAAGATGCTGAAAATAATTCATACTAATTGGACTGCCTAAAATTCCCCTTCTGTCCTTCTGTTTTTGATTGCTTTTAACTTCTCAAACTTTGACTGTCCACACTGAAATGCTTAGCCACTGAGCTAGGGAAAAAAACAAAAACACAACAAGGAGTAACAAGGGCAACATTACTTTCTTGCTATCTGACAGTTTAAGCTGCCATTTCTAAGCAAAATTAGCACTGGTTTTGAGTGTCTAACTTCCTTCAACTGTTCTGTAAAAGACAGCTACACTGCTTGAGAATGCCAAATTTTGTCAAGTGAAGATTAAATGAGTACAGACCTCTTTCAGTATTGTCTTCAGAGGAAGTTAGAAGACTGCAGACAGCTGTGACATATTTTAATATTTGCAAAACATATTCTAATATTCTGTATTGTTATTATTCCCTGGGACTTGTAAAAGCCCTTCAGAAGCACACAGAGTAAATCTTACAACTTGTTGATTTTTTTCTCTTCATAACCACATACAAACATTACGTAGTGCTACAATAATTCGTGGGGCCTTGCAGGCCATCAGGTTATTATCCCTTATCCAGGAACATTTGAAAAAAGCTAACACAGCAACTGAAAGTTATTCATAAAGAGAGGGAAGATTCTGATAAGCAATAAACTATTTCAGAAAAAAGCCATCCACTGCCATTTGTCTACTAAGCTATAAAAAGCGCTTTCATGAACAGTGCATTTCAATTAAAAATCAAAACAAAATATCATGCATGTTATCACAGGAAAAGGTTTCTAGCCTCTGTCCTCTTCCGAGAGCTTTGGATCCGGTGCACACCTATCTAACAAAGTATGGGCAACAGTGCTGAGCGTTTGGTTCTCCTATTTTTAACTGTGGTAACACAAAGAAAGGGCTGGATGCTTTCCCAAAACAAATGAAGACCCATTCCAAATCCTAACACACAAGGTACAAGCTCCAAAAGAAACATACTAGGCTGTCAGGCCAAAGCTGCTACTGGGGAAACAGACAGGTACGAGGAATTTGTTCTGGGGAGGTGAGTCAAGCAGTAAAATGTTCTGCACACAGGGATGAAGGAGAAGCAGCACTAAGGAGCAGTGCACTGGGGATGGAAGAGAGATGGTCACTGGGTTTTTACAAAAAGTCCCTATTTCTTTAGTATTCTTCCATAACTCCAACCAAGCAGAAATATGCCCAGTAAATGTTACAGTAACTGAGACTTCTTTCTTTATTCAGTGGTCCAACCTGACTCAGGTCTTACAGTCTTAGACCCAGTTGATGTAAATTATCAAAAGAAACAGTATTTTCCCTATCCTTGAAACATCTGGAGAGAAAGTCAGCCTGCTCCAGAATAGAATGAAAGGGAGAAGTACAATCAGTTAATACACAGAACTACAGAGTTTGGCTCCAGTGTTATCTTAAGCCTTGAGCTAACCTGACAGGATATATGCACATCAGAATTTGAATTTAATTAGACCAAATGTGTGCTGACCAACCTGTGATTGCATAGCAGGGCTCAACTCTAACATGCTTGTGGAGACACCTGAGGGACAGAAATAAATTTTCACATAGGAAATGTTAAATGTTTGGCTTTACTCTGACGTGTGGCTGTGCTGTTAGAATAGACGCAGTACATAAGCAATGCATAGTCTAACGCAGAAGCTTTCTATCATTCACTCCTAACTTTATTAACTTTCAAAAAGGTTCATGCTGTTATTCTGTCCAAAATTATGTCCAAAAGTGTGCATACACACTTCCAATAGATTAGTAATATTTACCACCAAGAATAAGGAAAGTGTAAATATGATAGATAAAGCTAACATGTACTTCTGTTCCATCATGAAGGGTTTAACAAGTATGACACATCCTGCCCTTGCACTTCAGTAATAATCATTCCATGCCAACAAGAGGGGAAAATGTGGGGTTTTTTTTGTAAAAGAAACATGTTTTCCATAGATTTTTTCATACACTGAGACTTTAAAGTGCATCACTGTCTGTGTGAATGTATACAGAAAAAACCTTCTGTTCTTAAAATGACTTCACAAATCAAGCAGGGCAATACTGCTCCTTACTTTGAACAAGGAAACATTTTAGGAAAAAAATAATTATGACTGAAAATATTTTCTTTGTGGCTTTGTGAAATTATTCTACCTGACTTTGTAACAGAGTAAAAAACTCCTAGAGACAGACAGGCAGGTGATCAATTAAACTTAGTATCAGGACTGAGGTAAGCATTCACTCAGTTTCCACCCAAGCATTGAATCTTCTGTCAGAATCCTTCCTAGCAAGCAAAGCTTGCTCTTTATCAGTTCTGTAAGTACAGTTAGCTAAGTGATAGATCCATGCACAGGAGCAGAGTGAAATTATTAATCCAGAACTTTGAAGAATCCTTAAATCCATACCCCACTGTGTTGATTTTGCCACAGTCACTGTTAGAATCACAGATTAATTTACCTGTGGAGAAAATCAACTTTGAAAAGTTCCAAGGAAGAAGATCGTATTTACATATGTGCCAGCTTCAATTTCAAGGTCTACAAGATTGCAGGAAAATAAAAAAAGAGGATCAGTTTTTCTGTTCTTTCAACTTCTGCAGCAAATCAAATCTTCCAGATCCAGACTACATATCTCAGATATGTATGAGAATGAACATAAGAAAGATAACCACAGACACTGAAGAATAGATAAGAATCATCAAATGCATTACCATAGTTTTGAACGATGACAAAATGGCACTTGAGTGAGATATTACCCTCCAGCTTCATCACACTCAATGACACATTTAATGTCAGACTAAAATTTATAGGATATTAAAGCAAACAAAACCATGTTTAAAGCAATGTTAATGTTACTTTGGTGTTTACACACAAACCACCAGAAGTTTGCAAATTTAAACTTGACACATAGGCCTTCATCTGTTTTATAAACACAAACGGCAACATTTGTACCGAGTGCCTCGATCTTGGGTGCAGCTTTTGGTTTCCTGTATGGATTTCAACTCTAGCCTTTCACTTCCTTGTCCAGGAAGGACCCGGCTTCTACTTATGAGACACTACGAATTAAAATATTGAAGCTGCAAGGCTGCCCAAAGGATCTGGGAACTTTCAAGTCCGAGGGTAATATCTGGGGGCACATGGACTATGCCAGAAGTGATGGAGTGATGTTTTAGACATAGAGTGATTCCTTTCAAAGAACAGCTTGGATTTCCTCCCACTAACACAAACCAGTGCATATATGTCTATGTAGGTCCATTAAGCATTTATTTAATCTTCTTTTCCCCTACAGTTTTCTTCTATGATAGATCTCTCTGCTCATCTCCAGTGATTAAACATTACCAGAGGCAAAAGCCAGCAGGTAAAAGATAACCAACTTGAATATGTCAAATCTATTGTTTCCAAAATTAAAATAAATCCAACAAAGTCCGTCTTTTAGTGTAGCTGCTGAAATATGCATACTGCCTATTTCAGTAAGACAGTTCAGTTTTTAATTCTTCAGCATTCTGTACACCATGTGAAAATAGCTACCACCACTCTTCTTACTGCTGAGTATTACGTAGCCCGAATTCATAAAGTCATTTAGGATGTGCTAAATTAAAAATATGGCCCTAAATCCACCTTTGTAAAGCATGCTGAGCCCAGTTTAAGTGAATTTTATACTACACTAATATTGTCTTTTTTTTTTTTTTTAACCAAAACCACTGATCTAATCTGATTGTTACAAAGGTGCTGTGAAAAGCACCATTCTAGTATTTTAAGAAGAACCTCTCCTAAAACTGTTGTATATTTGTGAAAAAGGATTTGGGGGTTTCAAATAAACTCTCTTTAAAAAACTAAATTTTAGTTTACAGAAATAGAATTCAAAAGAGAGAGGAATTACATGGACAGGTTTTCCAGTCCATCATATCAGGAATTGGGTAAATTATGCTTTTTTTTGTTAAGTACTTCCTTTTGTTGACTCCAAATGGGACTAACAGAGTAAAGAAGAGCAGAATTGATACGTGCTATTTCTACCCACAATGCCACAGTTCAATTCATTTCATCAACCAAACACCACAGACAAAAGGATTTTGTAAGACAAATGTGACCCACAACTCCAAGCAAGTAAAGTATTAAATTATTCAATGTGCATTACTGTCTTACTCTTCTCACTTAAACTCCAAGTGCACCAGAGACAAAAATACCAGAGTTGTTTTTTGTCACCTCTCACAAAACTTGGTTAATTAGCGTAGCACAGAGCGGTGCCCCTGGTGCACACGTGACAATGTACACCCACACACTAATTCACTCTGCCACATTCAGACTTAATTAGGTGTGAGCCCAAGCTGCGAGGCTCAAATCTCTATCTGGAAATACCCTATGCTGGCCAAAATACAGGAATGAGCTTGAGGTGATCCAAACTCAGCTCCCCACACCGTCCCGTCCCCCACCTCTCATCTACACTGGACTTCTTTTAGTCTCTGGCCTCTGAGGCAAGAAGTGCCTCTACAGTTTGTCAATACAAGGCCTGGCACACGGGATCCCAGGCTGAGTTTGCACCTCACAGGGTTCCTGTAATATCCTATTACTGGCTAAACAATGAAGTGACAGAACCACATTTCTAGAATGATGGTGATTTAAAACAGGTTTTTTTTTTAATAGACATTTAACAATATTAGTTTTGTTTCTTTTTCTAATGTAAGCTAAAGACAAAGTTGCACTTTGCTTGAAAGAAATACTGAAGAACTATTGGAATGTAACTTTAGAATATTTAAATAATGTGGGAAACCAAGTCCAATTTTAAGGTAAAGTAAATACTCCTGGTCCTGAGTCACACTGAAAGTTGAAATTGCTTCAATACGCCCATTAACATCATCTGAAAAGTGGACACAGACTTTGGAATCATTACCTCCTTTCAAAAAACTTAACCAACATCACCTTACAAATTTTTCTTACCTATGAGGTTCTAGGTGGTTTGTATGCGTGGTTTTTTCTTTAGTTTCTTTTCCCTGAGGGTGAAAACAAGTTATTTGCATTATATCTTTTGTGCTTTCAGGTGGAAATGTTACTCTGTTGCAAACTGATGGTGAGTCTTTCTGCGCCTGCTTGCAGAAGCACCGTGTCAACATAGTCCCACCACATGCACACATCTGCACAGCAGTGCCAGGAGATTGTGGGGATTTAGAAGCTGTCCCGGTGATTTGGTCTTCAAAGGAGAGAGCAGTCTTACAGGAAACCAGTGCTGACCAGTTTTCTTTCCCAGAACTGGAAAAGGAGGCCATTCAGCCTGGGGGTCACCACTGTTTCCAGTACACGCAGAATGAAGTGGATCAGATCTGCATGTGAGATTCAACATCCACACTATCGGGACTTCTTGCACTACACAAGTAGAGAGAGACCAAACAGAACAAAAGTGCACAGGAAAAAAAAAAATCTCTTGAAATCATTCTGGAAAAAGGTTCGTGTTGGCTTCTGAATTGCTGAGATAGTGTTTAACTAATACACAAACAGAAAGGAAAATATTCTAAAAGCTGAGAAGTGAGTGCTAGCAAGGAGAGTGTAATTTAATAGCCTGAAGCTGTCTGATATATAGTCTGAGCATAACCACATTAAAAGAAACCTTGTAAACCTTCAAACTGTTAGCTATCTGTTCTGAATGGCACACCAAATCCTTTTAACTACAACTTATTTTGGCTGAATTCTGTCAAGGCAAAATTAGCCCATGTTGTTTACAACTGAAATTACACACTGCCATTCCATTCAAAGCTTTCCTGCTCAAGGTCTTGCCTCCCACATTATTTGCATTTATGTATTTTTCCAGAGTGCAGTTGTCCAGAAATTTCGTCAGAACTCTACTGGATCAGATTTGAAAATTTATGCACAGAATTATTTTAAGAATGAGTATTACGTCTTAGCACCACCCCTCAAGTCTGTCTATGTCACCTCAAAAGAGCTTTTCCATAGCAGGCTTTGCACAAGTATAAAACAATCATTCCAGGAGTCGTGCACTGGCTGAAAGCTCTACCCCTGACACAGAGAAGACACTTCCAAAGAGGGGAAAAAGTTTAACAGCTTCAATGATATTGGAGCCCTGCATGCAACACAAGAGAATTCCAGCAGGAGACCATCTGGGCTTCTGATCCCAAGTTCACTGACATCCATTGACTTCATGAGGCTTAGGCAACCACTAAACATGATCACCGATATAAATTTTGGTTTTGCTGCATTCTTGAAACTGTTAAAAGAATTAAACTCTCCATTTTATTCATGCAGAAAAACCAACCTAACACCAGTGTAATGTCAGGCAGCAAGTATCTTTGAAGGAGAGCTACTAAAGAGAGGACACACCACATCAACTCTAGGTCATTTTCTTCCCTTTTTTCACTGAGTTTGCCAACAAGTGTGCCAATTAGGCTGGATTGGTTTTACTTGTTTATTTATTTAGTGCCACAAGGCAGCATGATACTGTCATTCCATGCAATACAGTTAGTCTATGGTTTGTCTGTTTCTTCGTCACCAATGACTGCATGAAAAATACAAAAAAAACCCCAAAACAAAACACAAAAATCTCTCCTGAAGTGTTCACTGTGCTCCTAAAAAAATTAGAGGACCCACAGAATGTCAATACAACCAATTTCCTGTGCCCTCTGGTAACTCATGGACAGGTTTATTTAATCTTTCTTAGCTCTTTTAATGCTATGAGTAGTCAACAAATTATGAGAAATTACCTACTACAGAAGAGAAATGACTATAAAGTTCATGTTCACAAACTGAAATCAAAGAAAATTTTTGGATTCTGAAGTAAACTTTTTCTATCACACAGTCTCAACATGTCCCTCAAATATTAACTTCCGCTACAATCTCCGTGGAAAGGTAGGACTGGGACAGAAGAAAGCCCAGGAATCCAAGCCAGGAGTGAGATGCTCCAGCACTCCCTATGCAGGCTGGAGATGTGAGCATTAGCAGCAGTGCTCTGGTCCTGGAGCTCTGCCAGCACAGCCTTTGGCTTTAAGGAGTTTGGATGGCTGTGTCCTGCAACCACCGTGGGATGTGGGAGGGGAAGCTGCACCATGGTGAGTTTGCCCAGCAGGTGAAACTTAAAAGTCAAAGTGCCTGCGTCACAGTATTGTCTCATTGTGTCACAATGAAATGCCATGGCGTGATGCATCAAACTGAGCATGCTTCAAGATCTTTCATCTTCTCTTGGCCAAGATTATCTGGTCTGCCTGGTAAAATCCGCATTTTCAGTGCACATGTAGGGAAAATTTAGAGTTTAGAATTATAGTTACGATTCATAATGGTACACTGAATGGGAGAATTGTGTTTAGGCTGTTTACTTCAGATTCTTTCGTGCATCCCAGCTGGTATCAAGGAATTTCAAGCTGGGTGTTTAAGGGCTAAACGTCACACGGACTTCATGAAGCAGGGCAGGTGTTGTCAGAATTTGAATTAGCCCACCTAGAAGTATAAATATCCTTCTTAAAATATGGGAGAGAAATATGGAACAAAATGTCAGAATTTTTTCCACTAAAAGGAAAGGGTTAAACGGCTTCTCCTAAAACACAGAAGCCATTGCCAATACTTTTTGATTCTATGTATTCAATGGAAGCAGGGAGAAAAAGAGAAGAATAGGGCAGGGGCAGTTCTATAGGAAGGAGCTTAGGTCTAGAGAGAGGCTTATGATTAACTTTTTTGTTTACCATTAAATTTCTTTCAGCTAAGTCCAAAAAAGCCGTGAGAGGGTTCTGACTAGACAGTTTGCAAACTGTTATACAGCTATGGGAAAAGGATCAAAGCAAAATTCCTACATTTTACTGTTTGCATTTCCTGTATTTCACAGTTTCACATAAACCTTGTTTGCATGAGCCTTCCTTCCACTGAGACTCAAGAGCACTGCTGCACATCTCTTACCAGGGCAACTAACTAAGCCTCCTAAAACTGTATTCTAGCCACACTCCCTATAGCTGTAAGAATACAAAAATGCTCTCAGAATGTTCAACATATTCCCTTAAAACAAAGATGTGACAACTGTTAAATGTACCAATGAAAGGTACATTTAGAATAGAACTAAACTAATCAACTGGTTCTGTAGCAGGAAAAAAATGAACTGAAAAGAGTGTATTAAAGAAGAGCAGCATTAATTCTAAAAGGTTCATGTGGCTGACTTGCTAGGATAACAGCTTGACTTAGTATCTCACAGCAACTGCAAACAGAAACACCCCTAAAGCAGCCATGGATGTTGTCCAAAGGAAAAACACTGAACATCTTCTCAGGAGACAGTTTGCAATATGACCTTTCAGAACACAGCCGCTCACCAGTGACTGCTTTTACACCCCTCTTATCGTGATTCCTGAAAGGAGACAACACACAATAGGTGTACAATAGGTACAGACAAATCATGCAGGGAAGAATCAGAAATAGCTGACAAGTTGCAAATTTTTATTTTTAGTTTAGCTCACGGTAACTTCCTCATAACCATACTCAGAAACTGAAAAAAATGCAGTAATTATACACTGAACTTGTTTTAAAGTGATTATTCTCACCAGGGAAAAAGCTGCACTTACTCGTCTATCTCAGCATAAAACTGTCAGCTCTAACTATCCTGAGGTGAAATATTATAAGAATTTCTCTTATTGAAAAATATCTTATGGATAAGTCCAAAGTTTTTGGCTGTGGAAAAAGTTGGACAGAAATGGACTGGGAGAAAAGTCACTTACAATTATGTATTTGGTGGCTCCTTCACAACTTGAAAATAAAATCCACTTAAAGAGACAATATTCAAGGTAAAATTCCAGTACTTCTTTGTCACATCAACTGTTCAGAAAATGTTACGATTTTGAAAATTTTAAAGCAAAATTTTGAAGGAAATCATAGAGAAACATTACTTTACTGGTGCACATTATGTGACGTAAGGTATTTTTTTCAAAATACTGACATTATAGTTATGGCTAAAGAAAACAAAAAGTAAGCATCGTCTCTGCCTCAATGAGTTTGTAACATAACAAATTTTTTAGAAAATTATGTGAATGTCGGGCTTAGTCTTTCCTGTCCTCCACAGAAAAGCAGAAATAGGCATCTGTTTACATCAGCTTCTCAGAAGAACACAAACACATGCACATGTGAAGACACACAGAAAAATACATAGTCCTAATCTTAACTTTGTTGACTTTGTTTGGGATATCCCACCAGTGCCACGTAAATGTGCTTATCTCCTGTGTTTTTCTGAAAGTGCTGAAAGATGTCATCTTCCCTGACAAGAGATGGGATCAGAAAAATCCACACACATGACCACGGACAAGCAGCCCACCTGGAGAGGACAGAAATACTAAACTGTATTGTCCAGAACACTCAACAGCAGCATATAAGGAAAGTTTTGTTCAAAGATACCAAAACTGCTTTGTTATGGAAAAGAAAAAACTTCCTCTTTTCTCATGTTGGAAGCAAATCCAACCCAAAAGTTGTTACGAGTGAAAACATGCAGTTGCTTTGAGGTGTATCTATCAAAGATTGTTGGCAGTAGTTAGCAGGACAGAGAATTTCTTGCCTGTTTACTTGGTAAAGTTTTATCAACTTGAGCAATACATTTACCATTATAGCCTTGAATGCAAAGGAGGATTTTTTCAGCTTAACTTATGGTCACTCCTAGACAACAAGCAAAACTGAAAATGTCACTGTTTCACCAAAATAAGAACAACCATACAGTGGGTCATGGCAATATATTGGTAATTTTAAATTTGCTCTCCTGGCTTTATGAACATAGGAACTCGAGAGGCACAGCTTATTGTATATTGGGGTTAGAGACCTGTAAGAACAGTCAAGAACTACATTTAATATCTCATCTAACAGAAATCACTGCTTAATTAAAAGCCTATCAATATTCTACACTATATTGACATTGTGATGCACTTCACATAGTCATGTCCTGTGGATACCAAATCTTCACTATCATTTTTGCTATTTCTGTTGCTTTCCTTGCTTGCCTTGAAGATGCTTGTTCATGCTCGTCAAATCTAGTTAATAGATGCTAATGAGCTCCTTCAAGAATACAAGTGGAAAGACTGGAAGAAAGGGAAACTAAGATATGGAACTGAAAGAGGAAAACTTAAACAGAAGAGGAATAAATAAAAAGAGGCTGGTTTTCCTTGTGTCATAGATTTTTTCAGTCAATGGTGAAAAGCAATGGAGCAATCTTTCCTCTCAAATGTGAGACTTCAGGTAAATCTTCTCCTACTTAGTCCAATTGCAAAGGAAAGAAACAAAGGGATGAACAAATGTTCCTGTGTCCCATGTCCCTTGGGCTCTGGGCCATGGAAGGACTTCCTTAGTCCCCAAGGATGGGAACAGGTTTTCTGAATTAAGCAGCATGAATATCTGTGTGCCTGCAGACTCCCCCTCAGCCAGGCCAGAGCATTCCAGAGCCTCCACCCTTTGGATGTGTGTTCTGCCTATCTTCTAAGAGATTATGGCTTATGTAGATATCTCCTACACCTTTGGATTGTCAAACACAAATCAGTTGGCCAAAACTATGACATGCAAAGTCACAGAAATTTAAATATTGACTTGAGTTGCAAAATTCAGATTTTGAATACCCCTAAATTTAGATGTGTAGGGTCAAGAGTTTAGGTTCAATCCCTCACCCACAGGAAAGCCAGCTGAAAAATGTGCTTACCTGTTAACTCCCAGAATCATTAGTGTGAATTGACAAGGTTTTACTGCATACAGATAAGATTAATGAAATCTTCCAAGTTGCACAAAACCCTCAAAGGTTTGGAAGTACCATTTAATTTGAGCAAGTAAAGCAGACACACATTTTGGGGGTTGAAGATACTGGGATCTGGTTCAGCCTCACACACTTTAATTTTACACACAGGTAATTCCACTGATGTAAGTGGAATTACCTGACTTTTACAATGGTGCCATGCCAAAGGAGATTGAAGCTATGTGTCTGCAAGGAAAGAAATGTGCAAAAGAGAAAAGATGACAAGGAAAATACATTTAAATTAGACTTCGCAGCATTAAGTTAACCACCATCTAATCTTAGAAAATGCTGTACCTTTAACAGTACTTGGCACTGAGGAGACGGTAACAGCTTGTTGCAGAAGCCATGAGTCCAACGTCAACCTGAGGTTGGTGGTGGAGCTGAGATGTGGAGGTGAAAGCAGTAAGGAAGCAGCAGTCCACCTCAGACACCATGACTAAGTCTGGCTTCACAATCCAGTTGCTTTTCAAACAACTGAGGGCTTCTTGCAAAGCAGAAAGTAAACCTATATTGATAAATCCTTGTAAGCAGGAACACTTGGCAACGCATCTTCCAGCAGGGCTTGACGCAGATTTAAACAATGAAGCATCGCATATGCTATAAATGAAACTGCATCAGGGCCTGAACTCTTTAGTTTCCCTAAAACAAAATGCTTGTATTCTGGGGAGAAGTCCATCATAGTCTACTTTTTCTTTATTTGAATTTTCAGTCGTTTCAGTTTGTTTTTCAAAAAAGCAGTATTTTTCACAGGAAGTACTTGCTTTGATCTAACAACACTCCTGCCCAGTAGCAGCTTCTGTGAAACCAGAATTTTAGACTAATATATTATTGATCAAATTCTTGCATTAAGGAAATGTTAGACTATACAGAAAAAGGTCTGGTGTACCACTGTAACTCCAGTATTTATCCATGTAATCTGCAGAATTCAAGACAAGCAACCACAGCTCTTGCTAATAGTAGTAGCAATAGCAATTGTATAATGTAAGTAAGTCTGTAATTTGGTCCTACATATCCGCACTGTGCACTTCATAGCTAGCATTCCAGATTTTAACACTAAGAGGGATACTAAACATTTCACATTTAACTGAAAAATTCTACAGTTGTTTACTAAGAAATGGGACATCTGAGGAAGTTGCTTCATGTTCAGATAATGACTGCACACCTAAAGACTGGTGCATGTGAATTCAGTTATGTCATAAAGAATAAAATTTTTCTGAGAAGATATTAATGTGGGGCCTTCAAAACCAGCCATAACTGTGCTGGAATTTGAGATGTTGCTCAGATAGCTGCAATTCTGTATTACACAACCTGCCAAAAAGCAGAGATACATTTTAAAGTGGAAATTAGATCAGCACCTGCCCTACTGAATTACACGGTACTTCAGAATCTTTTTCGTTTTATTTTTCGTATTATTGCTATAGTTNAAATAAAATTATTTGTCTCTGCATAAGAATAAAAAGTGAAAGGAAAATAATTATTCTGGTAATATTTGGGGAGTTTTCCTATTTTAACAGAATCTTTTTGAAGAAATTCAAAACTAAAAGATAATGAAAACCCTAAGAAATGAGGTTTTAAACAGGAAGTCTTTATTTTACTACAAGATATAGAAACGCTGCCCTTATTTATGTAGGAGACTATATAAAGCATGGGGTTTTTAAAGATTCCCGTTTATTTGGCTACCTGGTCTGCTGAGAAAAAGATTAATTACAATCACTTTTTAAATACGTAATTTTCTTAGGAATGGGCAAAAAAATGCCTGAATAATCCTTTCTAGTGTTTTAAGGACAGATTGCAATGTAAGTCCAGGGAGCAGCCTCAGTTCTATACCAGTTGAAAATGTGGCCAGACAACTGCAATGAGTGGAAACCTTAAAGGCACAGAAAGCCTTCCTTGCCAGGATTCAGGTCTGTGTAATCCACAAGTGCTCCCTGACTTTGAAGCACTGGTAATGAACTATAGATCCTGACCACACAGGAATAAGTCACATTAGAGAGTGTCTACTGAAATCAATAACATGGATCCAATGCATGATTTTTTTCCTCTACAACTCTTAAGGCTACCATATGTATGTCATTAATCTAACAACTGAAAGGTGTTTAAAATGTTTTCAGTTCAAGGTACCTCCTGTTAATTTAGTTATGAAAATTAAATATACATTAAGACAAAAGGGAGAAGAGAGACCAGTGCTTCTAAAATGAAAGCTTTATTTTTGGCAATAAAAATTTAGAGCCCCTCCTCTTCCTCCCTCCCAAACCCTCAGGTTGATTCATCTCTCATTCAAATTTAAAATGCACAGAGAGGCTGCAACAAACCCACAGAAGATTGATATGCACCGCACTCCACACATGGTTTAGCTCTTTATTCCAAAGTCTGGCATGACAATGCTGGGTTTTGTGATGATATTATTTCAACATATAATAAACAGGGTTCGCTGTAAAAACAGTGCAATGCAAGTCCCCTTTAAAAAAAATACAAATTGTTACTGTAGTGCTTCGAGAGAAAGGGAGCGAGAGATTCACAATGCAGGCTCAGAACTTGGCAACCTGTAAAAGTGCCCAGTCGAAAATTACTAACAGCTGGAGATGACAGTTGTTTTAACAGCTGAGCTGACAGGATTAATTTAAATGCACTGAAATCAAAAGTAGATAACACCTGTTTAGTCTTCCAGGGCCATTCAACAAGGTAGGCCAAAGGAAAAAAGCAGAGCCAGGGCTGTCTGTGTGGGCATGTGTGCACCATGTATGTGTGCACGTCTGCATGCGTGTGTGCATGCATGTGTGAGCCTCTCCCCGCTTCCCTCTCCCCCTCCCTGAGCAGAGGACAGAAGGACTCCAGAGAAGAATGACATACTTTTGAAGGCTGGGGGTGCAGGGGAGATGGGTGGCTTGTCACACAATAACAGAGAGGCCAATCCCCACCAGCTTGAAACATCTGGTTCCCATTGTGCCCACCCTCCTGCTCACCCTTCTTCCCCCTTCTCTTATCCAAGGTCTGTGACCCAAACCCAGCAATGGATAAAGATCACTGGGTTTAAAGCTGCAGTTCCTCACTCCTGCATCCCAGCAATCCCCCTGGGTTAATTAATGCATTCTCTTTGAGCTCCAAGTCACTGGAGCTCCCACACGCTCCCTCCCACCCACTTCTTCCCCAAACTAAAACAAAACAAAAAATTCCTCACCTTCTTGCCATGCCACAGCACATAACTTGCATGTCCACAAAATAAATAAATAAATAAATTCTACAGGGCATGCAAGGAAAAGCATGTGAAACAGCAAGAATTTTTTTATGTGACAGGAAAGGAGGGGCTGATTTTATCTTTGCCTCTCAGGCTGTCATCCTGCACAGTGTCCTGCATCATGAGGGCTGCAAGCCCCCAGGACCACAGCTGGATGTCCCAGCACAGCCCTTACCCTGGGTACAGGCTCCAAGACATCCAGCAAGGAGAACTGTCTGGTCCAAGAAAGGAGAATCTAGGACAACCTATGGGAACCACATCTTTTCCTAGAAGTATAACTACCACACAAGGCCCCTGTGCCAACTTCCCATGGCACAAGAACCCTACGGGCCTGACTCTGCAGCTGCTCCACTTGCAGCATTTCCACTGAGGCAAAAGTGAGCCCTGCCAAAGGCTCCCAAACTCAACCTGCAATCTCATTTCTGGTTATGCAAATGAGGCTGAGTTGTAAAAGGCAAGTATTTCCAGGGAGCTTCCTTCCTCAGACCTACACCTTCTTGTACAAGCAGGACCACTGTCAGGCTGTATCTCCCAAGCAGTAATTAAACTTCACCACTGTGAAGAAGCACACAGCTGCTATCGCTATCAACCATACTTCAAAACCACAGAAACTGGACACACAGAGAATGGAGTTCATGTGGCAAATCAGTGAAAAAATACCACATAGCACAAAACCCAGGAAGAATTGTGTTTTCTGAGTCTGCTCTGTGCTTTTTGCCACAGGACTGATCTTTTCTGCCTATATTCCTCCAGAGATGAAAGAACCTCAGCCCTACAATTGGTACAGTGATGCTGTAGCTATACACTTCTTACAACAAAGCCTTCAGCTCTTCCTTCGTGCCCCACAGCCCTTCAGTAGGGCAAAAGTGAACTGAAAAGCTCATGTGCTCACTTCAGCTGACTGCAAACCAATCCACCACGCTGCCACACCAATATCAAAGCACGGTTGGCACCTTCAGTTTTTGCAGTTGAAGGGAAAAAAAAAAGCGTTCAGTAGAATGGTTCAGAAAATGTTTGATTCATTGATATCAAAAGTTGGAGAATCACAGATACCTTTGGTTACAGCATGAACCCTTGCCAGAAAGCAAGCTAGAAAGAAAACCATTCATGGTAGCTGCCCCTCAGCTGCAGGTTTCAGTGTACTCAGCTTGTATTGTCTTTACATTTCCAGCCACCAAAACCCCCACTCACTCCCTCCCACCTTCCTCTTCCCCAAACAGCACAAAGTTTCATATAGGCTAAATCACTGCGCCAAGGAAAACAGAACAGTTCTTAACTAAGCTGCATTTATTTACTTATTTCAGAATTTCAAGTCCTCTTTTAGCATTTTTTGTCCAGGCAAAACTACTTATCTGGAAAAATGTAAATATTAATGGCAATTCTGAGAGAAAAAATAAGACCCAAACTTACCTCTTGTATGTGAGCCCTGTATGCAACAAATTGAAGTAAAACCACAAGAAATACCAATTTACTTAGACAAGTTTCAAGTCTGGGTGCAAAACTGCCTTCATTTTGTTTCACAAGAAAGTACCAGGACACTTTTAAACTCAAGTCACATGAACCTTTCTCTGGAGGGTATACTTTGGCCACTAAATTAATTTTAATGAAGCTGGGGAGTATTGTGTGATGGACTGTACCTGAGTTTTACTTCTGCAGCCCAGTCTGTGTGTGAGAGGATTTAATGCACAGAGCCATTTTGTCCATCTTGCCAGCTTTGCATCCAGGGTAGGAGAGCTCTATTAAAAGAACAGGCACCAACACCAGTTCTCACCTACTCCTGAGCAGGAAGGGGAAAAACTTCACTATAATGAGATATAAAACTTCCTTACTTGCTTTCTTACTACTTTTCCAGCAAATGAACCTAGAGATTCCCAATATGTTCCTAAAATATTGGGCTAATACCAGAGGGCATTTTCCCTGTTATTTTTCATGTTCATGAACCTCTGCATGTCTGGATTCTGGCCAAGTCTGGAAGCAGAAGTGCCAAGGAACATGCGAGAGGCTGTTCTCCTGACAATTCCAATTTGGCTGGTTGCTGGAAATGACAGAAATCCCCAGAGAAAACCAGCACTAACGACAGTTCATCTCCTGATATGCAGCACAAGATCCCCACTGCCTACCACAAATAAACCAGGAAATGTTTCAAAAATGGGGGGAAAATGAAATAATATTGAGAGAACATATATTTTTAAACAAATAAATAAATCCTCTACTCCTTATAAACACACATCAAAGTAGCAGCAGTGGTAGTTGTACTAGCAGTAATAATGACGATGTCAGGAAGGCCCAATTACCCTTGCTTATATCCATACTTTATTCTTACAAATTTTATAAAGCCTATCTGCACATCTAAATCATTAATTTCCATTAATATTTCCAGAGGAAAAAAATTTCGCTTTTTAAAGGGCTTTTTCAAAGTTTTCAGTCTACCTGGCATGCGATGATAATTGCTGCTCTGTTCTGCTTAATGATAGAGTCCTTTCCCTGCACAAAATAAGAAGCAGTTTCTTCCCCGCTTTTTCTTTCTTTACACAACTCACAGGCTCAAAGAATAATTACAAACAATGCCTGAAGAATGGTTCAGTTAATGTTAATTTATACAACAAACTAATTACTACCAAATGGTAAAAAATCACATGTGGAAGTTCCTGTCTCCCACGCACACAACTAAACCAGCAGCCATCTGTCTCAGCCTGGGAGCTCTCAGTGACAACTGAGGAAAGCAAGGCAAAGGATGAATCCAGATACACTAGGCTGCTTCCTCTGACACAAAACCATGGGATTCAAACACCATTGTCTCTATATGGTGATCTTAGCAGTGGCATTTTTTCCCCTTTCATTTATAAAGCAAGCAAACAACTTGCATCAGTAACTGCCTTGCTATCTAAATTTTATCTCAATCCCAATAATTTAGCATGAGGTCTAAAATACCACCATCTATCAGCTGTAATTCTTCCTCCCAGCATTTTCTCTACAATACTCTTTATAACATCTTTAACTATCAGAAATCATGATGTGAGACAGTCTTTGAATCTGCTTACACTATGTTAGACAACATGATGAGAAAATGTGCTTTTTTTATTTCAACATTTTTTTCTCAACCTGAGAAAGCAATTTTCTCCCAAACCTTGAAAAATGAAAGTCAGTACAATTGTTAAACACTTTTATGGGATGCTCATTAAAAACTGACAGGGAGAAAAAAGCCAGGGACAAATCCTGAAGCATTTGTTCAGTTTAAAGTCTCATTGAATTCAATATGAGTGTTACTTTATTGAGGACTTCAATACCAGATCCTTTACATGAACAAGAACCTTGGCATTTTGACTGTTAATTATTCTCTGATTAGCTTGCATCTAGTGAAACAAACTAAACGCAATATTATCCCCTAAGCTCTGTTCAAGAAATCTCAACTCCAATATTCTCCTCTCTGTGAGATCAGAACTCCAGCAGTCATCAAAGAAAATGCTGTACAAGAATAGAAGCAAAATATCAGAGTTTAGATTCACAGTACAGATTTCAGAGGAGAAATGTTTTTTCCCTAACAATAAAAACTTACAAATCTTTCTTTGTTCGAATATAAGGCACATTTTTCATACTGCAGAATTATCTCTACCTATCTCATTTAAATCAGGCCCCCCTCTTATGTTTCGGTGAACCCCACAGCAGTGCCAAAGTGCAGCCTTCATTTTATTAGAAAGAGACAAGTCAGTGTAAGATAAAGACTGAGGATGTTTTAGTAAAGAGGAAATATCTATGAACTTGTGCTTCTGAGTATTCCTCTATTGAAAAAGAAAGAATATGTTTCAGATAGCCTGAAATAATCACAGAGGAGGAACAAGTGCCACAGCAATCTAAAACAAGGTCCCTGTAATCTCATATTCATGAAGGAACACAGTCATTATTTCTACATGGCAAGAACAGTACCGACAGTTCAAATGAAGTAAACAAGAAAGAATCACAGGAGAATCTACATAACCAAACAACAATGCCTAATTATTCCTCATTCATAGTCCTTAACAGAATTATGATACATAAAAAAATTACCGAGAAATGATTCTCGCATACAGCCAAGAGCAAAAAAATTTAAATAATAAAATACATCCAATGAAGTGAAGGTGGACAAAACAATTTTCCTGTTGCTCAGCCCTATTTCGCTTCGTCTTTTTTTTTACATCATCAGGGGCTGCTTTCTATGACTGAAAACTTAGAATCCTTCACAAGAATTAAACTTTGTTTCACATTTCACAATGTTTTCACCTTTTTAAGGTGCATTTTATAGAAGATTAGCTATTATTTAAGGGGGTGGTGGAGGGTGGGAAGAGGGATGGCATGGGAATCACAATCCCAGTTCAGCAAAGTCCAGTTCTTGGTATAACAAGTGAACTAAGACAGCTTTCAACATGAATTTGGAGTGTAAAATGAACCACTGAGTGCTGCATCAGTGAGTGGGATAAGACAAAAAAAGGAAGGGTCATTCACCACAGTGTGTGTTGCAGAAAAACCTGTATCTGCTTCTGGTGGATGCTCTGGACATCCTGCAGTCCTTGGGCTGTGACTGACATCAGGTCTCTTCCCTCCTCTTTCACCCCAAGTAGCCTCAAGCAGCTCTCACAGCCAAAAGTCTGCCTCTAATTTTAGTTCCCACTCCTGGCACAATGTTGTGTCCTAGATCCCTGAAACCCTTGAATTAATACACTAAAACCCAGTATTAAGCTAAAGAACTGACAGCTTTATGGACTGCATTCAGCCTGGGAGGAAAGCTACCTGGCATTGCCTAAACAACCCCAGTGCCCTCTCCTAGTACGAACAAGATATTAAAAAAAAAAAAAAGAAAGAAAAAAAAAAGGCAAACAAACAAATTCCCACTAGTATTTTTCCTATCCCAAGATTAATCAGATTGCAAAGGGGGATTCTAAGGGAGAAAGGAAGGTCTGAAGATTGTTACAGCACAACTTTTAACCTCCTTATACTGAAAAGCTTAGTAAAATTTTCTCCCTGTTCCATTTTTCCACAATGTTGCCTGTTCTGTTTATGCAAATACAGCAGGCATCTCCATTCTTCTCTTCTTGGTGCTTTTTCACCTGCCTTTATGTCTACAGAGACTTGTCTGCTAACACAGCTGAAGCAGATGAGTTAAAAACAGGCATACTGCATCTGTGTGCTCCTGAAAACACTCAGGAGTGGTGGTGCTAGCTACAGTCTCATTTCTGGTGAACATTTACAATGTCCAGTACAAGCAAATCAATTGTTAGCACCAACTTGTGAGAAAAAAATGATGAAATGGAACTGGCAGCTGAACTCTCTCCAGCACTTTAATGGCAGTTTGCTCCATGCTATATTTATGGCATAAGGCCAGAACAAAAGCAACAACCAACAAAATGAGTTTAAATAGAAATATTAGGAAAATTTTGCTGTCTGGCAGTGTAAGAAAGCACCTCTCATTATATTGTCTTTGTGAGCCCCATTACTTTAAAATATTGGGTCATGCATACTGCGTAGCATCCACTGGGTGTGGTGCTCCCCCACCCAATGACCTGTCTAGCAATAAAATAATAATAGTAAAAAGGCACATGATTGTCTCAAAAAGACTGCATCTGTTTTTCAGCAGAAAGAACAAGGTCCTAAACTGCTATGTCATGTATATTATTCATCTAATAATTTTATGTTTAGTTACAGAATGACTACCAATGAAAGCTCCCTAATTTATCTGAACTCAGACAGGAGTGACTTGGACAAATCAGTAAGAGAAGAATGCATTTTGCCTGGATATGCATCCAATACA
Source organism: Ifrita kowaldi (assembly GCA_013398055.1). Taxonomy (NCBI): domain Eukaryota; kingdom Metazoa; phylum Chordata; class Aves; order Passeriformes; family Cinclosomatidae; genus Ifrita; species Ifrita kowaldi. The sequence continues at coordinate 316,733 of VZRS01001727.1, read as the reverse complement.
TCCCATACATGAAAGCTTCACAGGAGCCGTGAATCAATTAGATGACACAGCAAGAGGAAATGCATAAAAAAAAAAGGACTTAAAATAAAATAATCTTCAGTGAAATATCTCCATATTTAGTTAAACACCATTGCTGATTAAGGTTGTACATGAGCTCAGTGTGGAATTCAGAATTGTTGCAGCTGACAATCATTAGCAAGAGCCTGCTGTCCTCTAGTTTCATCTTCATATATTAATTTCATATACAAGGAAATATAACTATTTGGAAATACATGGCTTTATTTAAGTCTTGTACATAAAGATCTCAGCAAAAATACATTAACATGCTTTACACTTTCCAACAAGCCAGCAAACCTACAGGATCAAATGAATACACAGTTATCACTACAGTTGAAACGATTTTTTTGGTTAGTTGTTGACTTTTTTGCTTTTGCATTTTTTTTTCCCCTGGTGCCTAACTCTGTGGGAGATAAGATGCTCAGTTACTGAAATGGGATATGTGTTGTGGGCAAAACAGAAAATAAAAAAAAGTTTAGCATAAAAACATCAGTGTGCGTAAAAAAACCAAGAGGCTTTCTTCTTCCATATGATTTTTGTCTCTAGACTATTTACCTTAAGATTGTGTGGGCTAATCTACAGTACAAGACTAATGCAACATTCCAAACTGTACTGGAAAAACAGGACACTCGGATAACTACTTCCAAGTCAGGAGAGACACTTTCCTTTCTGATAAAGCACTTGGACACCAGTTGTAACTTTGAGGCTTTTAAATCTTTGGCTGTTACCATTCTTGTTTATTGGCAGTGCAATACAATAATTATTTGGGGGTTTTTTTGAGATGGGAATGATATTTTCCTTTGGGCATATGGGCTGGCCTTTGCAACTGCAATTCCTAGATACTTTGGAAAAAATTATAATTAGTAGCCAAGTGGCATGTCCCATACACAACCAACAGTCCCTGCTGGACTTCACATCCATAGATCTCATCTCCTGTGTGTCTATTATTTATTTGCAAATTCAATAATTTAATTAATTACAGCTAAAAGGCTCAGGTGAACAATGGAGGTTCCTTGCACATTGCAGTGTATGAAATTGCTATTTCTCTCTGACAGGAAGAATCTGGCTCTCTGTGTCACACATCTGTGCTTCTTCCTTGTGCTGTCTAAGCCAGTACTTTCTGTACCCCCAAAAGGCAAGTCTGGGGGCTAATTCACCCTGCACTATTGTACTCAGATACAAGTATCTTACCAGCTAGGCAATAAAAGTGTCTACCAGTTAGTGACCACATTGTTGTTACCTTTCTGTTCTTCTAATACTGTTCCTTCTAGGAACAAGCCTAATCCCTGTCTGTAGAGGGATAAAAAAACAAGTCATGTTGGGTTCTTTACGAATCCTGTATTGGGTCAAACGCTGCCCACCTAAAGCTCTTGCATATTCAGTGGGAGTGATGAACTTGCATCTGAGAGCAGAATTTGGCCCACATCACCCTGAAGTGTCCATTAACTCTCCCACACTCAGAAATAAATCAAGATGAGATTCCTTTCAAGCACAATGAGCCTAAAATATAAACCATGCTGCTCACAACAGGGAGACCAGGAATTCAACTTGAGTCAGACAGTTTTCTCTTCCTCCCTCCAACCTGCATCAGTGAGAAGAGGGCAAGATGCCCATTCAGTCCCAGGATGTGCCCTGCACAGGGCTCATCCAGAGCACAAGCCAGCAGGACCCACAAAACGTGCCCATGTTCCCTCATACAAAACTCCCAGAGTGGAGATGCGCAGGGTACAGCTCATTCCCCTCTGCTCACTTTGGAAGCAATCCTTGCTCCCCCCAGCCCCCAACCCCAGCTCTTCCTTGCAAAACCTTGAAGTCACCTCTCCTATTTACACCTTTTACCCCACGTCACAACCCTGTGTTGCCACCTGTCAGTCACAGCTCCATTTGTCTCCAAGAGGGTGAATAAAGAGGAGGGGGAAGGAAGAAAGTGGGAGGACCTCTGCATTGATTAGAAATGTTTGGGGTGGGAAGGAGAGGGGGGGAAAGGAGGGAGAGAGAGATGGAGATAGATTAGAGGGTAACAAAACTGGAGAGGAAGATAAACAGAGCCAAAAAGAAAAATGTCCTTTGTTCATTTAAATGGCTCTCTGCTCCCAAGCCCTCTGCATGACTAATGCCACGCTGTGGTGTGTAAACCTCTTGGGCACATAACACAAACAAAGCATAACTTGGCCTGAACAAACAAAGGCCTAAGCAACAGTGATTGAATTCATCTTAAAACAACAAATCAATTCTTCCCTATTAATGCCCTAAATACCAGCGTAGGAGCACTGTCCTGTTGTAATAAACAGCCATGTGTTCAATTACCGTCTGTTTTCCCAACTACTGCTCTCTCCAGTAATTACACCATGCAATGCATTCTACATTGACATTATATTAATGTGCTGGGAGGAGAGATCTTAAATAAGAATTAAATCAAGGCTAAACATCTCAGAAAGCCTTACCAAGTCACACAACTGCTAACAGGGCATTCTTCAGCAGAAAGCACAGCTTGATTTTTCTCTTCATTCACTTTTCACTTTCATCCTCTGGGTAAATAAATAAATTAAAACACAAGGTTGAAAGAGCTCTATTGGCCTAAAGACCAGCGCAGCAAATCTTTCATAAGCTCTCTAAAGTCCACTTCACCTGTACAAGAAAGCTCCCTAATCAGGAGCATTTCCTAAGTATCAGCTTACCTCACATCAGCCAAACAGCAGCGACAAAACCCCTTCGACAACAGACAGGTGACAACAAAGTGGGGCAAGAAAAACAAAAGCAGAAAACTTCATGGACTGAGACAAAAGCAGGAGAATAAAAGTTTAAGAAAAGATTTCTTACCCTTTTGCAGAACCGTCAAACAACTTCTATTGACTACTGAACAGCACACAGCCAACAGACCAAACAAAAGATATGATGAAAGACATATTTACCCGTGCAGGGCTCCTTCCCCCCACCTCAACCTTTCTTTCCTTTTCACATACACCCACACTGCACCGTTTGCATTGTGTTGTTAAATAACCAATAGCAACCCAGAGGAAACACTGGAAGGGTTTCTGTGATGCTGTCAAGCACCAGACAGATGCTTGGCAGTGTCAGTATGTTCTTTACATTTGGGTTGTGCCAAGGTTTGAAATTAAAAATAAAATAGGAATAATAATACTGGGAGAGGAAGAGAAAGATGGCAGTGAGTTAGTGCATGGATGTACAGTAAACTTTTAAACGAATGGAATATCATCCTACCTGCTGGGTTTTACTTCAGCAATTCGAACTGTTATGGAAATAAATAAATAGAGTTTTTCTTTTTGCTGTGTACTGGACTGCAAGAATTTTAATAGAAAGCGAAGCAAAATTCTGGGGTGTACCAACTGCAGACTTCTAGGCCCCCTAGAACAGACTTGGAGGTTTCTGGTGCAAAGACAGGCCAAGTACATCTAATGCATGATAACCTTCCGAAATCTGCTCCAAAATAAAATGCCCTAGGTGCCACAAAACTTTGCCAACTTGAGGCTTCAGAAGGCAGAGAAATTTGCACGTTTGGAGGAAATAAAATTTTGAAAGCTTTTCTGACTAATATTACAGATTGCCCTCAAAACCACAGTGTGTAACATTCAGATATATTTAAGTGTCTTTGTAACAACTGTTCATTTGTCCTTCTCAGGTCATTAGATACAAAAACACCCCCAAAACCCTCACCGGGTTTTGCAACTCATTTTTGTTTGACTAGTTCGCATTTTTTCATTTCAGCTGCCAAACCAAGTCAGGGGAAAAGCTGTTTCCACCTGACCCAAAGTGTTTTATTTAATCCTAATTGAAATGTTTTCATTTCTCTTTCAGATTAATCATCTTAAACATTTTCATTTCCAAAGAAACATTTTGTCTAAAAATGTTGACTGTTCCAAATTTTCTACTATTTTTTGGCTAAAATTAACTTGTTGAATTGCTAAACCCTATCAGTCCTTAATTACTGTGTAACAGGTTTTAGGGTGCTTAGGGCGGAGAGTTCCCCCAACTCTCCTTTATTTGGTTTTTGAGCACTTTTTGAATTCATACATTACAGGAATCATACACATATAGCACATTTTCTCCTGCAGCAATGCAGAAACCACAATACCATCAAACTGTATGAGAAGAAAAGATGCTGAAAGGAATTCTATCTTCCCAGTGCATCTTATGTACAATGCAGGAGATGTACACACATGTGCAAAGCTGGAAACCCTCAAACCACCTTAAAAATGTCAATGTTAAACAGACATGTATCTAATAAAAGTAAGCAACAGCTCCAAACTTAAGAGTGTTTTTACAAGGCTACTTCATTAGCTAAACAAGCAAGTGGGAGTTGCTGCAAATGCTGCTCCTTGCGGTACTAGAGGCTTTCCCTTGCTTCTGGTAAACAGAAGACACAAGACAGCCTGGCGAATAGCTCATGGCACAGACTGAGATCTAAAGCTAATCAGACAGGATGACAGGTCATCTTAATCAACTTCAAAAGCCAATCCACATGCTCGTCCCAGCTCCTCACCACTCCTTCCCCCATTGCTCTCTCGCTCATTTGGCTGCATGTCCGCCTTCCCCCTTCACTCACTCCCCACAAATTGTGCTGTTAAGAAAGAACGCAGGGAGCCCTTCAGGTCTCAGCATCCTGGGCGCAGGTGGTGGGGAAAACTTTGAAGTGAGCTCTCCACTAACTCTAGAGCTGGCCGTGCCTCCTCCGTAAGCAGCTCTTATTAAAAAAAAGACCAAGCATCCACTAGAACAAAACCAAGCAGGCCTATTTAATTAGGGCAAACGCTTGATATCCACTTCTTCATGTTAAACCACACAGTCGCACAAGCCTGGGAGGTCTGATTAATTTTAAAATGCATGATTGTGACAAGTGCCTCAGGGGTAAGAGAAAGGGGAAAAAAAATCCCACAAATCCTGCTAGCTCGACAAATAGGTTTCAGCTAAATGGTGTGTATGTTGCCCAGATTAAGATGTTACTATTCAGCAAGGGCTTGAACCTTTAATATGAGGGACAAGAGGCCTGAGAAACAGGTGGCTTGCTCTTCACTCTTGAATAAATGACATCCCCGAAAGCTGCGGCACACGAGCACACAGAAGGAGCTGGCACACTCCCCCATGTACATCTGGGTATTACAGTCTGGGGCAGAGGTTTCTCCAGCAGTTATCCGAAGACTGAAATGAAGGTCAGAAAGCTAATGGCTTTTCCAGGGGAGGGGGAAATGAAAATAAAATAATAATAATAAAAAAATTTTAAAAATAACAAGAGCACACAAAAAACAAAGGCAAACTGCAAACTGATCTAGGTGGAATACAAGAGGGGAAATACACAGCAAAATGACGTGGGGGCAAAAGTGACAGCAAGTTTTGAAAATCCCTACTGAAATGAATCACAGCTGGTGAGGAGTCTGGCTACCTGGGGAATAAAGGGCAGACAGGAGTCCAAATAATTATTTTTGCCTTGCTGAACCACTTATATGTTGTGTTGTTAAAAATGGGAAGTGAAAAGAATAAACATTTTGCTTTGGCTCCTGCCTGTTCAATATTATAGAGTGAACATAACCTAGAAATAAATTTTAATTGTAGAGATTCATCAGAGAAGACTTTCATTCTAAACAGGGGAGGGGGAGAGGGACTGCATGTTCTCTCCAAAAGCACAAGTTTTCTGTATCTCACTTGACCATAATGCTTTCTTCTATATTTAAGATGCTGTATCAGCACCTCAGATGCCTTTATCAAAAGGAAGAAGAAAAATCCAAAAGCTAAAAACCTTTGAGGATGTAAGAAGAGCAAGTTGGAAGGGAATCTAAGCAAATTTTGAAAACATCCATTGAAATAAACCGTGACTATCAGGCTAAACTGTTGGGAAGGAAAACACTTAAAGACTGAAGGCAACAAATGAATAAACTTCACTTTGAGCAAGTCAGAGCTGGCAAGGCTTCAAACTAGGCTACCTCTGTTCTAGAGTTAAAGCACTTGTTAATAAAGATTTAAGCTACAGTATTTAACAGGGCCTTCTCTTCACATAGACCTATTTCATAAACCTAATCTTTCAAATGTTTTAATTGGGTTTTTTTTGTATCAGCAGTATATGAAGGCATATTTCCATATGGCAGGGTCTTTGAAAGAAGTGCACGGAAGTTTGATGCTGGCCTGCTCTACAAGAAAAGACACATTTTCTGGTGACAGACTGCAGAGATGAACATGGAACCACAAGGCACCTGAAGCTTCCTTCCACAGCAGCAGGAGTGTATGAACAAAACTTGAAAGTACTCAACTGCAAAGTACCCTTGTTTGTCCTTCAGTGGAAAAGCATTACAAAGCCTCTTCAACATGTACTCTGTCAAAGGGGCAGTGAAGAACCAAACAAAGGAATTTTAAACCTCAACCAATTACAGTATCCTTAGGCCTTTCCTGAATCTGTGCACTTTATTTCTTCCCATCTCATCAGATGTGATTTAAAAACAAGAGTCTGCATTTCAAAGGCCACCCTTCTTGTGCCCATGAATGGCCCGTGTTGGAATTTATGGCTTAAAAAGAGGCAGACCTCTTGATTTTTTTTACAAGATTTGCTGATTAAAAGTTTGATAATGTTAGGAGATACTTCAACTATAGAGTCTGAATTCAGTATGGCTCACTTTTATAGGTTACAGAACTGCTTGAACAACAGTCATTTAAACTACACACAGTAACAGGTGTTGTGATTTATAATGTAAACTTAAACATCAAATACAAATAGCCTTTGGGGGATGTTCAGAAGACAAAAATCATGCCCAAGAGGCTCTTCTCATTCCTTTTTTCATGACAAGTAATTACTTATAGTATTGCTGCCTACTATAATACAGGAAGATCTAGTACTCACATTGCCTGTTAAAGCTCTGCAAACACACGTATTCCCTTCTTACTAAACAGCTGAGATTAACTGCTCCCCCTCTGAAGACCAAAGGGCTGTAAGATCAAAATTTTGGAGCAGGAAAAAGATGAAACACAATAAATGAATAATTTGTGTGTGTGTGTGTGTTCATATATATTTATGTCTACATATAATACATTTGATACGTGTGTGTGTGTATGTATGTATATCTGTGTACGTGTCTTTACAGAAAATCCAAAGTACTCATTTAAACAGCCCAACTGAACTGAGTTTCAGAGGTCCTTACCAAGGAAGAATGAGCCATGCAGAGGAATGCCTGTACCCGCACAAGCTCGTGTGTTCAGTCTCAGTTGTCAGGTAGCTGTTCATATGATCCTTCTTTATACAGAATTCCTACTAATTCCATACAACAACATGGATCTGGCCTCAGAAGATCCACTGTGAAGGTTTTAAAGACGAACAGATACATAACCTGTTACAAATATATACTGCCAAAATGGAAAAAGAAGATTGATTCTTAATGAAAAGTTAGGAGATGTAAAGAATCAAAGAGTACTCCAGCTTATTCTAAAAATAGGAAGGAATTTACTTGTTTGCCTCTTTCTTTTCCAGAAGCCAGGCCATACGTTTAGGGGAAAGGCTACAGAGATTTCAGAGATTTAATTTTCCACAAGCACAGGCCATAAATTAAAATACAGCAATCCAATCCCATTAATAGTGCAAGGAAAAGCTAAGTGGTTGCTTTGGTCTTTTCTTTCACAAACTTGTGTCAAGCTCAGTGACTTCAAAGAGATTTCCATTTCATTTCTACAAATGAGGAGAACAGACAGACAGAGAGTCTCTGCCATCCTCTGATGCCTGAAGAAAACAGAAGAAAAACATGCCTGTATCTCATTCTCCTAATGATTTTAGCTGCAAAAGGAATCCCATGGTTGGCAGACAACCCTCGGGGCAAGGGCTTGAGGTCTGCCACAGTGTATAAGGCTTCTCCAAACCCACTCCATTATCTTCATTATTGTATACCAGGAATAAAAGGGGACTGACTCCTCTTCTGAAGCTCAAGTTAGAAAGGACAGAATGTTTCATGTAAAATAACACTGTGTGGCTTCAGTAATAGGTTTATGCCTTTGGGGGCCTAATACTAAAGCTGCATATAAGGATTTTCCACAGAATTTGAGAGAAGAAAAATGAGCACTGTATTAGTAATGAGTAAAATTCCACAAGTTTTAGATTCACCGAAACACTTACGTCTCTGTGTCAGCATGACTCATTGTCAATCACATACTTTCATCCAGCAGCAGGAAAATGGCAAAATTGGGGGGGGGGGAAGCGTGGAGCTTTAGAGCTAAGTATAAATCCCTATAAAAACAACCTCCTCCCCCCCACCACTCACGTCTAAGGAGGAAAAGGAAGTGACGAGCTCTTGGAAAATTAGGTAGCATGGATTCCTACAGGGCACATTAACCAAGGGCATATACACAACAAATCTACATGAAAACCATTTATATGAAGAGTGATGCTTCCCTTATCAGCTCATGTGTGAGTACAGGGATGTGTTTATATATGTACATGTGTGCATTGGTGCACTCTGAGCCGTATGTTTAAAATGTAAAAATTCTTGTTCTTTACTGACAAAATTTACTAAGTTTTACTTTTATTTTCTAACAAACATAAGTAAAGAAAACCGCTTACCTTGTATTGCTAAAGTTTCTTAGAAACAACCAAACCTGTTATCAATATTTTGGAATATCTCACTTGTCCTTAAAGCCCATTTCAGAAAAGAGAAGCCCTTTTCCTGACTGATAGGAGATTTAAATTGAGACCTAAAGTTGTCTATCCAGCCCTTCTCTTTTTTCTGATTTTGAAGAAACAGGCCATTTGAGAGAATGCTCAAAAGCACGTTTCCCACAGTAATTCAGAAGACTATTTCAAACAATAAAAAGAGAGCAAACACAGCCCATTGTACAAGTTAAATAATATATAAACTTTTGAGTACATAGAGAAATGGGAATCTGGCTCATATCTGGTCTTTGGAAGATTCACAGGAAATTGATTTAATTAAACCTCAACTATTGGTGCAAATGTTTCCCTTTCTTCCCAAAGGGAAATAAAGTATTATATTATTCTTGTTGACATAACGCAGCAAAGCTTAACCAAGATTCTTGATCTTCTTCTCACAAAGGTTTACAAACTAGCAAGACTAAAAATCATTACTGAAATACTCATTTATCACAAATTGCTGCATTTTTACCTACATGTACTATCAAAGATTCCCACTTGTAACATCTTATTCACAGGGAAATTCATTAATATGCTAATTACCTGACTAGCAACCAGTGATGACTGACAATTTTACTTTAGCACTACATGAAGAAGACATGACAATAATTTTCTGCTGGAGTTCAAGAAGAGAAGACACTATTTTGCATCAGTATATAACTCATTTAGGGAAAAAGACTTATATTTGTAGAGGACCTTTAAGAACAGTCTTGCCATCTGCACCCAGAAATAGATATTTTTTAATTAGCCACTCTAAAAACAACCATGTTGGCTGAAGGGAAGGGGGAGGGAGGCTTGTCAAAATGATGTATTTGTCCCTCACCACCTTTCAATGCTCTTATGCAAGTCTAATTTTCTTCCTAGCCAGCTCACCTCTCTGGCCTCCTTTTGTTTCATGTCCCATTTCCCATTCTCTTCTAACTTCTGAACTTTTGTTAGTTCGCTTTTAAGGAGAAAGGGAAAAAAAGCTCAACTCTTTCCTATTCATTTTTTCCTGGATGGGGAGTAAGCAGAGACATGAATATGGCACCCTCATAATGATTTAACTAGGGCTTAATGAAATTTTCATCACAACCTGCTGTTCAATTTAATGGCCTTTGAAAGACAATAGAACAATGGCTAGAGGAAAGAAAAGATTTTTTGTTGCATGCATTTGCAAAGCCCAACATTCAGTTGCTCCCCCCTCCTCTCTCTCCCAATCTCTTCACAAAGCTGTAGATCTTTTGTTTGTACTGTATATTTTCATTTTAGTAGAGCTGAGATAATGCACAAGCTCTGTAACCATTCTCATGTCTATCTGTGGCCTTTCCTTAATGGAGTTTGTGCAGCTTGTACAACCTCATACTCCACAGAGTATTTATACATTGCCCAGAACTCCCTGTTCTTTCCTCTCTCAGATAAAAGCCTGGTCTCCTTCCCACCCATTCCCCTCCAGCCTCTTCCATCCAAAGGCACCAGGTATGTTATGGCACTGACCATTATGTCAACCTACATGCAAAAGAAATGCTGTAAGTAATATTAAAAAAATGCTTAGACAAATAACTTGTTTCCCAGCAGACCCTTTCTGTGTGCTCCAGTCAAGAAAAGCCTAATTTACAATCCTGTCATGCTCGTGTATGTGCCAGTGTGTTTGTATCCATACTTTCATTCCAGTATGCAGGTTGTCCTAAGATTTTCTTGTACGCGCTGTCACTTCACGCTTCAGCACTGAGGCAGGCCCTGAGAGCTCGGCTTTAAAACATTTGAAATAGATTTGCACAACAGGATAGGTGAGTGTAAATGAAAATAGAGTCTCATTACTGTGCACTAGGAAACAAGGCTCAGTATGTTCACATGATCGGTTCGCAGTGCCCCGAAAAGGCAGCTGTAAGTAGGCATGCGGATACCTATAGAGAGCACAATGAGAACTTCATCTTCCAGTCAGGACTTTGACTCTGCCCCAAACAGGCAAAAATTAAAAATCTTAATCTTTGGTCTTAGTCTCAGCCCACAAAGCACAAGTGCTATCATCACAACAGGAGAGAGGGTCTCAAAAAGACACCAGTTCTCCAGAAATGAATCCGATAAACCAAAGCTGAAACTTGCTGGCCACACATAATGCAGGGAACAAACGCATTCTCTCTGTCAGTACAGCACCTGCACTACACATAAACAGAGGATGATGTGTCCCACACAAAAGCTTTCATGAATTCCCAATTTAAGTTCTTACCTTTCAAATAATGACATGAACACAAGATCATATCACAAAAACATTGATATTGATGACAATATTTCTTTCAGCTCTAGGAATGGAGAGAAGGGAGCAGTGGTGTAGAAGCCCTCAGGTGACTAAAATTAGCTCAATGCAGGCATATTGAGGAGGTTGCAACTGTAACAAAAAGACCACTAGACTCTCTTTTTTGGGAAAAGCTAGAAACGTTACCTATGATGGGACACTGACAAAATCTACCTCTAACGTAGACACGAACTGTAAAATCTTTATTTCTGCTAGCCAGGAAAAGCAAACAGAGCAGAAAATGGCAAGATCAAAAAGTGTATGTATCCAAAGGATCTGGAGAAAAGAAAAGAACACAGAAAATTTTGGCCAGTTTCCCAGGCCTTACCTTCTGGCTCGTTCTTGATGAGCTCTTCCATTTTCCTTTGCTTCAGGGTGTCCACGACATCCGCGAGGCTCCCCTTGCGCCTCTCCGGGGTTCCCAGGGCTGTGCTGGACAAGGACTCTCCACTCTGACGCCCACCTTCTTCTGCCTTCAAGGGTGAGGTAGATGAGTTGTGCGGGGCAAATGAAGACATCACTTTATTGCCATCAACTTCCTGAAAGGGGAGAAAAACAAGGTGAAACATTTCTTTCTTTTCTTAAAGAAGGGGGGGGGGAAAAAAGACAGAAAGAAAGAAAGAACAATCCTTTGTTGTTTGAGTTCATTGCTATTTGTTCTTCTGTTGAAACCTTTAAAAAAGGCACGCAATGCTTCAAAAACACCCAGAACAAAGCCTATCCATAAAGCGTACACCAAGATTACAGGCTGGAGTGAACAAAGATCAGCTTGCAAGAGAGAAACATAAAATACAGTTTTTCCCTAATTGAGAAGAAGTGTTGTTCTCATAGGTTTCCTAATAACAATGGTATTGATTACCTTTAATTGTTTGTTCTTTTACAGCTCTCTTTCTAAAAAAACCTTCAATTTTAACAAGGACCATTAATTTCCTCACTTTATAAAATGCTTAATGCCTTGATTGGCTAGCTGTTGTAAGAAATAAAATAGTAACCAAACATTAAATGTCCTTCACCATATGACGTATTTTTACTCACAGTTCAAGCAGTTCTCCCATCTATAAAGGACAAAGCAATTGCTTTCTGTCTTCTAATTCTATTCTCTTCTGTCTTAAACCTTCATTTCTTGTAGAAACAGTATTTTTCACAAAAGTGGTCCTAATGACTCTCCCTGGCAGCACAATGGCAAAACTCCGTGACTTCCTGGAACACGCACACAACCCTCCTCACGTGAGAGTCCACAGAGGTCTACTCATTAATTTTAATGGAAAGCAAAACTGGTTCCAGCATCTTCAAACTTGCCTTCATTAATGTGAGAGCCTTCTCCTCCACATCTCCTCCAACATACAGCAACGTTCTCTGCACATATTCCTTCTCCTTTCATGTCTGTTATACTCTACCCTTCTGTACACATCTCCCAAACCCATTTTTTCCTCTGCTAATATATGCCATCTGTACCTGAAAAACTTAGGTCAACGTCTCCAAACAAAGCTTGCTGCAGAGTAATACACTGCATAAAATATAATGCTGTAAACATATACAGTTTTTATTTTGATGTGATTTTCCAGGATTTTTTTTTTCACTGTGCTATTACCTTACATTTTTGTACTTCAGCTGTTTAATGAATATTAATTCTTTAAAAAGCCACTGGATCATCTTGTGATGTGAGATACAGACTTGGTTGAAAAAGTCTTAATTTATAAACTGTTTTCATTTTTTCATTTCATTTCAGAGGGTATGAAGGTGATACATATATCTATAAATATGCACACACACTGTTTTTAATGATTTGTGTTATAATTTTCTATTTTTTTTGAGTAATTTTGATGTGTCTGCTCTAATAAACCACAGTATTTCAGGAAAAAAAATACTTTTATAAATAGAACATAAATTGCTAAAAATTATTTCAGTAAAATTTGAGTAAAGCTACATGGAAGACATGCAATGAAGAAAATGTATTTGTTTCCACAGGCTACTTTGTTGTGGCAAAAAGATTACCTACGGTTAAGAAAACTTTTAATGCAAACAGTTTTGAGCAGCTTGAATGTGTTATACTAGTGAATAAATTCCCTAACAGAATCGGATTTAACTGAGATTACAATCTGGGCCATCATATGCCCCAAAAACCGAACCCAGTGATGTTAATGACAGACTTTCTACTGACGTCAATGAGCTTTTGACCAAGCCCTAAAAAATTTTCCGACTCCAATCAACAGAAAGGCTCCTTTTCTTTTTCTTGCAACTCCCTCCATTTTTGTTCTGCAGTTGGAAAATTCCTAGTTGCTAACACTGGACTTCCAAACTTAGTTGAACCCAAACGCAATTTTTTTCACATATAAAGACTTGAATAAACTGATTTTTTAACACCAATCTAAACAAGCAAAATGGTTAACTTCAGCATCAGTTCAGATTTTATCTAAAATTCTAAACTATTATCACCAAGTGGCAATCTTTTTCCTACACACGAGGCTAAAAGAGGAAATATCTTGAAAGCTGCTTTCTTATTCACACTTTGAGACAGATAAGCCAAATATCATCCTTAGTTACAGTTCTTAAATCTACCTATGCCATCAGTTACATATAGGAACAGTGTGTTTCTTCATTTTACCAGGAACGAGCTTCTTGTTTTAATCCAAAGCAGTTCCCAAAGACTTTCACTTCTGTTTCTGTGTGTCACATATTGGTCACAGACACAAAGTACTTGTGAAAGTTGCCTAAACCTCAGGTATCATCCCTGCTGTTTTCATGTACATTTGAGGTACATGCAAATGGGGTTTTTTATGTACAAATATATTCTGAATATAAAACCAGCTTGTTGTAAGAGAAGAAGCATAAGAACCCAAGATTGAATGATTATGTAAAGTAATACAAGATGGTTTTCAAAATCATAAATTGCTTGGCTTTCAAATGAAATTCACGAGTATTTTTAAAATTCTGCCTCACTTTCTGGGGAAAAGGAATTGTGAGGTGGACAATGCAGTAGTCTGTGAGTAAAGCGTCGTGAAAGGACTCTGGATACTCAATTCCTAGTTCTTTCAAATGCACTGTGAAACCATGAAAAATATCACTTTTTTTTCCCTGCAGTTTCCTACCTGTAAAACAGGCACAAGTAATCTCTTATTATGAAGGTCTTGGAATGATAAATTGATTAATAACAGAGATATACTCTTACTACAATGTTGGCTAAAAGCATTTATAATACCACAGTTAGGAAGACTTCATAGCTGGATAAAAAAGGAAAGGGAAGTGTTTTTTAAAATGGTAGATTATATACTAAAATATATAATCAAGAAACCATCCCCCAAAAAGAAGTTTCCTTAGACCACTCTGGTTAGGTGTGCATGTATGCAGTGTTTGCATATCACATACATGGCTATTTATACACTTCTGGGATTTAAGACACTCAATCAAAACACATATACAGTAGGGGAACAGCTGCAATCACATCTCAGTGGGCTAAATTACAGTACACCAGTGAATTAGTCATTCAGAAAGATCTGTAGCAATCACACATCCATTGCGTGATTTGCAATCCAAGAGGACTCCTCTCCTTTCTGTACTGGTGGATGAGAGCACACCCCAGCTTCTGCTGCTGATGACACTTCGACATGTATCCTCCAGCACACCAGCTCCAGAATCTGCTTTCTCACAAGCCCAGGGTCCTTTTATTCTGTCATTCAGAACAGCAGCGTGATACATGCAACAGTTATCTTGGCTTTCACTTCATGTCTCTCTCTTTTTTTTTTATTCTTTCTTATGCCATTACTGGGAGAACTGAAAAAGCTCTCAATGGGTCTGGATTTTTATTTGTACCATGTAAAAGAAAAGGATACTTCCACCACATTAAACCTGCTTGTGTCAATGGTTGCATAAAGCTAAAAAACTTCTGGTAAAGAAAATCCTCTGGTACTGCATACAAGAGTTTAACTATTCCCCGTGAAAAGACTCAGAGAAATCCTTAATGGCAAGAAAGACATATCAGCAACAGTCTAAAATTAATCCCCTGAGAAGAACTTCCCTCCCAACAAGCGAGCTTCAGCAGGTTCTTTTTTTAAAAGGACAAATCAACATGACTTTCTTCAGTTTAACTGAGAGAAAAGCAACAACACTGTAACATGGTATTAAGGAACATCAATATCTACTACTGACGTTTTAAAATTAAGTCCATCAAGCCACACACAAGACCCATGTCTCAGCCACCAAAACAGTGGACAAACACTCTTTTCCTAGAGAACAGTCTCTCTCAGCTGTGTAACCATTTCACCTGTTCAAGTTTGATTACATTCCAGCCTCTGGCACTGTTAATCCCGGGAACAGTTTTATGCAGTCAGCAGCTGCTTGGTGGATGGAGCTCTATTGCTCATTTGCATTGCGAATTGCTCCGCTAATGTCTGGTGGCCCAACATTTCCGCCAACTCTGAGCTGAGATCGTACTCACCAACACCTGATGCTGCTGATTCTTGCTTTTCCTACTTCAGAAAGGCAGACAAGGACCTACACAGATCTTGCTGAAACAAACACTCTAGGCACTTCTTTCCCCCCCAGCAACAGCAACAAAAAATGGGACCAGCCCACGTTTCGTGTCTTCTGCTTCTGTTCCAAGCTAGGATCCACAGGAAGACTTGCTCATTTACAAGAAAGTTGCCTTGATATTGCCGAACAGCTTTCCACCTATGGAGGAAATACCTCTTCCAAGGTTTAATGATAAAACAGGCTTCTGCCCTTTCAGGATGAGGTCAATAATCTTCCTTTGTTAATCTTGGGCAAGCTTTACTTAATCTAGCCCCCTTGTCACCTTTGTGATTGACAGGAAAAGTCACGTCACTGGACAATGGACTTGTCCTCACTGAGCAATATCTTTTTTAAAGATTACACAATGTTACCCTTGCTCTCATAAAAAGTGCAAACATTGTGCTGTTAAAAGAAACTCTTCATTCCAGCTGTATCTTTCAAATTGTCTCTCTCTGCTTCCAGGGTCCAAGGGAGGCCTATTTCAGTTCTACAGAGGAACATTTAAAGGCTTAATGAAAAGAAACAGGTTGTACTTGGTGAGATTTCCAAAATATCTCTTAGTGCTCTAAATAGATCTCATCTACTCCTTCCTCATCTAGAGATGCACATTACTCCTGTCTGCAATTAAACTCAGACAGAAAACTCTGCTTCTGTGACATTAAAATTTTGTCCCAAACCAACCAAGAATTGAAGCAGAAGAAAACTGAGAACTAAGTCTGAAACTGTTAATTACCACCATATGGTATGCATGAAGTCTGCATCTGCAGGGGAAAAAAAAAAAGGATATAATGAGAATCAAGCTGCTGGTTTTGCAGCCAAGAACACCTGGAATAAAATACCTGTGTCTTTAAAACAAGCACAGATATTGTCTGATTTTAAGAAGCCGGTGATCCTAAAAGCAACCAAAAAGGTTCTGTTTTTCAAAGCTGGAATTTTGCCCATACTTCACTCTTTTAGAATGTGTAAAGAAGACCAAAGGCAGGGTTTTTTTCTCTGTTTTCTACATCAGACATGTAGGCCTATCTATTTTATATCTCCATAGTGACCAGGAAGCTGGTAACAGTATGACATAAGAGATAATCAGAAAACAGAATACTTCACACTTCTGAAGACAAATGATTCTCCAGCAATTTAGTATGGTTTCCTATTTTTTAAAATTTATTTTCACTACCAGTATTTTAGGAAATGAGTATCTATGTGTAAGATTCAACAGAAAAGCTACTGCAAGTGAGAATCTAGAAGCTGTAGAAACACTTCCATTGCCCACAGGAGGCCCACCAGCAATTATGAGAAAACTCAACTTGACATTTCCAGTACTTGTTAAGGTTTAAAAGAAACAAAACAGACACACAATATTCACAAAGCAAGAATGATCTTTAATTTTTTCTTAACCTTCCATTTACAATCTTTGCCTTAATTAATGTCATTAGCTTACTTCAGGAGCCTAAGTGCCATCACCTTTCAATGGGAATCATATTTTCAAACCACTTAAGTGATTTGGAAAACTCTCTCCTTCTACATTCTGTGTCACAGGGGCTGCAGAGAATGTCTTGCCACAAACCTGCCTGGTTTACGGTGGCTGTCAACCTGGCACCTTCAGGAAGATAAAACACATATTCCATAAGGCTTCCCAGGGAACACTGTCTTTCTCACGTTAGAATTTCCTTCCATCTATCTTATATTTGAATAGGTCTTCTGTCTGTAAGTCTTCTTCACATAGTGAAGCTGCTCATCAGTGGTGGAAAGGAATGATCCCAAGGAGATTTAAAAGGAAACAGTGGAGGATACAGTAAGCCAACAAGAGACTGTACAGAAGGCCATAGAAGGGAAAAACAGGTGGAAGAGAATAAATACATCGACAGGAAGTAAGAACTGACACATAACCCAAAGAGGGATAAAAGTGGTGAAGGGCATCATGTAAATAAACCTGGAAAGAAGCACATCCAAAGGCTAGAGGTCTGCAATTAGATTCATGCAAACCAACCACTATCCTTATACCGATTCTTTCTTTTCCTAGGACTGGTTTTAATGATGACAAGGAAATGAAACACAATAGAGAGTGAAGAAGTTAGTGAATGGATCAGAAGAGTCAGCTGAAGAGGGCATTGTGGCAGAGAGCTAAGAATTTTACCTGAATTAGGTGAACTAAACACAGTGAATAGAGAGGCATTTTTTTTTTCTTTTTACTGAGACCACGCTAACATCAAGAGAAATACATTCAAGTCAAATACTGATTTGGCTTTAGCGACACAATGTATTTGGAACTCCATGATCCATATCTTGGAGGTACTAACAATTATTAGACTTACAGAATCCTGACAACATCTTGTTCTCCCTCTAAAATGTTAAAATTTCGCTTGGTAATGGAATTTTGTTTATTTTTAGCAATCATTACTAGCTCTTGTCCTTCAGGTTGTATTTATTTGACATCAAGTGCTGTAGCTAATTAATAACCTCTTTTTGATGAAGCAGAGATACACTGGCAGAGATTTCAGTGGGAAGACTAACAGGTATTTCCAGTGTTTGATATCCATAAACCCGGCTGAAAATGGTTCAAAGCTCAAAAAGACAACCATCTGCCACAGGAACTCTGCTACATCAGACACTTTCCTTTCTTTTACCTTTTCCCTCCATATGTAAACTGAGACAGTAATAAATATTTCCTGCAGCTTGGGGCATTTTAGATAATTGATATAAAAAGCCTAGAGATTATTGGCCAAAAGCCTCACAGCAGTTGTGTTTTCATTTTTATTGATGCAATAAATACTCAGCCCTTATATTACTCTTACATTACTCCATGGGGCACTACAGCCCAATCACCTGAAACCGGAAATTGGGAATTCTCTCATATATCAAGTGCCACCCCACGATGTCTGACAGGAACACTGAAATGTACCTTGATTTTTTTCAAATACCACGATACTCAGACTGCTGCCACAACTGCACGAGCAAGAGATAATTTCAAACATTTCCAAGGTTTAGAGATGAGTTGCAAGAAACTGTTTCGTTGCATTCACACAAAAGGAATAACTTAAAATCCGTTTTGCACTGATTTGTAACTTTATCCTCTGAGATTTAGAGAGCATAGGAACAGATTTTTCAAGGATTTAAGTATCTATAGATAGAAGGAGATGCCTAGTGGGATTTCTGAAAATGCACAGTAATAGATATATTCATTTAATTCTCACTGACTTCATTACAGGTGCCTGAAAACAAAGCACAGTGTGACTGGGTGCCTCTCTGTGCCTCTTCACCAGACCATTATCAGACTATCTCTAGCACAGAGCACAATCTGATAACCGATGCTCTAAGACAAACATTTCTCCTCTGGCTGTTCTGCATTCCAGCCCATCCCCAAACACACAGCACAAGTTCAGTATTTCTTACTGCTTATCCCATCATTTCTACTCGATTTATTAAAAATCAAAGAATTCTATGCAAACTGTGGATCTGTTTGTAGTAAAAATACATGAGAAAATGTTGTGAGTGAAATTTTATAACTTTTTTATATTGAATGTCAAGCATGGGTTTTTTAAAATTATTTTCTTCTGTGGTCTATATTTAGGTTTTATTTTTAGCCCACCTCTTCATCCCCTTTCTTGCAATGAAGTGCTCTCCCATATATAAAATAATTTGCAAATCTTTAGATATTAAATATAGTAAAATTGTAACAACTACTTTGTAATGGGTAAATGTGGTTAGTGACATGATTCCTGACACCCACATTCAGACCAGATCTCTCCTACTGCTTCTTTCTCCAGATACACTCATTTTAAGAAAATAACGCAATATAGGATTACATCTATTTGCTCTCAAAACACTTAACAAACAAAACTGGCATTCTGAGAACTCCTAATATGTTAGCTATAACCTGCAAAAACAAAGAACATGTTGTACTATAAGAGCCTTGTTATCTTTGTGCTAGTAATCTTCATGCTTAAAAATAATAAATAAAGCTCTGCAAAAGCACTTTTAAGACTTTTATGAGCTCTTCCCTGAGGGACTAAAGATCACCCGTAAGACCTTGCTAAACAAAAAATAAGACTGCTTATCAAAACAGCTTGGTAGAGGCTTCAGCAAACATTAAATCCTTCTAATAGTTTGGAAATCATGCAGTATAAAACGATTATCTTTGTAAAAATACAAGCTTACTAACCAGATACAACAACTCTGGCTTGTGAGTGTAATAAAACCTATGTTGAATGTCAAAGCCAGTTTGATCACCAGCTTTGTTACTATGAAACAAACCCATTGTCTGTGCTAATTCCTTGAAAGGAGGGGAGAGGAGTATCTGAACAGAACTCAGTGATAGGATAAAAGGAATGCCATAGGCCAGCAGTGGCTCCTGGACTGTTCCCAGCTTTCATACTTCAATTCACTGAGTTTTCAGATGGGAAGGGATGTCAGATTACTTCATCTGTTCTCCGGTAGCCTACAAAAACTTGTACCAGACAGATTATTTCCCTTCATTCCTTTGGCTGGGTGGCTGAGAGGAAAGTAAAGAAAAGCCACATATGAAATAGTTAAAACTGCCTTCTCTGCACTGAAGCTCATTTGGAGGATATCTTGTCCAGGAAGAACAACCCTCCAACTGGGGAACAAAAGAAAAGCGAACAACCTGCACCCACAAAGGCCTGTGCTCATGTTCATACTAAGGCAGGGTGATACTGCAAATACCAAAAGCAGGTTTGTAATCCCACTTTTGGTAGGGTCCCAGATGTTTTAATTTGGCTAGCAAAATGTCGCAGAGAGACAGTGAGGTTTCAGATTCTCCCTATGAATATTCCACAGATTTTCATTGCTCTGAAACACTGCTTCATGTTCACTCCTGCTCAAACCCCAACTCTTCTTATACAGCTGCTTCTTCCAGTGCACTGGACGGTTCTTCATCCCTGTTAGACCACCCATGTCTTTTTTGAACAGTTAGCATATATGTACTTTGTCATTACTGACCATATTTAGGCTTTACTCTCTCAGTCTTCCCTCACAAGTCAGCTCCTACAGCTCTTTAGTAATTTGTTGCTTGCACCCGAAATCCCTTCCAGTTTGCTTTTTTCTCTAGCATGGCCAGAACCGAACACATTATTTCCCATACAATCTTAGCAGAGTTATAAAAATGATAATTACCTTGTTACTACCTTTTTTGTTGTCTTGCTACAAGACAAGATCATATCTAATTTGTCTGAACACACCCAAGCATTTTTCAGTATTACTGTTTTCCAAGTGCCTTTCTCTCATTCATGATCTAGATTTTTGCTGTATTTTAGATTACCTGATCCAGCTGTATCAATTTGGAACCTTAATGCATTACTTGTTTTCTTTTTTTATAGCTACTTTACCTGGAACATTCACAGGAGATGCTTGAAAGACTGCATGAAGGAAGCAGAGCTCAATGCATGCATACTGCTGGACTGAAATCCACGCAACTTGCAGTAATCAATTTCTTGAGAATCACTTGCTCTTTATACTTTTGAAGACCTTAGCCCACTCATGCATTATAAGGAATCTTACACACACCCTACAGGAGGGTAATGAAGTTGGTAAGGGCACTAGAGCACATCCCCTATGGAGACAGGCTGAGAGCGTTGCGAGTATTTAGGCTGGAGAGAGAAGGTTTTGTGGAGACCTGAAAGCACCTTCAGTATCTGAAGGGGCTCTTCATCAGGAACTGTAGTGACATGAGAAGGACTAATGGCTTCAAACTGACAGAGGGGAAATTTAGCTTAGATATACGGAAGAAATTCTTTACTGTGATGGTAGTGAGGCACTGGCACAGCTTGCCCAGGATAGGCTGTGGAAGTGTTCACGGCCAGGTTGGTTGGGGCTTGGAGCCACCTGGTCTAGTGGAAGGCGTCCTGTCCCTACCCATGGCAGCAGCTTGGAACACAATGGTCTTTCAAGTCCCTTCCAATCCAAGACATTCTATGATTCTGTGAAGGGTAGGTATGTGGCTAAATCCACTACACTCTTTAAATAATTGTGTTCTGCTTTATACACATCGTGTATTTTTCATAAGCCTTCTCAATTCACATCTATTTATCTTTACCTTGTATTTGTTCTCTTGGTTTTCAAAAGACTACAACTAGACTTACAGGATAATAACCACCAAAATAGTCTTTGCCTCCACAGAGATTAGCATCACACTATTTCTTTCTTCTGGACGCAATCTTCTGGAAGTTTTCACTTTCAAGAATGGCCAGAAAACATAACTTTAATAAAATGGAATGTTACTTGAGAAATTGCTTCACTGTCTCCACTGGAGTTTAAGACAGCATAAGACTAGGAATTTAATGCTTTTATCTAAGTTCTCTATTCTACCTGCTTTTCACAGACTTCAATTACTTTGGCTACTACTAACTTTCTTACACTTCTTAAGTAATGACTACATAAACAGTAATTCATAGGATTTTTCCAAGCAGTAACTGGTTTAATCTTATTTAACAGTTATTAACAGATTTGTTTTCCCTCCCAAAATCATTTCACCTGTTCTGCTCTTTTATAACTTGATTTTCTTCCTATCTACAACTGTTACACAATTTTAGTGATATGGAATTTGGAATTCTGGTGTACACCGAAGTAGTTTCCTCACCTTTGGAGGAAAGATTGCACAGGATATAAAAAGAAAAGGAATATATATATTCTGTGCTTATAAACAGAGAATAAATCCTTTCACAGAAAGACAGTTCCACAGAACATATTTACAGAGTAGGAATCAAACTTATTTGGACCTTGTGCACTTCAAAGGATGGTATTTGATCAGCCAATGCCAAATATATCAGGATAATTAATAAAAATTAATATGACAAAAGTCAATCAATACAACATTGATATATAAACATAATATGGGTTAGAGATACTCAGATTTTTTTTAATTAATGACCACGAAATATCTTTGTGGTGTTATACATAGAGCAAGTCAGGAAATGGCATGAGCTAACTTGCCAGGTTCCAAAGCATAGGAAAGGCAGAGCACGTTCAGCATCCAAGGGTTAACAAGGACCAATCCCCTGTTCACTCTTCTGGGTCTTACTACACCTCAAATGGTAACACTATGTTCTACTCCAGAGAGCAGCATGATGTCATTTTGTCATTTAAGTCCCATTCTAAAGCTCACCCAAGCAGAGCTTAAACAAGATTTAAAATGTACACAGACCTCGCCATTTTAGACTGTGGTGGAGTGATGCAAAAAAACCCTAATAAATTCTAATTTATGACAAATTCACAGTTGTTCTCACTCTGCAGATGAGTTATTCTTTCTTCTGTTTCTGTAAACTGCAGTCAGCAGCACACATTGCCTACTATGAAGAGACCTTTGTGATAAGATGATATCAAGGGATGTTGTGACATTCCTGATTAAGAATTACACAATAAGCAAACTGTACAGAAATGCTAATTTCCCTCTCCTTTCTCATCACTTACCTAAATTATTCTGAGTAATACAAATGATCTTTATTAGCTCTAAAGCAGTTCATTCTCATTCTCTTATACCATTTCATTAAAGAAAACAGATTCCTGTAGATTACTAAATGCACAATGTATTTTCCTTAACAATTAGTTTTGTGCACTGCTGTATGTCATGTTCACAAACAAACCAAAAAAACCGCAAGGACCATCAATTCTTCTGCAGTCACAGTCAACTATGCACCATCAGCAGAGAATGAATAACTTTTGCTGGAAATAGCCTTTTTTCTCCAAGTTCCTCTTTGAATCACTGATTTCTGAGTATTCCCTGTAGTTTTCAGTCATCATGAAGTGATGCTGAAAAACCCACAGAACTGCCCAACCCAAATAAGAAAGGCACAATTTTCTCCACTTTGACTGGAAAGAACGTAAGACTGCTTTATGGTGAGGAAGCACTGCTTGACTAACAGAGCCTGGTTTTACAAAATCTCTTTCTTCTCTTAAATTTACTAAAATTGGGTCTCACTATGTGATCCAACCAGGTATCACTGTGCCTACCAGCACTAAGTTGATGTACTGAAGATTTCTAACAAAAAGTTCTCTGCAATGCATTCATTATACTCAGCAACATCAAACAGCGAAAAATAATTAAAAAGCTCCTGTTGAGCACGTAGAGACCTTGAGCACAGACAGGGGGTGAACACAACGACAGGGTATTTGGTTGTGAGAGTCACACTTTTTATCTATCTATCTATCTATCTATCTATCTATCTACACACACACAGATATTTACATATATATATATGTGCCATACACATTAAAAGAAATTACAGTACATTTTGAAGGGTTTTCTTGTTTTCCTCTTCCCTTCTATTCTGGTCTATGAGTGTCTACACTTAACGGTGTGCATATTTAAGCATATTCAAAAAAGAGTTACATAAAATTTCTTGATTTCAGTTTTTTTAATCTTCAGATGTACAAGTATGTGGAGATGACTTATTTGAAAAATAAATTGCCCAGACAGATCTAATTATGTGAAGTAAGAGTGAAAATCACATGCACATGACATTATAAAACGAAACTATGCTGAGAGCTTATTTGTACGCTACAAGCAGGCAAAAGTAAGACACATTAAGAATGATCCCTCTGAAAGGCACCCAATCCTCCTTACAGCACCTCTGACAGTACTGGAAGCTGCATTCACACGTTTATATAATGCTCTTCTCAATATACTTTGGTTTATTTGATTTGTTATTCAAACATTACAGAGTGTCTCGTAACTTCAGGTTCAGAGAAACTTTCAAAAATAGAGGGTCAAAAGATGTTTCAATGACACAACGCCGCAACTTCTGATCTAAACTGGATCCAACCCATTCAAACCAGTCCAAGCAGGTTTGAACCAGTTTGAACCAGTCAGAACCGGTTTGAACTGGTTGGATCTTGTTTGAACTGGTTAGAACCAGTCTGATGCAGCTGGATCAGATCTGAAAGGTTCACAACCGGTCTGAACCTGGCCCCATGCTCATTTGGACTGGTGGTATATAAATCAGTTACCCAAATCAGCCAAAACATCCCCTTCAAAGGAGAAAACCTGGGATTAGGACGGCCCATGGAGTCAAACAGCAATACCTAAGTTATATTACCAGTGATTGAATGGAGAATTTTTGAGGACAGCCTAAAATAACCGATCTTTTTGTAAACTTTTTTTCCATTAAGATATTGATTATCAACATGCTTCTCCAGATTTCAGCACATTTGTTTTTTACAGGAGCTGGCCAGAACACTGAAGAACTCAGCACAGAGTTTCAGAAGATCCCCACGAGCAAACTGCACTTAACTCCACAATTTATTTTCAGTGAACAATGGGATCACATTTTCAGAAGACTAAACTGTTCTAGAAATCTCACTTTCTGAACACATCTGATTTCAAGCCCTTGTGTTTACTAATTTTCACGTCAGCTATTATTCAAAACAAAGTAAAATTTTCTTCCTTGGAAGTAACAGAGTAAGTTAAGAGCTCAGATTATGCACAGTGATAAAGAAAAAAAACGGCCAGAATTAGCTGTTAAAATGCCTCAAATTTTAGTAGTTAATCTTAAATTTTACTTTAGGACTTAAGCACTACTGAAAAGAAACACAATACCCAGTGAAGACACTAATGAAAATAAACTGGAAACAGACAGTAACAAACACCTTTGGAAATTCCTGGTTGTTCTTCTGATTGCAAGGATGAATTAATTTGAGATTGACACAGATTAGTAGAAGTTTAGATGAAAGTATCTGTGCTCTGCTTCTGTAACAGGAGAATGTCCAACTGTGTATGGGGATAAACAGAACAGTGACTTTAAAATGTCACCTATATTCAACATATTTGTTCCCCATGTATTTTCTGAGTCATGTCTATCTGCTTGCTTTATTGACTGTTTTTTTAATCTGCCCTCAGCACTGAAGATTCAATACAGCTACAAAAGAAGGAACTGGACTCTGCTTTGCAGACATATTACCAGCAAAATAGTTAAGTACCATTTGCAAAATGTTTATTACTAGGGATGATGTGAAGCAAAAAAAGACAGCAAACTCTGGGTGAAGTTATAGCATTATAGGCAATTAATAGAAATATCATATTTTTATGCAACTACGTTTGACCTCGAAAGCCACAGCAAGACAGAAAACATAGGACCCTTTAATGTCATTTTTACAGTCATTTATCTGACTATAACCACACTTTAAAGCATTAAGGTCAGCTGGTCATGAAGCATGAGCTACACTTCTGACTAGCGTGCACTACATTTGACTTGAGAGTAAATAAGGGACTGACACTCCATTAACCTTCACAAGTACAATTATCTATCAAAACAGTTCAAAAGACTATCCGACAGAGAACTGATAAATCTGGAAGCAAAAAAAGGAAACTGTAACAGTACAAACTGATCTTTTGCCAGTGATGAAGAGCTATTTCCTATCAGAATTCCTGGGACAAGTCCTCCAGTCAGTTTTAACACAGCCATCCATTTTAAAGAACTACCCCTTAATCCATATTGGCTTTGACAAAATCTCAGAGCTTTCCTTTTTTATTCTTTCGTTCTTTTTTAATTTCCATCTTCTTTCTCAGAAATAATACATGCTAATATCCTGTATTTACAAGAACCTTCAAAGACTTCCCTCAGAAATGCATGCAGAAAATTCAGAAGAGTTCTGAGATGTTTGGCCCTATCTACTCTTTTGCACTTTTAGTTACAGGCCAAGGATGATGCCTGTTCCCAATATTCCTATTTGGTGAGGTGACCACCATTTTCCTACCACCATGTGAACTTCATTTCTTTTACTACAGGACATGTGGTGGTTGTTAATTCTGTAAAATTTCTTTAACATCTTCATGTTGTGACATTCTACTCAAATTCCACACTGAAGCATGGGGTTAAGCTGCTCATCAGCAGCTGTCATCTGCCATCAACTACTTTGACTTTTTGACTGCAGAAGCACTTTGCACTTCCAAAGATAGGAAAGTTTGTTCAAAATCCTATGCTGGAAAGGGGCAGGAGGGAGAGTGAAAAGAAAACAGCTTCACCACATGAAGATTCTCTTATGATCAACTCCCAATTTTGTCCATCACTGCCATCTTGTCTTGCACACTGGTTTTCCTCTGGCAGTATAGCACACCCCTCTATTGCACTGTTCTCTAGACTGATCTCCAGCCTCTCTCGGATGCACAAGTGGGGAAGAATCACCAGGTATTCACCACTGGAGTTGCAGTTATTAGAGCAGAGCTCAAAAAAAAAGCAGTGGCGTGCAGCAAATGAACGACCTTCCTTGTCTTTGCTCTCCCTTTCAGGTTACTTCATTACTTTGTAAAAATGCATCGAGTTCATGAACACAAGGAGCTCATCCAGCTGGTTCATACCTTCTTTCTGGTGGTCACTAGGCAAGAGCCCCAAAATGTAGAAATCAAGAGACAAGGGAGAAAAAATAATTTTAAGGAGAAGAGGCTTTTCTCTTATCAAGTAGCCTAAAACACAGTAAAAGGAACATAAGTGTAGACTGACATCAAGGTCAATTTCTACTAAATGTCATCTAATAAAGTGAAAGATTGACTTGACAACTTCTTTTTAACAGAGGATTTATTACATTCATAACATACAGAAAAGCATAATCCTCATTATATTTGTTATCTTATTTAAGCTTGTACAGACAATTTATTCCTTAAAGATAATAAATGGAAATGGATTTGATCTTAAATCTTTTGCACACTTTACCTTATACACATTAAAATAATCATGTTTAGGGGACTGAATATTTTTAAAACATGACTCATGAAATTGATACCATGAGGTCTAATGTTTATTTTTTCCCATTGATTTCCCAATCAGATGCCTTAAATTTCGAAGACTTCCTCCCTGCCAAATCCTTGTCTTGGAAACTCAACGTTTCTTTTTCCTCCGCCCGCTAAGAAAATATTCTGTAGTCAGACTTTACTGGCAACTCTTTGAATACGCAGGAGACGCTAGAATCCATTTTGCTATTCGACAGCTCTGCACTCAGAGCTCAGCAAAGCTAAGCAGGCCCAAAACTTGTCCTCTGCCAGGTACCTACGCAAAGGAGAGCAGCACACAAAGCCCTCCTTCCATCAGAAAATCCATGAGAGGATTTAACTGTAAGTTAATTGAACAAATCTACACAGCACCGTTTCCAAAATGGTGTCTGAGCCACCCAGAGTCTGTTTCCACTTGGGATTAGAGCTTTTCAGTAGCATTTCAGATGCACCTACTGCAGACATCACTGTTGTTAATGGAAAAGCATCTGTTTTTAAGCAGGAGACATAGCTGTTAAAATTTGAATGATTCTACTGTAAGTAGCTCCAGAGAAGCAGCAAAACAGTAAAAAATTTTTAGAAAAAAATAGTGGAGACAAGAGCTCCATATACTGGAAGAAAAGTTTGCGACAAGGGAAAGTGATATCATTCTTCAAATACAAAAACATTTACTGTAGAAAAGAGCGTATTTCCTTTTGCTTGCAGTGGCTAGGACACGAATTAATGAGAGAAAACTGTTGCAAGAAAGATTACACAGGAGTTACCTTCTAAAGGCAGAGACAGCAACACCCTGGGCCAGACAGACCGGGAGGTTCTAAGTCTCCTGTCTTGAGTAACTTCAAGAAGTCAGACTATTATCTGAAAGAAATTACATTGGTACAGCTGATCCCTGGATTGAAGCTGGGACTGGATGACCTCTCCCAATCCCTCTCAGCCCTACAGTTCCATGAAGTGCAAGGCTGACAAATGGTGAGAAATAGATGTGCTCATTCAGTAGGGGCTCTATAGATCCGCGAGGGACTTACTCACTAAGCTGGATCAGGGTTTTTTAGTTGTGTTTTGCTTTGGATTTTGTTTTCTTTTTTTCAGATAAATCAATAGGCTTGGGCCATTTTCCAAAGATGTGATTTGGTAAGTTTCAAGCCAAACCTCTCAAGCTTTACTCATGAGATAAGTGCTAAACAATGAGCCAGATTCATCAAAGCTTTATAGACTTACTTAAAAGAAAAAGAAACTGATTCAGCCAACTCATTTCCAGCCAAATCAGGCAGTTGAAAATCTATTCCTGAGATCTGGAAAATCTGTCTTTTTTAAAAATATTTTTAAAATATGTTTCGAGAGTCCCTCTTTTGCAGGAGCCTCAGGCAACTCTGTCAAGAAACTGTTTTTTTGGGTTTTTTCAGTCTGATTAGAAGTGGTGTATTCCTCATGTCTAAAGGAGATAGCTGAAATACATGTGTTTGTATATATACACCTAAATATTTTTACATACATACTTGCATATACAAGCAACATAAGGATTCAAGAACATTCTATCAGAAGTTCGGTAATTAAAGCAGTGGGTTTACTTTTCAAAATGACTAAAATTGAATTTGCTTCTTTACTACAAGAAAAAAAATTGTAGTGCTGGACACCAATGTACTCTGCTAATGCACAAAGCTAAAAACAGTTTCCTGCTCTGAGGCATTTTTATGAGCCTTAGTACATCAAATCTACAGTACTTCTCAGTACTGACCCTTAGAGTACTTCCTAATGGGAAAGGTTAATTCCCATGTTCTTTCAGTGCTCGGTATCTCTACCAAGAAGGATAACAATTGAGCTGAACAAGCTTATTTTTGTGTATACCCCACAAAAATCCTCCTGGAAGCACCAAAGTGTTTTAAACAAGTGTTTCAAATCCAATGTTACCAGGAGAGGGGAAGACACAGGTCTGGTGTCATCTAACCAGTATGGGTCACAGTGTTGACTGAGAATGGAGGAAAGGACATTCTGCCTACCATCTAGCATCCCACACATGCCTTCTGAGCTGGAGAAAATCTGTACTGAAAAGGCTGTGCTGGGAATGTAGAGATTTCTATGCAGAAACACAGAAGAAGGCTCTATCCTCTTCTTCCCATATATACTGTTAATTCCTTAGTAAACAATTTCAGAGGCTGAAAGTTGATGTCAGTACAGTGATGGTCACAGGCTGAGACCATTAGATGGCTGCCCCTCTAGCCCAGCATCAAGCATTTACTGTAAACATTTATGTCAAAGTGATGAGAAAACGTTCAAAACCTTGCGACGTTTTCTTTTTCTGTTTCTGTTCTTTGCAAGGAAACTACTTCTTCCGAGAACATGGAAAAAGCATGTGACTTTGAACTGGAAAACCTGAAAGATCACTGAGCCTACCTGCTAATGAGCAACTTGCTATTGAAACGAGCTCGTTAGCTTTCATTTTTGCTGGCTGCTGATCGATTCATGAGCCACTTACGTGGCCTCTGTAAGCTGTACATAAATTATCAAACGCATTGATTTCTACAAATAATAAATCAGGAAGTCAGTTCTTGCCATATCTCTAGTATAAATGCTTAGCTCAATGGCCTTCAAAATCCAACCAAAGAAAACAATGATAACATCAGTGTTCACAGATACATTGCATCTGAAATGGCAAATATTCTGCTGCAAAAATAAGCTGTGCTGGCATCCCAGGGAAGTGAATAAAAGCTTGCCTCTGAAAATGTTACATACAAAACGCACAGAATTTTGCATGAATCTTTGTGTAGGTGGCAGCTCAAAAATTCACAGTAAGGAACAATTGTCTCCAGCAGGGAAAAATCCAAGATAGATCATCTTCAAGTCCTTTTCCATCTCATATCATTAAATTTCTACAGCCCTCTTCATATGACTGAAGTAGTCAAAGTCCTATGGCATGCCAGAGTCAGTGCTGAGTTTTTGAAATGAAAGCATTTTCTCTTGTCAACTGGCACTCCCAACAGCATAGGAAGAGAACCTGTTAAACACCCATTAGTCAGCTTGGGAAGAGGTAGGGAAAGCCTTCTTAACCCAAACACGCACTCATAACATTTCCATTTTCAGCACATATGGGCTTCTCCAAGGCCAAGCTGGCCAACCTGCCTTCACCTGGCCCCCCAACTGTTTTTTAAAAGTATATAAAAAATTAATACTTTGGACATGTATGCTTTCAAATTTCCAAGCACTTCATAACACTGATTTGCAATAATTTGCCTAAGGTCATGTGGGCCTTGATCCAAAGCCTATTAAAGACAAAGCAGTCTTTATAGTGACTTCAAAGAGCTTTGGATTGGACCCACAGTGAAGCACTGCATAGTAAATAGAAAAATCAAGAAGAGAAAACCTGGTCTAAGGAAGAAATGCCATCCTCTACTTCACTGACTCAGTTTACTGAAAAAGATGGGAATGTGGGATTTAATTTTCCTGTTCTTCTGTATCACACTGCCAGCCCAATGACATAGTTGTTTCCCTTTTCCCACTCAACTGCATTTCTTGGAGAATTATTCAATTCTAAAATACAGCCCAACACAAGAGCTCAACCACACTGCAGAGGTATCTTCATCACCTTGACCCTCAGTAACACCAGTCCCACAGCAGCTCCCTGGAGTGCCCCTGGAGAGAGCTGTGGCATTCCATGCCAGCTGAGGATGGTGCCAGGAGTGTTAGATGGTATGCTCGCTCCAAAAGAGCAGCAAGCTTAGGACTAAATGCAGTAACAATAAGGAGTTAAAATGTGCAGACCAGAGAACATCGCTTAATCCCAGTTTACTGAAAGGACATGTCATTTTTAGAAAGTTGTCCAAACAACTGTCTTAATATTCTACACCAAAGTGGCTATTAATCAAACAACAAAGGCCCAATTAACACATAGCTGTTGTCACCTTGATGTTAAAAGCCTCTCCCTTCCCCCTTTCTTTCTTTCTTTTTGTCTTTAATGTTACAACCTAACCCAAAAATGCCTCAGGGCCCTACAGGGGGAAAAAAAAAAAAAAAAAAAGACAAGATAGAGAGAGGGAGACAGGGAGGGAGGGAGGGAAGAGGAGAGGGAGAAAAAGGGGGGAGGGGAGAAAAAGAGAGAGAGAGAGAAAGAGAGTCTTAAATACCATCTCTCCTCTAGGCAGCAATTTCCACAGATGAAGAGGTCACCACTGTTTAACAGTGTGCTGCCACGTTAATTTAGTATGACAAGATAAAGCAGTAATCTCTGCTTGAAGAGGCTGTAAACCGCCTGCTATCCAGGGACATGCTCGAGTCGATTTGCACTGTATATCACTTTATACAATTGCCGTGACAAAGCCCCCTGAGTTCCCTCATGTAAATCTCTCTCTCTCCCTCTCAACTTCCCTGCCAGTCAGACAGCAGTAGATCTGTGGTAAGCTATGCAAACTTCATGTTTCACGCATGCCAATGGACCCCAAAGCTTCCCGCCTCCCCCCCTCCAAGAAAAGATGTTTAGGACTTTGATAATCCATTGATCCCACTTCCATATCGGCTTGTATTTTTCAATCTGTCGTGTTAAGTTGTCAGAGAGGGCGATTAAACCGATGTTTCATGTTCCGAGATTTGCGTTCCTGGGAATGATAGTTTTCAAAGCCTTTCTTGCTAGGTTCTGCTTAAAGATTATCCCTAAGAAAGCTGATGTGAATATTATTACTGGCATAAACCTGGTAATAAAACCATAAAGTGTTTTAGGTAAAGACATTTTAGAGATATTCAGGGTTATAAACATAAGAGTTTAAAGCTGGATAGAATTTGGAGTGCTTAAAAAAAAAGGAAAGAAAAAAAGCGCCCTGTCAGGCTGTGGAGTTTTCTCAGCATGAAGCAAAACAACATATGTAAAAGGGAAAAGGGAACTCGCATGTCTATGTAAAGTAAATATAATTACAGAACCACAGAAGAGGGCAGAGCAGAACACTGACCTGTGCAGTTAGACAGGAACGAGGAGGAGATAAAGCATGTGTAGCAGTGGTCATGATAGTGCCTCAAATAAAATGCAGTGACAGCTATTCCCAGCAAACAGCCAAGGAAGCTGCCTGTGTCTCCAGCAGCCTACACAGCTGAAAACATGGGCTTCTTGTTGGGGAAATAGGGAGAATTTTTTGCAATATGTTGCAGCTCTCAGATGCCATACTGCATCTCTAGAACATAGAAGTTTTAAATTATGTCTCCTTCTATTTCACATTTAATTTGTGTCGTTTTCCTATGGCCTGCAGGCACGATACAAGTCACAGCACACAATATACCAAACATGGTGCCAAAATGTGAAGCTGTGCACATGTACATAAACCCACTTTCTGGATTAAACACAGAGGAGGACATAAGTAGAATTAAAACACACACAGCAGACAGGTTTCTACAGAGTAAGGCTGGAATTTAACTACAGTTTCTTAACTAATACATTGCTAGGTCTATCTACTATGCCTAAGCATGGCATTTGGACTTGCAAAAATGACCAAGCAAGGCTAAATCAAATCTTTAACAAGTTACATACGTTCTCTGTAATCAATTAAATTGAATAATAAAATTTGATGTTCATTGCAGCTGATACTAAGACAGACAAATGCTTCATTAAGCATTTGAACTTCTAACAACATTTGGTAATTCCCTAAATTTTAAAGGGGAAACACACTATAATTAATGCTGCTATTCAACACCAAGAGAATCTTCCCAAAATTGCCTTTTTAAGGTGTTCTGTAGTACTTTATTCTATAATACATGTTGCTAACCAACACATTTATTACTTGAACTTAATGCTACTAAATAGATATAAACAAAAGGTTTGCTTTTAGGGAATATCCAATTCTCAGAACCTCACTAAACACCATCAGTACTGGTTACAAAAGAATTCTGATAGAATATTCACACACACCACCTGCCAGCCCCTCCCCAAAAAAGGATGAACTTGGTTACTTCTACAGAAATATGAGAGAATATTTGCACAGTAACATGCATTATTTCTTTAACACCACGTACTGTGAATGGGATTACTCTCACCTAATTTTAGCCCCAAATTAGACACCTAGTCTAAACTAGTCATCAAGGCTCCCTCTATAGTCAACAGACAAGCACTTTCAGAGGGTAATTCATCTTTCTTGTCCTGGGTGCTTATTTTGAGATTGGAAATGTTGTTCTAGAAGGGTGGTTATCTTTTTCCACAAACTGTGAAGACAGCCCAAACGCCTAAATTTTATGTGCCTAAACTTTGGTGAAATGAACCCCAATCAATGTATGGCATTCAATAATCTCCGTGAGTGTGGAAACTCTGATAGATCACAGACCATCACGGATGAAGTATGATTTCTACTGTACTAGCACAGCCATATACAACAGAAGGGTTATTGCCCACAACAAATCAACAACCTGGAAGCTGGAAATAATGTGTAATTTCACCCAGTAAACCGAAAACTTGCCATCTTTGTTAATATTTATCAAATTAAAAGTCCAACAACTCCTTGTGATATTTTACAGAGCAGTATAAAGATACAGGTCCTAAATATAAAAGCAATTATTTCAGTCAAATTACTTTATTCACAAGGAAAGCTCAGGAATTCACTGTGGCCCTGTGTCAATGTATTACCCAATACTCATGCTGACAGCTTCAAAACTGAAGCTATGGCCACTGCCCAAAAGCTAAGTTTACACTGGCCACAAGCAAACAGGAAAAGTACATCATCTGCCACAGATGTATTCTTTGCAGGACTGAATCACACTATTTGCAACTTTGCTTGTAGATATATGAAATTCCAAAAACTGTCTTCCAGTGGAATTTATCAAATTGGTTTAAAGAGAATTTAAGCAAGTGTTATACATGTAACTATTGTGAATGATCAATCTGCTCTCCCCCACACTCTGCTACTGTCCATGTCAAGACAATATGAATTTAAGAATTTGGGGGGAAAAAGGGGGTATTTGCAGATTTTATGTTTATAAAAGTAAAGAATATACCACAGATTCACACACTATCATCAGTCAGATGCAGGCCACAACTCAAGCGAGCTGAGTGGTTTGAGCTCTGAGATGCAGAGTGTTTTCTATTCCCAACAGAGCTAAGCACTATATAGCAAACTTGTACTTATGAACAACGAATTATGAAATGCTCTGGCCAGGCAACTACCTCTCACTCAAAGCTTTTTTGGTTTAAGTTATCTAACCACAGATTTATAAACTATAGGGATCAAGAGCTGAGCTTAACACCCTAAGCTCCAGCTGTAACCTATGAAGAAAAATAGGCACTTCTAGGGTGTGAGTTCCCTGACCTACTTACAAGATATGTTAGGACAAAATGAATCATGCTCCACTATTCCCTATTTCCTTCCATTAACCATAAAGTTAAACCTAAATTTACTAGCTCACTTCTGAACATACACTTTTTAAACATAGAGTCTGAGCAGACTTTGCCCTTGAATCTTCACCCCAAAAATGACATTAAGATTGACACGGCGTTGTATGATGTGTTAGTGGCTGAGTCCATTCTCTGAGAAGAAGTAACCTCTTTCCTCTATGAGAAAAAGCCAAAATATACTCATGCTGCACCAAGACTCCAATAATCAACAGATATTTATCGCTGTGACTCTGTAAATTTAACTGAAAATTGTACATGAAACTAACTTGCTCCTAACAGAGCCCTAAATCCTAAATGCTAAGCTCTGCATTTGTATCTGGTTGTTTTCTGGAAACCTGCACATCCTCAGCAAATACTGCTGCCTTTAAACACAGATGGATCCAAAGCTGAGCAGATCTGATTACAACTACCGCAGTTTAAAATGAAAACAACAGGAAAGAGGAAAGTTTCACTTAGAGTTACAGAGATGAAACACATACCTTAAATTCAATCTTAAAATCAGCATAGAGGAGAGTCTGATGCATGGATGTTTTGCATTATTTCTGGCTAGCAATATTACTAAGCAATGCAAGCTTCCACCTCTGACATGACTTAGTGTGGAGATACACATGCAATCTACCTCAGTAATTCAGACTTGAGATGTCAGAAGGATTTTACCTTTTGCTATATTTCTTATTTTCTGTCATCAAACTCCAATCCTACAAAAAGCTATGTGCAGAAGGAGTTATAGCCAGTGACCTCTCCTTCCCTTCCTCTTGCTACCATCAGCATTAGGTTCCAATCAACCAGATTATTTTGCAGGAACAGGGTCATAAGCTAAGCATTCTGGGGCAGGAATGTTTCTTTTTTCTGTCTCTATAAAAATAAATCATGCTCTGGGTACAATATAAATAAAGATAATAAGAGGCTGATATTAGATTTTACTGGTCTATGTTTTAGACAATCTATGTAATTTGCTTGCTGCCTGTACAAACTACAGAAAGTTAATCTTTAGAGCTCTTTTTTTTCCTTGGGGTGGATTGATTCAGTTTTAAAAGCATAAAAAAGGATGCCGGAGCAGACTATTTCCATGTATAATTACGGTCTTGTTTACACTGCTCTGGCAAAAGCTATCCTGAGTTAAATTGGGCACAACTTCACTCAGTTACTTTCGTTGGTTTATCTAGCGATGCTAAATTCATGGGATTCATCAGCTCTACTTCTCCTTTGCAAAGAGCAAAAATGCCTTATCTGATCACACAACTGCAACTAAACCGGAAAAAGAAACAAAGAACTTCAGGGTGTTAAAGAGAATCTGGAAATGAGGCCGGCCAAATTATTCAGACAAGCTTGCTACCCCAGGCATAAAAGACTCTTTTTACTTAAGAAAGTTTGTTTCCTCCATTTCATTGTCTTTTAAATGCTTTGGAACATCGGTTGGTTCAGAAACATTGCAGCACATCAATCTCCTCTTGTAGGGAGATCTCTGAACACATCTTAGGAGTTGACCCACCAACGGCAGATGCCCAGTCTTAAGCAAACACATTTTGAAATCTGCAGTCTGATTTGCCAAAGGTCCTTCTTCAGCCACGAATTTCTGGAGAAAATTAATAACCCCTTTTATCACAGAGGAGAAGGCGGTGGTATTTCACTGATGTACTTAAGACAAGAGGCAGCAGTTAGCTCCATGAAAGGGAAAAAACATGACTGGATGACATGACGCTTTAAATGCCAGCAACTGCCTGGAGCCACATTTTCATTCCCACTACAACCATCATTACTTTTGGTGAATCTGAAAAAGCATTAGCAGTGGCAAGAAAAATTAGAGAAAGCAAGCTGGCCTTGGCACAGCCTAATCCAACTGAATTTTGTATGACCTGAAAAACCATACTTAAAGAGACAATGCAAAAACCATGAGCACGTCACTCCTCCACTGAAAGGACAGATAATAAAGAAATGCTTCAAGTCATAACTGCAGTGGGTAACTTCTTATGGACACAAACATCTGACAGCGAGAGAAGAGACCGTAAAACATGACTGAGACTACTGAGTGTAGCAGAAGGTTCTGACACTTCTAGGAGCCAGAGTTTATAACCACAGAGATTCCTTGCAACCCTGAAATTCAAGAAACCATGACCAACACTTCGCAATGCCTTTCAGGCTTGGTATATCTCTACTAAAAGTACAGCTGCATTTCAAAAACCAACCATCCTCTAGTTTATTGACATTCTGTCCAAGCAAATAACGCAACACTTATTTTTTACTGTGCAACGTCTTCTTATGAGCTATTTACTAAAAGACTTTAGAATGGATTAAATAATAAAAATGACTAAGCTAAATATGATTACAAGCAGAGGAAGAAAATGGGCAAGGCAGAAAAAGGTTTTCAGAGGACAACTGCAAACAGACAGAAACTGATAGAGTAACATTGGCTCTTATAAGGCTGGAAATAGAGAGAAATTTGCACCTGCAGTGAAAAGAAAGGGAGAAAGCCACACCAGCTGCTCACGTGAATATGAAATGTGTGTGGAGAAAACAGAAAGCACATGGGGAAACTGCTCTGGAAGTTTTAAAATGAATTAACAACTACTGAAGCAAAAATGAGTCAAGGTGGTGTGCAAAAGTAGGAGTTTGTGCTATGTACGGGGCAAAACATTAACAATTTGGGATTCCCACATGCCTTGCCTTAAGGCATATGTCAGATAAAAAGTATGGAAGTCTGGTATGCTGCTCTCTATTCTGGTAATAGTTACACTGGCAGCCCAAGGCCAAAAGCTTCTCAACAGTGCAGAAGCTTGGCCAAAGGACATACAGTCATTGTTTGAAAGGAAAAGCACAAAAGCTTGAAACTACATTTCTTTGAACTTCTGTTTTCAGAACCATGGAGAATTGGGTGTTTAACTGGCAGCAGAGTTTGTGTCTCACTACAACACCAGAAAGATTCACTGTCACCAAAGAAAAGGTACAGTTTCAGAATAAATTTAGGCAGAGTGCCACAGGGGATAGACCTGGACTGCAGAAACTGCACGAAGTCCACAGCTATTGTTTGACTTCAGACAGGATGGAGAAGATCCCATAGATCCTACCTGTGTTATGTCACATCTAGGGAGTGACACTTGAAGCAAAAGATGCATCAAGAAGTAGGAACATTTAAATGTAGTCTCTTTGGATTGTTGCTATAAACTGGTCTTGCAGTCCTAGTGGGGCTTTCTCCATATCCTTGTCCTCACCAGTGCTCCTCAAATTGATAACTTCAAAATTTTGTTTCAAATCTGCGGTATCTCCTTTGCTTAGAAAGATGACCAAGTTTTCCGCTTACATAGTTTTTTGATAGGGCATTTAATAGCTCTTTTCTCTTCCTCATAACGAGAGACCATCTGGTTTGAATATTCATACCAAATGTGGACTTTACAGTTCTACCTATCTCTTTTTTCTGTAGAATTTTTCAGCCACTCACTTGAGTTAGATTTTACTAGTATTTATGCAATAAGTTTAAATGAAGATATTTTCCAGTATGAAGTCAATGAATTGATGCCTAGGCACATAATCACTTGCAAACAATGGACACATACAGTTCCCAGCACTTCCATAAAACAAAGGTGTTTACTTTTCTGTTGATTATTTTCTGCTTAACTGCATTCAAATGAATCTATTAAAAACGTGACTGCTTCACAGTAAGATGAACTTCAGCGAAAACAAACAACTGCTGTTTCCACTTCTCTTCATGGCCTTTAGAAACTACAGTCATCTGCACCCTGTATTCCAGGCAATTTATGTATTATAAGCCTGGTCTTGATTTGCCAAGTTATTGGTTTAAATGCAGTTCTAACCCTCCTGCTTGGGGATGAA
This sequence comes from Ifrita kowaldi, assembly GCA_013398055.1. Classification (NCBI taxonomy): domain Eukaryota; kingdom Metazoa; phylum Chordata; class Aves; order Passeriformes; family Cinclosomatidae; genus Ifrita; species Ifrita kowaldi. Next base: position 278,362 of record VZRS01001727.1, on the reverse strand, counting down.
AAAAAAGTTTTCTTACTTCATTACTCATCTAATGCCCCCTACCCAACCTTTGGACCTTTCAAAGTCTGATCAAAACACCAACGGGTCATCTCAAACTTCAGCCAGTGTTTCTGCCCATTGCTTTGTGCTGGGAATAATGTATCCACTCTGGTTTTCCATGTCTACAAATATGCAAAAGTCACTGTGTTAAGAAGGTGGTTGAGTAAATGGAGGGAACTCCCATAAAAGCACACTGCTGCATTGCACTATGGCTTTGATCCCTGACTCACCTGAAGAATGAAGACATGTTTTTTGTTTCTTTATGTGTCTTAGACAGGACCTGCACATCAAGTAGCTGGCAAGTAATGTAAGCATGACTCACATGGATGGGACAGGATTGGAGATCTGGGAGAATACGGATCATGACGAGGAGGACAAGCAGATTAGCCTAACCTGAATGCAAGGTACTTGTCATGCAGATAGGAGAATCATCAAAGCTGTTTCCATCGAAGCTGATTCTCCAGGACTGCAGAGTTCTCCAGGGTCTGGGCTAAACAGTGCAGTAGGCAACTTCTACAGCTCTTTGATAGGTCCTGGCTGATTCTTTCTCATTTGTTCCCTTTCCTAGCAGCCCACATAGTGATTCCCTGAAATGGTTCAAGTGTAAAGATCGAAGTCTGGTAAGAGCCTGAAATTGTATCTGTGGAAACTGCTTCCATGTGCTACTTTTGTGATGACATTTATAAATGCAATGTTTGCAACAACGTAATTTCATCATCTTATAAATATCAATTTAGCATTAAGAGAGGAAGGAAAGAACATCAGACAAATGCAAACTTACCACCATTTCTCCTTTGTTTTAATTGAACTAGTCTTGTTCAGATAAGCCTATCTCTTACAAAAACAACAGTTTATAGTTTAAACTGTGAAATTGTGTGCGCGCGCGTGTGCGTGTGTGTGTTGTAATTATGGTGCCTGCTAACAATTTCATACTGCCACACTGCACATATGGCTTCCAAGCTAGCTTTATCTGAATCTTTGTGAATCTATTCTCCATGCTATTAAACTGAGCACATTCCACATCGTTCAAAAGTAATTACACTTTTGTCTAGAGTGTAGGAGACTGCTCTCTCCAAACAATGAAATTCTCATTATTAGAGCTGGCACAGTAAAGGCACTGGTGTTCACAACACTGTGCATTGTATCATCACAATAACTTATCCTAAGTTTGATGCTCAAAGGTACACTGGAAATTAAAATTTCTCTAAAACCACGGTGAGGTTTTTTTTTTTTTTTTAATATGCATTCTTTAGCTCAGTATAATTAGAGTCCTATTTGACTTTTTAAAAAGCTATATGCATTCAGATTTCCATTCTCCTCGGAAGTTCTGAATAATAGCTAAGTGCTCCAGCCGCTTGTTGTTCTGATCCACCACCATTCATATGCTGACAACTCCAGACCAACAGGTGAAATGCAGGCCAGGATGGATGTGATAAGAGAATTCAAATGAAGTATTAAATAACCTTTTATTTCGGACAAGGGGAGGAAAAGCACAAAGCAATGTGTTGGTAAGCTCTTTGACCTGTAGTACTGCTTTTCTTAATATTATTCCCAAGTTACACAGCAGTAACTTCATTCACCACAGAAACACAACTTCTTCTACTGTGAAGCAACAAAGCTACTGAACAGTGCACTGTAATATTTCCTATCATTTTAAAGTACTATTGAAAATGAATTCTAAATCCCACTGAAAGTGCAGAACAAATGTGGGCTACCAGTACAGTCACAGTCATCAGTTTGGAACAACTAGAGAGTGGCAAAATTATAGCTTACCAGTTTGGCCTTTTGTTCAGTACCTTTTTTTTTTTTTTTTTTAATCCCACCCAGCATTTCATTGATATTCTGTAGTTGAAAAGAATGGTCTGACTTAAACACACCATACCTGTGGTATACTTTAATCCGTACTTTTAGCCTTGACATTTCCCATTTTCAGAAATTAGCACACAGACACCATTGGTGAGATCAGTGATCTTGAGAATTGCAAAAGCAGACAACTAGAACATAAAGGCAGGCAAATAGAAACAAATGAAATAAACCTTTGTAACTTAGACAAGCTAACAACTATCTGTGCTATCCAAATTCTGTAGCCTTAATAGGTTTCTTCAAAAGAGCTACTGACTGATACTGTAATCCTCAAGTGTTTCCCTGCAAAGCTTATGGCTTGCTGTGAATGTCCTGAGGGGACTCTCGGATATATTCTAGGTCAAATCATTTGTCTTTTATTTTCTACTGAGAAGTTGCTTTAAGTCTGATACATTATTGTTTCTTTTCTTATCAGGAGAAGAGTTTTCCTACTTACAATAAGTATCTAGTTTATTCTGTCAAGAGAAAGACAGTCTGAGACAGAATTATCCCTGCCTTGGTTGAGGCTGGTAGAGATCTCCAGAGGAGACCTGGCCCAATCCCCCCATTCAAGCAAGGCCACTGAGAGCCAGCCAGGGCCATGTCCAGATGACTTTTGAATATCTCTAAGGAGGTAGACTCCACAGCGTCTCTGGGCAACCTGCTCCTATGCTCAGTCACCCTCACACAAAAGCATTTCCTGATGTTCACAGGAATCCTAATGCATTTCAGTTTGTGCCCACTGCACTAACCTTTCTCAGACTGCACTTCCCCAGAAATACTCTGTTCATTTTGATGGGAAGATGGGCTTCACAGATTTTCGCCAATTTTGATTACGTTTGAAGATGTCTTTATAGGAATTTTGCCCTCCTCTTATAAAAATTTACCCAGAATTTTGAGCTGTCTCACTAAGCTGGCAGTTATTACAACTTGGTAAAGTGCAACAGGGTAAATTTTCAAAAGTGTAAGTTGGGAAGTGTGAAGCTTCTAGAGCTTTATCAATAAGACTGTATCAGACCACACTCTGTGGTGCTGTGTGCACACCTGACTGTAAAACAACAGAATGTCAATCTGAACAGTGTAAAAATGTCCTCTGCAATGCTAAAAAGTCAATGCCCTTTGGGAATGATTTTTGTCACTGCTAAGCACATGAACTGATGTCATCTAAATGTTATCCAGTTATTTCCTTCTGATATCTCTATACCACAAGAGCAGAGGGAGTGAGTATGTATATTTTACTCATTTAGATGGATCCCTTCTTTCTTTCAGAGACACATAGGCTACATACTTTCTGATCTACTTGAGTAATGATTTTCACAACACAGTCCTCACTAAAAGAGAGATATTACCTAAGTGTTCCATTCATATAGACTGGCAATATTCTTAAATATGTATGAAGACAAAACCAGTCCCTTACAATCTCCCAAACACTGCCTCAGGTAAGCCTGCAGTGTGTCACTGCTACAGCAAGACTATCTACAACACCCCATGATTCAGTATCTTGTATTGCAAAAAGACGGAACACGCTGTTTTGCCATTAAATACAGCCTTCATAGCAGGAAGTTACACTAGATGATCAGCTAAACCTCTTATTCTTAGAAACTATAAATGAAAAAGAAGTTAAAATTAGTTAAAGAGCAGTTAAGTGTTTCAGTGAGGTGTAGCTGAAATACTCCTGCTGGCCTTCTTAGAAAACAGTAAGATTTTATTTCATTAGGGTCTGATTCTACACTACTGGCGCCATCACAAATTTACCTACTGACTTAAATGTTGTCAAAAACAACTCCTTATTTTCAAAACACTCTCTTAAAATAGGCCAAAATATAGCAAAGCCCATACATTAGTTACATACCCTAACATTCCACTGGCTGGAACTGTTATATTAATGAATTTCATCTCCATAAAACATAAGATAAAGGATGAGAAATAAACAAGCTCGGAAAAGATAATGATATTGTCTGCCCATGAGTAATTTCTCCAATGATGTCCTTTCTTTATTTAAAGTTGCAATAACACAAACTAAAATTATGTATTCCAAATCACTGTCTGAGCTTAAGCATTAGCTCAAAAAAGGAAGGAAAATGGATCAGGATCAATGAGTTATTCTGTCTAGGAGAGCAGCTTCAGTGAATATACAGTGACTTGGTCCTATGAGAAATAATAATCCCTAAGGCTTTTTACTTAGGGCTTGTTACACATGCATAATGAGCTGCAAGGGCTTAAATACCACTGTGGAGCTGTTGCAGGCTTTTATGAGAATACACTATCACCTATTTTGCAATGCCTTTTTAAAAGCCTTCAAATATGCAGGTCCATTTATTATCTTCACTTCTAGTGAAATTATTAGTGCCCTTGTCAAAGTGGGGGATTAACAGAAAAGTTACAGCTGATTTGTAAATAGGAAAGAGCCATGCAAGTGTGTTCACTACAGAGCTTTGTCGAGGTGCCTCAGTCCTGGGGTTCCAATACCTTTCCTTGCACCTGTCACTCTTTCTAAAAATGTATCAGTATTCTATGTGAAGGGCCCAAACACAAAATAGTGACACTACAATACTAGCAAGGAACATGGCATTGTTTTGTCTTCTTTTACATACAGCCAGTTCTGGACTTCCCCCGGACTGCTACATGTAATGAATTAAGTGCTCAGTGTCATTCGTAGAGAGGAAATTCACAAGTGAAAAAGAAGTACGTTGATTTAATTTCATAAGCACAGTAAATTTTATTGTAGGTATCTCTGATGCAAATTACACTTTAGACATAAGTTTTTAAATCATCAAAATTCAAAGTTTCTTCTTTTTTTACCCTTTATACAGACTTACATGCTTTACTGTTGCACAAACTTGGCATTAGGGTGATATTTCAGACACCATGCCAAACGTGACTCTCACTTAGAGTGTTCCAAACCCATTTGCTGTTTGCTGAACACATACACTTCCAATTCACATCACTGCAGCTAACAAATTTTAGCACCCTAAATGCCATCAGGCAAAGGTGAGGAAAAGTCTGCATTGCGAGTGATTTAGCATTTGTAGAGGAGGGTAGAGGCAGCCCAGCTAGGTCAAAGCTTACACATTACTGTGGTGTGTTCTGTGTGTGTAGCTGTGCATTGTACACTCCATAAAGTACAGATCTGGATGCCAAACTACTGCAGAGGCAGAATTCAAAGAATGGATGTAAGCACAATAGACCATAAGCAAACCTACCATTGTGTTGTGCTGAGAAGTGGGAGTCCTATGGCCACAGTTCTCTTGCGTCAGCAGAGAAACTGGCTGAAATTCCTCAGAGTGAGGCTTGTTGGGAAAACTCACATGCAAGGGAAGGTGAAAGGCTGGGAGCCCGTCACTCTCCTCTTCTCCCACTTTCTGTCTGCTTGTCACCATGGCTACCTCTCCATCTGCTTCCCCATACGGAGAGGCTGGTCGCTTGGAAGACATCCTGGAAGGAACAAAAGAGGAGAAAATAATGAAACCTCCAAATAAATCCTTAATGCCGTCATTGTGTGGTTAGGGGCCATTGTAACAGAAATGCCTTTTTTGTGCTGGCAGAGAGCAGGAAACCATCCAAATACCACTGCAAGCATACACAATTGGGAACAATGGCCAAGCAGGTAGCAACAGAACAGTGGCTTGTTTGTTGTGAGAATAATACACTAATATAGCACTCTCTTGTATTCTGGCTTCTTAAACATGAAAATTCACCTAAGACTGCATAATGAAATGCAATTCCTTTAAAAAAACACCCATCTAGTTTTGCATTTGCAAGGGACTCTAAGAAGATAGAATGTCTCTCGATACAAGCTATTGTCAACTTAGCTTTTAAGGAATAATCATCTGCATGTCATTATCAACCACAACTGATAGAAAAAATAAAATAAAATAAAATACAATACAATGAAAGAACTTGCTAGCAAGCCAAAACATCTGTGTTTACAAAACTTCACCCATGTGAGCAACTGAGTGTTACAGTCATGTTGCAAGGATCTTTCCAGGTTTGCAGATCTGGTATAGTTAAGCAATTAAACATTTGGACATTAATAATCTAAGCTTTTTGACAACATAAAGTCAGGGGTGCACTGACTGAACGAAGATCTGCTCTCAAATCTTTCTATCTGTATATCAAATTCTTCCTATCTATAGCAAGATCAGGAAAAAAGCCCCACAAAAATGTAATTTACATCTATAACTATATAATAAAGGATACACAAGGAAGATACATAGAGCACACACTGTAAAAACCACACAGAAATATTGACTTGAAATTCCGGCCTACGCTGTGAATTTTTTGATACTGTCTGATAATACCAGTCTGACAGCTCGTGTTTATCTTCAACTTCTAGAAAGACTGAAAGAAGCTTAAATCATGGGCAAATTCAGGTGTCATCCAAGCCAAGCACTACTGAAAATCTTACAGAACCCAGAATACTTCCCGCTTGGTCTTCAAAACAGAGGGGTCCAGTGAAGTGTTAAAATGCAGACAACTTCTGGGATTAATTACAGCAACATCGTTTATGAAAATCAGGGTATGTCCATGGATGGTGTAACAGACCCCTGTGCTAAGCAGGGGCATCTGCAAGGAGTAGAATGAGAAGTAAGAACTCCTCCAGGCACAGCCAAAAGAAGAAAAGAAAAATAGGGAAATGTTTCACAGGAAAAAAGAGAAGTTATGAACGAGAAAACTGAAGACTATTTGTACACGAAAGTTAAAAAAAGGGGCTGAAGTAATAATGCTCCTCCTCATAAATCTCGTATTTATGATTCTAATTACCCCATTTTTATTTTCCACTTCACAGTTAAAGGACTGCATTTCAAAGGCTCGGCAGCCTCTTGAATCATGTGTGGGGCTGCTGTGAGGTGGAGCATGTCCATACGATTTGGCATATTGAGCACGGAATGGTTCTTAGCAGCAGTCAACTGGGTCTGAAAACAAACAGTGACTTTAAACAGCCCTTTGTTAGGACTTATTTTTTTTCTAATGATCTCATTTTGAGCCTTGCCTCCTGAGACAAGTTAGATTATATTAAAAAAAAAAAAAGGAAAAAAAGAAAAGAAAAAAACCAGAAGAATTAAGAACAAAAACTCAGACAAAAAATCCCTACCAGAACCCATACTCAGCTGCACATTGCCTGTTCTGAACACCACCTATTGCTGGTGCTTAGAGAAGCAATCTGTATTTTCTATTAATGTTTGACTTAGTCCAACAGACTAACACTTCATACATCCTACCTGAATTCTGTCTTCTAGGCTTTCCCACCTACGTGTCTGCAGCAAAGCATATGTGCAAAGACAGAGATCACCACATAGACTCTTACTGGCAGTTTTCTACTAGCCCACTGAATTCAGCATTTTACAGCTATGTTTGACGTGACAGATCTCAAGCTCTTCTGCAGAAACCATACAACTCCCTTCTAAAGTTAATGTGAATTATTCATATTCGGCATTGTACTGCATCAAGATAGACATTTGCTATTGATTTTAAGTTTTTTGGTTACTCATTTTAACACTATTTAATAGAAGCCTGGGTTTCTACAAATCTCCCTGAAAATCAGCACTAAGCAGTTGTCTCAATTTTGGCAAACAAAAAGAGAGGGACACAAGACCATTAACCAATTATTCCACAGTAATTTTCTATACTTTAGAACATTCATATTTGATAAAATGACTGAATATATTGTAAACCGTGTACAAAAGTCTCCACTGCAATTCACACTGACAACAAATCATAGAGAGAGAGGATGCCTTGCTTTGTATTGATGATTTGGATTATATATTATATACTCCAACTGTGTCAAGAACTCCTACTGCTTTTAACCTAGAATAACACAGATTCTGTCACAAGGAAAGTTTGAATAACACACTGAAATAAAGCTCTTCTTTTAACTTTATATGTGAATATAGAGTTTCAGATCATCATCTTCTGCTTGTCATTGTTCGCAGTAGGCATGAAATAATTTTCTGCAGAGAATTTATATGAACAGACAAGGAAGATAATAGAGGTGTCCACCTCCATGCACTTGCAATAACAGAGATTATTTTGCTTTTGATCTAAAATGAAAACCTATAGGTTGGATTGTAGGCCAAATTAAAGTGAGAGTAGAAAGGGTAGAAGAAACTTTTCCCTTTGTCTCTAAAAGATCCAGTTTAAATTACAAGCCACGTGCCCATCACCATTCTAGAAGACTAACAAATGGCTAAAATGGCTAAGGCAGCAAAGTTGAGGCTTTAATCGGTGTTAGTCTTCCAAGGACACTAAAAGAAATGGATACACAAACTGGACAGCTCAGACATCAAACGCAATTTGTTTTCAGACAGCTCTGTCCATAGCCAACCCGAGTCAGACAAAAATCAGTTTCACAGAAATGTCTTACTCCTTATGAACATCCAGAAAATTTCCACAAGAAAATACAAGATTTAAATAAATAAATGAATAGATCCATATCTGCTTTTGGAAATGTCTTCCAAAAGGATAGTAACCGAGACACTAGCAAAGTCTATAGTAGCAAAGGATCAAATCTCTGAGAGGTTCCCGAGTAGAAAATATGATACAAGAAAAAGTCATCTATAAATGTCTTTCATTATTTCTACAGTTTTACTGGTCCATTCCCCGAATTTGAAATGCTCCCACATCATGCATCCTCTAATTCTCTTCTTTTCATATATCTTCATTATCCTACTGATCTAATACCAGGTCTTAACAGATTCAGTATCTAAGATGCAAGTAGAGTTCCCACCACAAACAATAAAGAAATGGAAACAGCTAAATTCTGAGTAACAACATTATCTGAAACTGAGCTCTTTTAAACAGAACTAGATCTAATGAAGTACTGGAATTATCCCATCTCAACAAAGGACTGCAAACATCCTGGATCTACCCTCAGTGATAACACAACAGTTTACAGCTCACATCACTTCAAGATCTTTTCCTCAAATTTAAACTCGGAAGGGTTTTCAATTACATCACTTTGAAAGAAGATTTACAATGGAAGAGGAAACACCAACTTATGGGATAGGATTAAAAAAACCCCAAACCCCGAAGATGTAACTCAGAAAAGCAGTGATACAGTAGACCAGATTTTGAACGTAAAAGGGTGTCACTGCAGATGAAATTTGTTGCAACTTAATTTTTTCAAGAACTGCATTTTGAAATGTCATTAATCATTTCTACTGAATAAAAATAGGTAGGTGGTAATTTTTTAGAGAACCTAAATCTGCAAAGTTCTGATGCAGTGGGACACAGGCGGTACCCAGGCAATTCCACAGACACACTGGAATTATGAAATGTATCCCTATATTTGATTTTATCAATGGTTCAGATGGAACTGAAGATTTAGTTCTGGTGATGAATTCAAATTTGATACTGTTTCCTGTAAAGAGATCTGTTTTCAGAAAGGCTTCTTAATATGCAGAAATTGCAGTTTAAAAAACAAAACAAAACATGCTTTTGTTAAATTTTCATTAAATAAATGCTTTTCCTGGTAGCAAGAATGTTTTCTTCAGGGAAGTAAAAACCTCACTGTTCTAACACACTGTTATCCAACAAATATTTTATGTGATTCATATTACAACAGTTTCTCCAAGTACTTCTTTACTGCTCTTCAATTTATAACAGACTCTTTGTAGGCTTAAATTGACATCCTGTGTCTATTGATCTCAGAGTTTTTGCATTGACTTTAGCACGGCTTGATTTTCCCACTGGAGCAAGTAAGAGCTACACTACATCCACATGAATTGTTTCCTCATGCCATCTACATGTATTGGTTCCATCCAAATACTTTCAGGCTACTAAATATGGTATCTTGCTTGTTTGTTTTTTCCCTTGTATTCAGTGTCTCACAAAAGCAATCTTTCCATGATCTTTCCACAGCTATAATTTTTTTATTATTACTATTTTTAACAGAACCTCACTTAAGTGTCCCCTACTACATCTCCATTTGTTCATTGGTTTCGGTTCATTTCATACATGACTGTACTCCCAAAATAAATCTGAAGTGGTATTCAGTACTCAAGGAGATAGTGCCCTCTAGCACACAACTTGCATCCTTCCCAATTTGATTGTTCATGCCATAAAATTTCATAAATTTTATGTCATGAAACTCTAATCTTGTTACATTAAGCAAAATACCTCAGAAACATTTCAGATACCTACAAAAGCTTTTGGAGAAGGGGCTTATCCATGTCTTCAAAAGTGACAAACACAGATGTGTCAGGAGAAAAAGATATGAGGCCATAAATCTTAACTTGTTGGGAGTTAATTAAGGGATTCATCAATCATTACACAGCTCACCCCATACAAAATCCCGTCAGCCGCCACAACCCACAGCAATCCACAGGTTAAAAACTCCCAAAGTCCCTCTGTTCTGACTATTTATAAATGACTTTGTATAATCTAGCATTAAGACCTGTAATTATAAAACAGCATTAAAACAGGCTTGCAAAGTTATGGATAATTATAGTTGGTACACTTTTTAAAGAAGTAAAAAGCTTTTCCATTCAAACACAGGCTTTGCCTCTGACAGCTCCATGTCCACAGGATGTAGAAAGATGATTTAAATGGTATGTCAAAATTCTGACTGTGCAAGACTCTTTTTTTCCCTTATCAAGAGAGGCATTGTTGTTTTCTCACCATAACCAGGCGTGACAGCGCCTGACTGGAGTCACACAGCCAGTTTCTGAATCGGCATGAAAACATTCACCTCTTGAGTTTCTCTGGCAGCTACAAACCAAGTCTTTCTCATGGACAGACTTCAAATCACTCGGCCTGTATGGCAGCAATGGGAACAGGGTACGAGGACAAGAGGAGCGTATCAGCAGCAGTGTGGAGGGTCAGCCCAGTACCAACAGCACCAGGAATCTGCTCCTGAACACAGCCTGTGTCCAAATCAAATACTAAGTGCTAAACTGGTCAGAAAACTTCAGCGGGATTCATTCTGACTCTCTGCAGGGATATTTACCTCTAATTACAGTACTTGTTGGAAAGCTGCAGACTGCTTTTCCGCAGGAAATAATTATGATTACAGACAGCAGCACTACTACATGCATCTCATGTATAAGCATACACACACACACACATATAGATGCATAAATATAAGCTTATCCAAAATGTCAGCAATGCATGTGCCTCACCCCTGATCACATTTAATGCTAATAAAACAGTTCTTCTTCCCAGGTTTACTGAAACTATGATCCCTCCTTACACACAGCCCAGGCAAGAGGTAACAGTTAACACTAACAACGGTTTCCATTCTGTTTTGGCCCCGAAGTAATTAATTATTTATGTACACCGAATAACTAGTACCTTTAAAAAAACCAACTCTACTCATTTTGACAAAATTACTTGTGTAATAAGATATTACTCAACATGAGTAAGGGTGGCAGACTCCCACACACTGTCCCACTGGGAACTGCAAGCCTGACTTGTTTCTACACATACCACTAAAAACAGACTTCATTTGGCAATATCTTTGAGTCATTTACAGCCTGGTTTGGAATTCTTCACTGAAGTAATTCTACAATTAAAAAAAAAAGAAAAAAGAAGCAAAACTCTCTAATCTGCTAATCAGTAAAAACTGTGCATGAAACGTGCTCTCATCTGTCACTCACACTGAGGTGGAATAATCTGTTAATTATTACTTTCTAAGATCATATCAATCAGCCATCTTTTAAAATGCACATATGCTACGAACAAGTTGTGTTATTCAAAAGCGGTTTTGGTGAACAAGTCAACTTTGTTAACACAAACCAAGATCACTACAGCATAACCTACACAATATTTCTGTGCAGTTGTCTATTATTAGAGCTGCCACAAGTAATCCTATGGTTAGGGGCACCCAATAATTTCCATTTCACCCGGCCCACCTTCTCCCTTTGGCTTTCCAGATTTCCTCTCTGTATGGGGTACGTTTAACAATTTTTGATAGTCCTCCAGTTTAGAGGATTCTGAATATAAAATAGGAAGGGAATATGTTATCCTCAATCCATTTTAAAGTAAAGTGTAGCATCAGCAGCCTGGCTCATAAACGTGATATTCCACATACTGTGGAAACTGGTTTTTGAGAAAAGCTATTGCTCCAAATTCCAGTTGTAAATGGTTTAAATTTGACAAGATTTGAAACTCTCTAATAATAAAGCTGTTATATGTGTCCTTCAAGAAAATATTAACAAAACCCCTTTTTAATCAGAAAAACAAACGAAACAAAACAAAAAAACTCCACCACTTTCTAAAAATTCTATGCCATCAACTAAAATTTTATCATCTTCATTTACTTGCACTTGCAAGCAATTTATGCACAAAAAAACACTGTAAAATCAAGTCTAGTAAAAATCTGTTGTCAAAAAAAGTTCACGTTGAAAATTCCCAACATTTGTTGCACAAAGATTTGCACTGACTTTTTGAAGCAGGTAACTTGGAAAGACTGTGCATGACCAAGTTTTTAGTGAAATACCGTAGCCTGAAACAAACCAGCCTTCAACCAAAACAGAATTTGGAAGGCAATAAAGGAACTCCTATCTACTGTATTCTATTACTGTAATGAATATTACCTAAATCTTTCATAGACCTCACACAGACTTTGGGTCTTACTGGTGTGTGTTATGCAGGAACATTTAGCAATTCACCCAGACACACACATTCAAAACCAGCTTTAGCATGAGAACCTGTGTTCTCATGATTTTTGTTTGCTACCTGTCAAGTCCATCAGTCTTTTGTTTTTCACTCATCGGTATATCAACTGAAAGAGTCTAAAATGTAACACAAAGTTTATAAACCAGAAACTACAGGATGAGATTTTAGTTGCCGAAAAGCACATTTCCAAGAGATCAAACTTCAAAATCTGTGAGTTTTGAGAACTTCTTAAAACCAGAAGAGGCACGCAGTGGTAAGGCGGTTATGGCACAGGCAACACACAACTGCGGTGGTGCAGTGTCAAAGACGATAAGCATCTATCAGCACAAACTCTGAAACAGCAGGATGCAGTCACTGTTGATGTTTCAAGTAAACTGAGCCTGATCACTGGCTTCTTTCATGCAAAAGACTCTGCTTGGATGATTTTGAATTAAATCCACAAGCTCATTTATTTTCCAGTGCATCCTCAAATTAACTCTGGCTTCCTTTTCTTCCACCCCCCAACCTTTCAGAACTGTACCTCCCCCCACTCTTCAGCTCCTCATACATCTTGCTTTTTTATTACTTATTTATTATACTTTTTATTATTATTTAAAATTTGTCCTCATGCCACCACAAAAATAGCAGAGTTTTGCTTTTATTTTCATGTGAAGTTTTAGGAACTGTTCACTGCTAAAAGCACTATCTCAATCACTGTGACCATTAGGTAATCATCACTCTGCTGCTTGCTGAACTACAAAGAGGATCTAGTGAAATAATTAGAGATTTCAGGCCTTGAGATTTCACTGTACAAACTAATATTTGAAAACAGCAGAAAAGTCGCCAGCCCTTCTCCAGACACCGAGTGGGAGAGCTGTGCCGCACGAGGCATCCATACATCACACACAGACATGCATACCTAATTCCCACTGACACTGAATGAAATAAGGCAAGGAGTTGAAACGGCTTTAAAATGATGACAATTATGACCGAATTACTACAAAGCAATTTGAGGAAGCATGGGCTCCTTTTGAAAAGTTCGTTAATATTAAAACTTTTGCAGTTTTGGGAGCTTATTCTTGGTCATTCGCAGTATTTGTCTAATCAAGCTGACATAAATTTTTCTTCAAGCATTGTTAAATGATTAATTACTTTCAGCAGAATCAACATTAATAATAAGAGTTCTCTCCCAAAAGACGCCCAGATTTTAATATGAGGAGCCATTATTTTGATTGAGATCTTGGTAGAATGTGACACAGCTTTTCCCACTCTTCCATCACGCCACTGTCTGATGTGAGTGCCAAACAAACAGCCATTGAGCTTCAAGTCCCCTCTTCTTTCCCCTTTATTTAAATTTAAAACTCAACAAATCGTATTTTAAGTATTTTCTAAGCAGCGTTTCCTCTGCAGAGTTTGTGTGTAATCACAAACAAACCAGAAACAAGGAAATTTTTTAAAGTTTCTTATTTTCCCCACTTCACTCTCAATTTCCCTACTGTTTAGTTCAGAATAATAACTTCATACTGTATGTGTGTTTCCTTCCTATAAATGTACATACAATTACACTTATGAAATAATTTTCAAGGTACTCACTGGTGTTTACACATCTGAATTTGCAGTATCATTCTACCATTATTATATAAACTCCAGCCCCCACTTGCATCCACATGTGCATCATGTCTACCACTTCGCAAAAAAAATGCAAAACCTCGTATTTTTTTTTTGCAAAAAAAAAGCACAAAAAAGCACAAAAAAGCACTCATAAACACATTCATCCACACGTGTCCTGTATGTTTCTTGGCAAAACTGATCATGCCAGTAAAGTAGATAACCACTGATAGCATGAACTTGCATCACTGAAATACTGGGCCTCTAAATAAGCTTAGTGGGAGCAGAACTGAGGCCTCAGAGAACCCACGTGTGCCTTTAAGAACTATAGACACAGTGAAATCGGTTTTGCATCTGTGTGTGTGGTGGAGGGGCATGAAAAAAATATACTTAAAGCACAGCAATATCTCTAATGGATGTAAACATTTTCTTTCTGATAGGTTAATCACAGCTGCCCAGAATTTTTATTATTTTTTTTGTTCACATCCATGCGCGTGCTCCTCCCTTTCTGGGGGGTTTGTACATGACAGGTGCATTCTTGGCCCAGGAACAAGTAATCCTGGAGACCTCAAGAAAGAAAAATCAAACTGAACTTGAAGATAAAATCACAGGGAATAAATATATTATTGCTTTTCCATTATGCTAAAAAAACACCACAAAAAAAATTTCAAACATTTATAATGTATAAGCAATTTGAGGTAGGATTTTCAAAGCTGAAAAGAGATTGTTCCAAAGCCCAGATGTTGCCTTTCAGAAACTAGTGAAAATTGCTGCCTCGGAAAATTACTCTGAAATACCAATAGAGTAAAACAAAAATTGTTTAAATAAAAATAATTTTACTCAGATGTTCTGATATTCCAAGAGAGAAAATGAACTTTTTTTCAAGTGTTCAGGCAGTTTTGCATTCGTATCTTCTACTTCAGAAGATCCACAGATCTCTGGCCCAACAAATGAGGGCTAGAATAGGAAGTATTTATGGTATGATGTGAGGGCTCCTGCTTCGCTAACTGTGCACACAATACTGTGAAGTCTTCTTCGGTTATCTTGTGACTGTTGTACTCTTTTCTCAGTTTTTATTCAGAAAAGTGTAAGAATTAAAAATCTACATTAAAAAATGGGTGGTGCAATCACACGTCTGTTCACTCGCGGCAGTGTTGTACAAGCCCCTTTCACACCTGTAATTTTCTGATTTCTGAACATCCATATTCCATTTCCAACACTACTGGACACTTTTCAGAACTTGCTTGCACATGCTAACACTCTTCCTCAGGTAGGTAAATGGATTGACTTCAGCTGCCTGAAAGCTGATTTTTTGTTTTGATTTTAAGACATACCTGTCACACTGCAAGAGGAAAGAATAATCATAACCAGTTGCTAATTATCCAGCTTAACAAACTAACTCTAGACACTGCTGGAGGTGCTAGGTAAGAAAAATACAGCTCGTAGTCAGGTAACACATATATATCCTTGCACAAATAAAGGCATATTGGCATGCAAGGTGAAAACAAATCAACGAATAGGAAAATGGGAGATCATTCTGAACAGAACACCTTAAGAATCGTAAGGCGCCTCAAATTTTCCTTAAGAAAGGCTGCAGTGGTAGGCACAGCAGCACCATTGCAAAAAGAGGTCTACTTTAAAAAGCTTTGGAAGCTGTGGAGTAGGGTAGAGAGGAGAAAAACTCCAAGGAAACTCGGAGGATGCCATTCACCCTTCCATAGGTGCTCTGTCTACCTTCCCGTCTGTAGTTCAGCAGCGGTGCCTGTCCAGCTCCACAAAGCCCCAGCTGTATAAACCAACGCTGTCAAAGGACAAAGTTCAGGGGTGGATAAAACAGGGAGGGGTGTCTAACATGCCGACCACTGACTGAGCTTGCAAGGATAAAGAAGCCTTGATGGAGAGAAGTAATCATCCATTGTGTTTGTTTATTTTACCTCCTCCACCACATACTGGAACCTTTTTTGTTTTTTCCATTACCAAAACCATCCCCCACTGAGAGGCCTTTGTGATCTAAAAGGGGCAGAGCCCCTCTTTCTTAACACTGGCAAATTTATGTAGGAAGATTCATTCAAACACATCTTCAAATAAACATTTGCCTCTTCCCCTACCTCCACACACTGCTTTCAAACACCCTTAAAAATCACCATTAAAATGCTCTTGCCTACAACTGCTTTTACTAAGATGTACTAAAACAATTTAGCAGTCTAAGGCACATATTGCCATGGAAGTCTAGCTTCAGATGAGAGCAACAGTCCCCTGAAAAAAATAAATATACATTACAGTAAAGTAAACCTGGCTGCTATTGCCATAACAAGTGGTATAATAGCTTTCTTGAAAAGACTTCTTCTATCAAAAACCTTCTCCCCGCTGGGGATACACTTAATTATATTATAAGTGAATCTGAATCCAGATGTTCAGATCGAAAACGTATGTCACAAGTCTCATAAGGAAAATGACCACTGCATGGGAAATGAGGCACTACAAGGGCACCACTGAGCCTCAAGAGAGCGAGGACTTTTGCAGTCCTTCAGGCAGAAGAGGTGTAGGTGCTGAGCATCTCAGAAAATTAACTTATCTTTTAAACAAAAACAAACAACAAACTTCCTTACTTCCTTTTTTTTTTTTCCTACACTCCCCACACATACAACACTTTTTTGTTTTTCCTACATGAGCTACATGGATTTGGCACTGAGAACAATTCAGGCATGTAAAAAGGCAGTCCATGGGCAACAGAAAGCCTTTTGACGTATCTGAAGGCAACATCAGAAAGAAAACTTCTTAACTGGAAGATGCATAGTCACTCCATGGCATACCTGCTGAAACCAAAGTAATTGATCAGGAATAATTAGAGCCACAAAAAGGTAAGGAATGGAGAAAAATCATGGATTCATTAGCCCATATATTAAAAAACACCTCTGTACCACCAGCTAATGGTAAGTTATGGTTTCAAGGTTAACAGCCCCAGCTGGATATAAAACACAACAGGAAAGGTCCACTACCCCATTTTTTATTTTAAAAAAGTAGTAAATAAATTTTGATTTGGGGAAGTGGTCACCTGGCAAGCTCTAGAGCCGTCTGAATGAAACCTAGGAGAAAGGATTGACTGAAATACAGAGAAATTTATTTCTGAAGTATAGCAATGGCCTTTGGCATTGATGATTGCCAAAGAAGCACAAACACTGAAACTATGACCAGATTGATTACTCCTGAATGCCCTCTTTGCCTCAGGATGGACAATGAAACCAGGACTCAACATTAAGAATTCAGAAGACAGCAACTACCCATGTGATCCCACATAATTTATTGAACCTTTCTGGCTCCCAGTTTTTCTACTTTTACATAAGAGATAAGAAAGTTTAACTGTCTTTATAAAATGCTCGGCAAGCTCACATTTTCCTTTTTCAAAAGGAAATATTCTATTGGTGATTGCTTTTTGCATTACTTACTAGTATCATTAATTTACCCAGTGGGTTTGTGTGTACTGACACTTAAGTGATGACAAAAATTAAGTTCTCTCATCACCTACTGCATTTTGAAACTGCAAAACTGTTTCACAGAATCACAGTATGCTCAACTGGAAGGGACCCACAAGGTTCATTGCATCCAATGCTTATGGAAGTTCCTACATGGAGTCCAGGCAACAGACTGTAATAATTTTTTTTTTTTTTACCTAATGACTATATTTACATAAAAATCTACTCAACCCTCTTTTCTGGGCAGTGATAATTAAAACAAAACAACTCAACAAAAAAAACCCCCAAAACCTAAATAAACAGCATTTAGCAGGAGAATGTCACTGAACCCTTTTCATTACTGTCCAGTTTCACTGGCTGGCCTTTTTAGCAGTCTGTAAACCCCTCCCTTGTAAAAGAGCTCATCAGATATGCGAAGATTTTTACCTTTCTCCTCTATTCTCTCTCATCCTCCATCTCCATCCTTGCTTTAGAGGGGATGATCAGAAAGGGCAGCTGTTATCAAGCCTTTACACCCGTAGCTGCTGACTTTCCTCTACCTCCTTCCCGCCCCACATTATGGATATAAAGCACAAGCCAGATTTTAAAAGATATTAAAGTGCCAAAACCAGAGTTTGGCTTGCTGTTAAGAGAATTTCAAATAAGCTTCAAATATTAAGATATCTACAGACTTCTGAAAATCTGACTGGGAGCCCATCGATGTCTCCAAGCACCTTCATAGCTCTATAAACCTCATCTTACTCCTTTTCTTTCTTGCACACGATTTATTAGCGAACATTCTATACTTGCACTACTCTTTTCATCATCCTTAGAAACACTTACAAATACTAATTACTCTTCACGTATCCCTTCTCTTGTGAAGTAAATAAGGATTATTATCCCCTCTGAAGTAAATACAGATTACTAACTCCTTTTTCCAGTCTGAGGAAATACAGAAGGGGATTTTAAGTGCTCTGCACACACAAAGTAAAGAGAAGCTATTGAAGCACGTACTAAGATATAGAAGTTCTCCATCCCATGCTCAGACTGTGACAGCCTAAATCTAACCCCTCTGTTTGCAAATGATACTCTTAGCCCAATTGTTCCTCTCTGCTGGCTGATGATTAAATATTTAATGCATGCCATAAAATGAAAATATGAACTCTACAGCAGTGCCTCTTATTTGTCATGCCCCATTACTTAGACAGGGTGGTAACATGTGCTCACATGACGGTTTTCAATTTTATTATAGTCTCTATTTGCTCACTCACTTAAGATGTTTAAAGAAGAGTTCTATGGATTATCAGACAGTCTGAAAAGTTCAGTTCAGAGCTCTTCAAACATATTCATTTTCATCTTATTAGCACAAGTAAAGTAAAAGCCTTAGGCAGGTAATTTACCATCCAGTTTATCCAAAGGGACTTCTAAAGGCGAAGTCAACCTTTGTAAATTGTTGGTGATAATCTCCAAATTGATCATTAATTATCAGCTGCTACTAAGCATTTCTTCCATCAGTGGCACTGTGAAAATAATGCATTTCTCAGAAAATCTACCACTGGTGTCACTGCCACCTGTGTAATCAGCCCTTATTAAACCCAGCAAAGTTCCAGGGCAGGCGGCTGCCTTGCTCAGTGAATTCTGTCCAGCCACTGCATTTTCCAGGCAGCTTAAAAATTAGTTACCCACCAAAAGGAAAGCATTTGTTATTAATGTTATATTTTACATTCTCTACTTTCCCATGTACAGTAGCAGCTACAATTAATTTAAACCCATTCAACTGTGCTTAATAAAGAACACATTGTTTTGTACTGCCGAACTCAAGCTGACATACACAAACTTCATCTTTCCTTTTACAGTTTTATGATCTTCTTCTACTGCAAGTCAATGCTTACACTCTAACAGTAAATATTTTAACAAATCATTCCAGACTTTGTTTGTGAAAATGAACTCAGGAAGAGACCAAGTGTTCACCACCTCAGGTCCAGGTCCCACAGAATCAGAGCAGGACCTTTTTGTACAAGAGTTTGCATGTCAAAATCCAATTCAGCCTGATGCAAATATTCTGACAACTGTTCTCCAGAATTGCTGAGTATATACACTAACACAGTTTTCAGAATTTTGGGAAATACTGTGACCAGTGTACAACATCTGACATTCTCACAGTTCCTACTTTAATCCCCTTTAATGGATAGTCACAGCTAACTTTACTGCAGCAACCATGGATGTCACACACCTCTCACCTTAAGTGGGACCAAATACACCTGACAAACCAGACTTCAAAAAACAACTAGGATCCCAAGAGGACTGCAATAAACTGCAAGTCTGACAACCATTTAATCATGTACTGTCATATCATAGTTAAAAAGAAACAAAGAATTAATATCAGAGGGAAGATATAGGCAGGTAATGAAATTTTTTAGAAATATAGTATCTGGAAATAATATCCAGAAAAGGCTGTATGATTACAAAGCCCATCAGTGTATTTTAGCTTGAAAATGGTCTACAGGTAAAAATACCCTAAAAGAGGTGAAATGCCACCACCATGGGTTGTAGGTATAACACAGCAGCAGCTGAAGCCTTTTACAGTTGAGAATGGCAGTTCCAGCAGCATTGCAATATATTTCTCTGGTTTTGTAAAAATTGAAATGAAAGCTAATTCTGTATCTGTGCAACCACATCATCTTGAAAACACACACACACATACATAGAGTAAAAGAGTTTTGTTCACATTTAAAAGGACTGACTGCTCACTGGGTTCATGACCTCTGTCCATTGGCAACAACTCCACGCTGAGTCCTGATAATTCCAAATGCAATGGGATTACAGTCATAAAGATAGAAAAACGCAACAGTACCACAGCTGAAAGAAGAACCATCCCTCAAAGACAGTTTTACTCAGATACTCTAAAATTCAAATAATTTAGGTGTACAGTTGCAGCACAGGAGCTTTTAAACAATATATATGAGATTTCTAGTTCAAAGGGCAGGAAGCCTGAAATAGAATAGAATCTTGCAGAGAGATGAGACACAAATCTGGTAAAAAAGAAGGGAATAGACTTGCATTTTTATCAGTGAGATGGTGCCAGTGAATGGGCTGCTGCTCCTGCAGGAGCTTGAGCTATAAATACTTTAATCTTGAGCAAAGAAAACAAGGGAATGCATCCACACTATTAAGGTGTGCTTCTGCTCTGGACAGGGGCAATGTCAAATGGCACCACCTCACTGAACAGTCCTGAGCACTGGATACACTGAGAGTCATGTGAGTCAGAGAACTGCCTGACTGTCATATCCTGGGCTAAACTTGTAGGACTGAAAATAAAAAAAACAAACCCACACTCACAAGTGCAAGTAAAACAGTTTAAGGAGAGAAAATAAATCCTGTGACGTGATTTATAGATAATTCTTTTCAGGAGAACTACACCAAGACTCTCAATGTATGCTTAATGTTGGAAACAAGATTTGTCATCAGTAAACAATTTAATAATCCAGTTACATGAGCAGTAACAATTCCTGGGCTGGTAATGAACAATATGATATCAAAGTTGTCATCTCTTAAACAGAATCTTGGTTGATTTTCTGTACATGAGTAGTCCTGATTAATTCAATTGTGCCCTCAGTGTGTTTAGTGCCTGTCTAGATACAGCAGAGGAGAGTCTTGCAAAGGTCTCTCTGAGGATTGAGTGAGCTTTGAAATTCTTACTTGGGCCACGTTATATGAAATAGAATCCAGCTTATTTGCCAGGAAGCAATAAAAGAGGACTCGGTGAGCCTGCTCATGTGAATACATCTTAGCAGAATCAGGGCCCACTCAAGCCACTAGGGAGGAGAAACTTAAATAAAGCATTTCAGTATAACCATTCTTTCAGCAGTTCGTAGTCTGTATTAGTAGCTAACATCTGAGGAAAGGAAAGGTTTGCTGCTTGGCAATAGTGTGGTGTTAATGTAACACAATCTGTTAAATGAAAAAGCAAAATTAATTCCAATTTGGTGTCTTCACATTTCACACTCCAGAGACTCTCATGGACTGAATGAAAGACAAGAAGGAGAAGAGAAAATTTAGTGATTTTTTAAAAAATGAATTGTCTATTTCTTTGCATTTCACCTAATTAAGTCAAGAGGCAATCTGAGGGAAAAATAAGAAAGGTCTCCTATTTTTCTAGGTATTTCTCACCATGCGCCATAACAAATGTCTGCCTCTGTCCATCTTTCACTGCCTACTCCCCCTCTTCCCCTTGTCCTCTCCAGAATTCAACTGTTTAGCTTTACTTCATCCTCACAGCAAGGAATGGATTAAGCAGAATTACTTACTGCTATGCCAATTAGGGATGAATTAATTATAATTTCGCCTTCTGTCCCTCTAAGGTTGCAGGTTTGTCTGCCAAGCACAACCTGAATGTAGTGAAGTGAAGAGCTGCAAACACTCAAGAGTCTGCAGAAAGCAACTTTTCCTCCTGCCCTATTCAAGCCTCTTGCTGCACTGGGGTGACTTAATGTGAGTTCTTCTCTCCAGGCAAAAGCACAGCAAAGCTGTTGCACTCCTTGGTACTCCGATTCCCAGAACTGTAAAGGGGGGCAGTAATGATACCTATTTTTCAGCAGCATTGTGCAAGTTAATCCCTTAATATTTGTAAAGCACCTTGAGGCTGAAGCACACGGGGCACAACAGAAGCACAAAGTGTTACCATCACCATAATAAACTGGGGCATGTTCCAGTTAAGACTGTTCCTAGTGAAGTCTCCCTGGACCTCCACTTGGGACGCTTTTGGTTTCTGGAGTTACAGGCATGCACTGTCCAAACCAAAGAACTGGAAAGCTACACAAGACCTTTTTTTCCTCAGCAACCCATTTTTGCCTTATTTATTTTTTTCTGAAGAAATACTTCGCCATACCACCCACCACCCACATTCACTTCCAGGCTAATTATATTTTGAGAGACAACCAGCATAAAGATGATTACAGCTTACAGAGTCAAAGGAAGGCCTAGTCAAATAAACAGGATAATTTCCCTTGGTCTCTCACTTTTTTCCAGTTGGTGATGAATCTCAAAACCTGTACAACCACACACCTTAAAAAGACTAAAACAATCTTTGTTTCCCTTTTTTCCTTCTTTTTTGCTACCCCTATACACTTCCAGCAGCACCCTCCCCAACCTATAAATTGCCAACCAAACCTTCCTCTTCACCCTGGTTACAGAACAAAACAAAGCAATTCCGAATGACCCGCTGCCACTACTTTAAAACACCCAAAATAATTAAAAATAGCACAAGAACAAGAGCCAAGGGCCCAGTATCATGTCACCATCCATTTCAAATGCAAAAAGTGGGGCAGAAAGCAGGTAGCTGTATCTCTCATGCAAGTTCACCCATGTAAGCAGTCCCGTCCCACCCCACCCCCGCTTCCCTCCTGTGACATTACTTCTTCTGTTCCCTTTTCACTCCACAACAAGACCGTGGATGTTCTAAGGACAAGCATTTCATAGTTCAAGGCCAGGTTGGATGGGGCCCTGAGCAACCAGATCTAGCGAGTGGCATCCTTGTCTTTCAAAGTGGGGTTGGAACAAGATGATCTTTTAGGTTCCTTCCAACCCAAACCATTCTGTGATTCTGTGAGAGTGAGGCCAAATGACCTCAAAGAATTAAAAGCTCCTTCTGACTGTAGCACCTTCTGAAGCATGGGAGAAGGATGCCTAACCCTGCGAAGATCTCAGCATTTCCAGCTGCCACTGATTCCAACAGAAACTCTGGGCATTTAATTTTGAGCTTTACAACATCAGGAAAAGAAGTTATTAGTATCTCCTTTCTGATTAATCTGTGGTGAGTTTCTACAAACCCACACATTGTAAGTCTAACTGTTCTGCTTTGCTAGTCTGGTATTACCTATCACGTTATAAAAGGACATTCCTGTACAAACAGAACATGAACCCAAATATCACTTTCTTCACAGAATAAATTTCATGCTGCACATTTGGTCAAATCCCTACATAAAGTGGGAAAGGAGGCACCCAGAAAAAGTACCCCACTGACTTGATTATAACATATTTAGACATTTTTTTTAATATAATTGTTCTGAGATTGTGGTTTTTTAACACACCAGAAAGTGCCACTATTTACCTAAAGGAAAGTATTTTAGTTCAGTTCTCTGCCATTATTTATTCTAGTCCGTTTTTTCACATCTATATAGCTTATATCATTACTGACACAGCTATGTGAGTAATAACATGTATCATGCCTCTTTCTGTACACAACTCATATGAAGAAGAATAGGGTAGTTCAGCCAAATGACTAATTATTAAGGGTATATTTTCAAAAAACAGAAATCAATTGCACATCACAGTCACTGACTGTGGTCATTCATTACATCTCTGCTGTAGATCTTGCTCTGCTTTATAGGAGACGTCATTACCAAGAGGCAGTAAAAAATACTGTAGAAGTTTCAGCTCTCTGAATGATAAATATCTTAGTCTTTTGCAATGTACAATAAAAAGATGAAAAAAGTCACACAAAAAAGGAAGATGGAGCAAACCACAGTGCTGGTTTGCTGGTTCAGTGACACACTGTTCTAATGCACCTCTTTTGGCACCTGCTCCTCATACAAACAGATGACACCTATCTGAAGCATCTATGGTGCTCTCATGCAGACCACTCCTAACTAAACATTTAGAGATTATCTGAACATGATGGAAGATACCACATGCAGATGAAGTGGAGTTTTAGAACGGAAATACTCACACACCTAGCAGGCATATAATATTGTCAAAGTAGGATAACAAGTAGTTTCACACACCTAGGGTGTTCGAGTGTCCCACTCATAATGTGTTGCTTTAATTGTATTCCCTTAGTAAAGTAAAAAAAAAAATAAATAAATACATAAAAGGTCCAAGCTTTCAGACTTAGTAATGCCCGTGACCTAAAATCAAGCAAGAAACAAAAATAGGTTGTGTAAACAAAAGAGGAAACAAAAAAATTCAAAAAATCATTTCAAACCTCTCAGTCAGCATAGCTGGGAAACCCAGGAGCTCAGCCTGTCCAGTTGGAGTGTGTGAAGCGACAGCATGAATCTCTTCCTGTTTACTTTTCTGAGTGCCTTACCTCAAGACTAGATGTTGAGAGGAATGAGTCTGTGGTCCTCTTGCCTCTACCTGTCTATTTAGACATCCTGCACTGACTACACTGTATAACTTGCTAGGTGTTAACCATGTCCCATTCCTTACTCTACAACAGCAGCAGTTATCCTTTTATCTTTTAGGTAATATTGCCTACATTTCACAGGACAAAATAAAAATATGCATTCTACTCTGGATTATTAGCCATATAAATTAGATCCTGCTACCAACTGAGTAACATGTAATAGGGATACTAAAAAAAAACCCCGAACAACCCCACACCAAAAGAAAAGCAAACAGTAACAAAAAACTAAACTATGCTTAAATGGCCCAAAATCTATTCTTTAACTGATGTCATGTACACCCACTTCAGTTTTGCACAATAGCTTCTTCATTCCTGAAACATGAAATCATTCCAAGGGCACTCCAAGCTATGCTGTATTTTCCATGTTTCACTTCAATAAAATATTACAAATACGTTACCATGTAGTTGGGATTTTTTCTGCAATCATCATAACAAACCAATGTTTTCATAATATCGCCACAAACCGCATCTATTACCTCATACAAGAGCACAATGTTTTGGCAATGCAGTGCAAATAGTAGGAACAACCTCACCATCATCTTCCAAAATAGTTCTTTGAACACATTTCCAAAAAACAGTAGCGACAAAAGCCCTGCAACTTCATTTCTTCCCTCCACCCCCGCGACGGATGAGAAGAAAGCACTGAAACAAGCACTGCCCTCTCCTATCTCTGTATCATTAAGAGGCTCTGGATCACAGTCATCCACAGCTAAATCACACTGAAGTCAACAGGAAACATTCCAAAACCTGGAGAAACTGTATACATCATTTAACCTGAACACTCCAGAATAAGGTTTAAGAAAAACAGACTGTTTAATCTTCCTGTCTCACATGTCTTAACCAAGTCATGGTCAGGGCTGGGCAAACACCTAAATTATACCAGAAACGTAAGTAGTGCTCTATTTTAATGTGAAAATGACACTGAAAATTACAGCAGAAAAGTTTGAAGATGAGGTGAAAATTCTTTTGCTCATGGCCTGATGCTTTAGCAAGTCCAAAACCTACAAAACTTCAAAGGAATCAAAGTCACTCAAAGCCTAACAGGGCTGGCCTTTATCTGTGTGTTCAATCTACTATATTGCTTCCCAGACTTTACCCAAAATGGTTTCAAGCAACTTACTGTTAATAAGGATTAAACCTACTTAACTGAAGTATTTCCAGAGATCACATCACTATCAGGCCTGATTAACAGGTCTTGAAGTCTGCAGCAGCGAGGTTGCACTCCTCATATATTCTAAATATGACTATGTATTTGTATTCTGGATTCCTTCTCAGTGAGAACCAGTGCATGCAAAATAAATTCCCAATCCCACATCTTGTACACAAAGGGCATCACACATATCCTGCGACTTAAGCTATTCTCCTGAAATTATCTTAGTCTCACACAATCACACTTCAAATACCCCATATGTCCAGTTTGGTTATCCCTCCTTTGAAAAGCTAATAAATGTAATACTTATATACAACTGCATTTCATCTAAAAACAATTATCTGCAGTACTTTGTGCCAGGAAAAGCATCAATAGGCATCGTTAACAACACTTCCACTTTATTTTCTTCCCGTCTAATGGGCCCAATCCAACACCCAAGTGAAGTCAATGAGAGCCTCACAATTGTTTTCAGTGGGAGCTGGACAGAGCCTCACGATCGCACATGAATGTGAGGTTTGTGCAAGGAGGCCGAGTGACAAGCACAGCCTCTGTTTATTCACACCACGATATTGCAAAGGGAGAGGAAGAACAAACTTCCCGGGATGTTCCCACTACCCAGAGCTGCTGAAGAGCCAGTAATAAAAGCTTTGGAGGTGGGAGCTAACACTGCTCTCTGAACTTACTCAGTCCTTGTTCTCTTTTCTAAAACTGTCCATAAGAGCTGAAAACTGGACTGACACAGGCACCTGGTGCCTGGTGAAATGAAACTTTTAGCTGTTACTCTCCTTAAGTGCTTTTAAAATTAAAAAACACAATACAAGACCCCCCCCTTGGTGCTACACAGAGCCTCCTATTCAGCTGGGTTATTTTAATCTCAAAGGAAAAACAAGGCATCTGCACAACAGTTCTCAGTTACAATGCACTCGTCATACTTTATTGAACTCTACCTGATACAGGGTCTAAAAATGTCAAACAATTTACTTCAGGCACTCACTTTCATGTTTCATACAGATAAAAATAAGGAGAGAGAAAAACGAGCTCTCATTTTTCCCCAAAACACCCATGGAAGCAGTATATTTCCAAAGAGATTGGATGCATGAGCCAAATGATTAAAAACACTAAGAAGTGCCCCAAAATTCTAAGAGGACTCCCAAGTGTTTTGTACTTTCTGGCTCACATGCAATGCTTTCCCAAACAATTTCTTATTTCTTTATGAAAATCATGTACTCTTTCAACACACATGCTCATCCTTTCCTCCTGCTTTCAGTGTTAAATATGACATTAGAATCTTTGTAAGTACATGTATGTAGCCTCTGAAACATAGGAGACAACTTTGTTCTGGAGACTTTCAAATCTGTATCTAGGGCCTCCTCGAAGGAACAAGTAGCATGTAATGCTTCAAGGGATTTCCAGAGTCCTGCACTGACGTGTGCCTGACCTCCCTTTCCTTCTTACCGCTGGAGCTACACAGTCAAAGAAACTGGCAGGCTGATATTCCATTGCCATTTGGTACCTACATCTTGGAAACCTCGTTTTATTTGGGATTATGAAAAGACAAGCCACAAAGAGAGTTGAAGTCCAGCCTTTGAATCTGGTGATTTTGCACCCAGATTAAATGCAGATGCAACTGTAACCTGATGGTAACACAAACTCAGTGAAAATCTCAGACATACCAAGAGCATCCTCCTCTGTAAACCATCCTCTCTCCATCTCAAGCTTTCCATAGGTTGGATGGCTGAACTTAGTGGGAAGGGTGATGGAATGCAGCAGTTTCTTTAAAACCAACACTAAGAAGCCAGAAAGAGACACAACTAGAATTTTAGTGGTGGAAACAAAAGAAAGAAGAAATTAAAAAGAGAAGAAAAAAAAAGAAGGGAAAGGGCAAGATATTTGCTCATCTTGCATTTAGAGCATGAGGGAACTTAGTCTTAACAGTGTAAATCAAATTAAACAGTTCAGGGCTCTCACTTAAAAAGCTGCCATTTTAATAAAATGGGGGACAATTCGCAGGTTGTTTAAAAACTGTAGCTGCATTCTCGTACCCTCTGCCTCCTCCTTTTCCCAACCCTTCCTCCC
Source organism: Ifrita kowaldi (assembly GCA_013398055.1). NCBI lineage: Eukaryota > Metazoa > Chordata > Aves > Passeriformes > Cinclosomatidae > Ifrita > Ifrita kowaldi. The sequence continues at coordinate 250,413 of VZRS01001727.1, read as the reverse complement.
ACACCACCAACTGCCATCTCTAATTTACCTTGCCATGCACTCACTCCAGAATTCCCTCCCAACCACAGAGGACTGGAGGAATCTACAGAAAATAAACTGACAATAAATACGACTGTATTACCTAAAGGGAGGAGGGGAAGCAACGAAAATTACCAAATTGGTGACATTGGTCAAGAAAACTTTCCCCTCTAAGATTTCAAAGAACACGAAGGCTGAGCAGCAAAGGTCTCATTATGAATTCACTCAAAACTGGTTTTTTTACAGAGTTCCTTCTCCCCCATCCCTGAATACAGGAGCTTATCCTTGTGCAATCATTAATGCTCAACGGCAGATAGGCTGCTACTTTCCACTCCTGAAGAAACCTATTTTATGAAACGCAATATGAAGAACTGCGTCATTAATCAGATGGTTAAGTAACTCCAGTAGAGTTGCTATAGGGAGGCATGGTGACACCGTGGTGGGAAAACTGGCTTTCTTTCCATCTGGATCACCATTTAAAGGGCCTCAGAATTTCCTTTAGCTTAACAGGTTTATTGTTTTAATCCCTACCTGGGAAAATAACAGGGCTCCTCGTAAAAATGTAGAAAGCAAGTCTGACTGCATGTGGGGAGAATGTGAAAGGGAAACAGCTGAAGAAGAGAATAGATGGGAATAATATAGAGGGCTGCAAGCCTATTTTCTTGCTGGGACTGAAAACATTAATACTGTTAAGGCTTATTTCACACACATCTTTTAAAAGAGTCGGATTTTTGCTGTCCATGATTCAACTAAAACTATGCAGAAGCTTTTAAGTTTCCAATATTATCATCATTTTATCCATAGAAATCCAACTTTATCTGTCTTTCAGCATCTCAGATCTTCTCCACAAAAAGCCAGAGTCAGGCTAATAAAGTGTAATAGTTTAAAGCAGCACTTTCTTGAGACCATGTAACATACAGAAAATGAAATCTTTATAAAATGAGAATATAAGTATCAATTGGTCCTTTTATTCACCCTCCTGACATCTTGGAAGCAAACAATCCAGCCCTACTTACAAATCAAAAGTACATTTACTGAGGAAAGCATCCAGAAGCATTATGAACTGACATAAGCAGCTCTCTAGACACAGCAGCAAGGAACCTTTAGCCCTGTCCAAAGGTGTTAACAATGCAGGACTAATGCGACACGGCACTAACTGGATGGCCAAACACAGAGGCTTTGTTACATGCAGGAGGTTGCATTTTTGCCATTTTTTTCGAAACATGCACCTAAGGGAAAATACTATCAAGTCCTTTCAAAGAAGAAAAGGAAAGAAGAACTGTTTCGTCCTGCATATTTTAAGGACAATTGCTAACAAAGAGTGAAAGCTCCACAGATTGTTTATTTTTCTCGTATGGTGGATTTTCCTCTGCCTAAGAGTAAAACATGAACTGGTCAGAATACGGAAGTCCCACATACCCAAATCTCCTATGTTTAAAATTTTTTTTTATATTGCTATATATTTCCTAAATAGGGTGTTATCAATGGTTTTAGTCAGTCTCATTAATTCTCAACCTTTAAACAGATAAATTGGATCAAAATGATAGTATTATATGCCTGTACTTTATGGTATCAACTTTAGTTTCCACCACTGCACCACTAAGACAGAAGACTGTGGTCCTGATTTAAAGCTGTAAATTCAGATCAAATGGGAAAGTGTTAAATTCAGAAGAGCTTTTGGTCCATTAACTTCCATGCTGATTTGACATGCTCTGCAGTGCTTGGGCAACAGACTCTGCTATACAACGTATTCCTAAGCAAACAGTGCTTTGTGTCATAAACCATCTGGGGTGTCAGTTCCAAGGGCCACTCATCTAAACTCCTCTGATACACTTGGAAATGCTGAGGTGCAGAACAGAAACTTTTCCTCACTACAAAATATCTTTTGCAAGGTTAAGGGAGATGCTGCCATCAGAGAAACAACGGAAGGCACAAAATTTTGGCTAGGGGCGTTGTTTTCATTATTCCCCTGAAGAAAACCACTGGACAAACAAGCTTTCTAAAACACTGGGATTTTTCTAAGGTGCCAATAAAAGTGATACCCTTCATAATCTGGACAGTGCTCCCTTTCATATCAGAGCCTATAGTTGCAAAGCTAAGTGCCAAGCAGATGGTTGAAATCTGTTTTGTATAAAAAGCGTGTGTGCACACGCGTTTTTTTTAGATGGAGTTCTTTGTATTCATATTCAGGCCTAGGTTCTAGCCATCAAAACACTGGCACTGAAGCAATCATTAGCCGCACTTTAGACAACTGGCAACTAAGGTATTCACAGTTCTCCACAAAATGTTCAGCTAATATCTCCCAGATGTATAATTAAGGCAAAAGATCATCTTATTAAATTGGTATCAGTGCTTTGGATGGCCTTGCAATAGACTGCACGTGTACATAAAAAGCTATTGTACTTATCTTCTTTTTAAAATAATGCTCTGTTTGCTTTAAGTGTTTACAGCAGCTTTTAAAAATACAGGCTTCCACATCAAACTCTACCCAAATAAAACAGCAGAAACTACATTCATCTTGTTTTCATCTTCCTAAGAAACATCGAGCAGGAAATTCCGTAGATCATTTTAAGAGAAAGACTTTGTCTTTCTTATCTGATTACCATTTAGCTTATTTAAAAAGAAAATATAAGATAGGCTCAGCTGCTCTAGAGAAATAAGTTCCGGACAAGATGAACCTGCTCCTGCTACGCTGGACAACTCATGGCCAGTCACGTCAGCTGCAGGTGCCTCAGTCAACTCATTTGTAAGTGGGTTGCTTATTACCACAAACAGCAAAACCAGAAATGCTTACCAGCATGGGGCTCTGCTGTCTGCCTGGGCTTCTCATGGAATCAGTGAACAGGTGACAATAATTTGCCTGGTGACAAATTAACAGAGGTCACACTTTTGAAAACTGGGGTTATCAAACAAAAGTATATTTGGAGGAAGGCATTTTTGTGCAGCGGTCTCTCTATAGGCCTTGGTGGCCACAGCTGGGAGTTAGTACCTTAGGAAACACACAGTTTCAAAACCAAGATTGATTTTGTCTGCAGTGCCAAGTCCGCTAAGGTCCAGATGTTAGCTCTGGCATAATTCAGGTACATTTTCATCACAGCCATTCAGATCATTCTAATCTGCCAAGCATGCATGTTGTTTAGGAGAAAAAGATAGTTAACCTGTCATCAAAGCACACCAACATGGAACTTCCGAAATCCCCAGATTTGCTGAAGCCTGCAGAAATCTCTCCTGAGGCTTTAGAAACTCTGGCAGCATTGCAACCCATGGAAGTTTGCCGCAGATTAAGGAAAGTCAGGATTCTGCTCAGTGATCTCCTCATGAGTCACCATTTCATGCCATCGTGGTGTACTGGGGTGAAGAATACCAGCCTTTTTCATAGAGTTGAGCAGGACATTAATTAATTAGGCCTACAGTTTTAGGACCTGAAACTGAACTCCAGTGCTACTGAGTCCAAATACTCAGAATGAATGGGTACTTTTTTAAAGGATGCCTTGACTGGCCCTATCACAAAATAGGTCTTTGTGAACACACTGCTGAATAACTACTACAGAAACACTATGGAACTGGCCTGATCATAATCCATTATCTTGAAAGTAATGTCCCTCTTAAAAAGCTTATCAAAGAAAATAACAGCTCAGACATGATATTCATAGGCAACAGAGGTCAAATCCACCCAGGACTACTTCAGTTTATACCCATTTTCTCAACAGTGTGTAGTAAAGGATGCAACTCACAGCCTAGATCTAAAGCTACCTGCTGACCTCAGCATTTCAGCTCTACTCTTACTGAGTGTGCAGTTGGAAACAAGAAAAAGCCCCACTAAAATGGACTGGAATTACTTTTAATGTGAACAAGAAAATAATTCCTCCCTTTTAATAACCTGTATCATTTCCTTCATTTTGGATCTCATTTAAAAAGCAAATGTCAAACGTTTCGGTAGGAATCACAATGCATTTTGTGTTCTGCAGTGGAGTTTTTTGCTTTTAGACTGGTTGGTTGGTTTGCTCACTGTGGCTGCCTACATTGCTGCTTGCATTGGAGTCTGCTCCTCACATTAATACTCTCCATGTGAACAGTTTTTTCCTGGATTCTCCTAGTGCCTGGTTCTTAGGTTATAAAACATGTGACAGCTCTGGTACATATGGCTCAAGATGTTAACTGTTCTCCAGGACCAAAGTTTACCTGTTAGTAGCACACACAGTTTCCCAAATTACTGCTTAAACACAGCGGGTGCTGCTGCCGGACTCCAGTTATCCAGACCTTTCTCCAAGTAAGGAGTTAGTTTAGAAGCACACTCAGATAACTGGGGGGTCTACAGGCAGTATTCCCTCCCAGCCCTCAACGATACGACTGCAGCTGCAAATATTTCTTTAATTTATATTATTAATTATACTCCATAGTCCCTATTTTACATACTTAAGCGATTTGAATACTATAGTTCATCTTGCTAGAATGAGACCTTTAGAAATTATAATTGGACAGGGAGAAGTCTATAATTTGCAGTTCTTAGGATCTCAAGAAGGAAAAGGAGGGTGTCTTGAGGTTAAAAAACAGGACTAGCAGTCAGTGTCTCTACTTTTTAAACCTGCACATGCAAAAGATTTTGTGACAGAATTCCTCAGTTTACTCATCTATAGGTTGAGGCTAATCTTGCTTCTCAATCTAAAAAGCACAGAAATCTTCATGATTTGTATATCAATGCTTACCAAATGCTCTGAATTCCTAATCAAAAGACTTTATAGGAAGTATAAATCTATTATTAATAATATCAGTTACAGTAAAGCAACTTCTACATACAAGCGTCTGGAAAAAATACAGAGAGAGAATACACATACACATATATTGCTCAATTTATAAATTGTTAAGCATGGCTTCAGGACTGAAATCTCATTCATGAACCATGCTAGGGATCTCTTACCTACTCCCTGTTTCTGAATTTTCCCCATACAAAGACACATTTATATTACTCTAAGCTCTAAGCACAAAGGCTGCTCTGTGGAATGGAAAGAAACCTTCTTTTTTTGTGTTTGTACAGTGACAAGCATAATGGGGTCCTGATTCAGGATGCTTGCACTCTACAAAAACACACTAAATCAATGACACTAATACACATGAAGATTATCTATAGAAGAGATGCATGGCATACTTGAGAGTGGCACAGCACTATCCCTATACTTTGCCTGGTATTTCATTCTAACATCTAATATGCATTCCCGAGTCACACAGTTCATTTCAGACTTTAGGCAAGAACAGCAAAAGTGAGCAGAACTTACAAAACATAAGCAACGGAGAAGAGCCTTCCACTGAGAAATTCTGCCAAATTCTAATCTCAGTTGCAAAACCAGAATCAGCTCTATGTTCATGGGGTTTTGAAAAAGATGAGAACCAGCAGCCTTCTTTAAAACACACCATAAATTTCTACTTCAGTGTCCAAAACCCAGGAGCAAAAGACAAATCAAAGCCTGAACCTGAAGAGAGAAATGTATTTTCTCTGTCCCTGTTATATTCAAATTCAAAAACCTAGATATTTTTAACAGACATGGAAAAAAGAACTATTTGGCTTTACTCAGCAACTGCAGAAGGAAACTGTACCAAAAGAATAATGTTGCATGTTCTGTTTTCACTTGATTCCATTTAGCCTTTCAATTCTATTTCAGTTATGTTTCATTTAGCCTATTTTTTTTTTTAAATAATCATCATGTTTTGGTGATTCACATTTCACACCAGCACAGGAACAAGTCATGTAAATACAACACAGCAAAATGACCCAGTTTGTTAATAGACATGCCAAACGGGTAAGAACACCCTTCCCTCCGCCCTCACCAACCATCACCTTCCCACACATCTCATTTCTATCCAAAAAAGCCTCTGCCCTGGTGAGGCCACGGTATCGAAATTTAGGGATAAAACCCCACGAACAGAAACCTGACTAAACCTTAGAAGAAAATGTTTTCAGTCTTGTTTTACAAAGTGAATGTAATGAGGACACTAAGGGAATTTATCTGGAAACAGAAGACTTCTCTGCAGTCTAATACAGCACTCAGAACTACAGCTCCCTCCCAGCACAAAGCTCCGCTGAAGTGCTTTCGTCCTAACTCAGGCAGGCCACCCCTAAAGATGAGAGGACGCCACAGGCTTCTTGCCCTTCATTAAGCATTCTCTCTCTTAAATCAAGGAATACTTCCAAATTATAAAAATGGTGTGCAGAGATGCACTTTGCTCTTTCAAACTGTGATGAATTTTAGCTTTATCACATTCTACTGAAGTGCAGTCTCTTAATGCACCCCAGCACAGAGACATTCCAAACCACAGAGGGCAAACACAAACGGGTCTGTATGGACGGGTGCACGCGCTCCTGAGATTTTGGGAGGCTCGCTGTTATAAATGGCAAAAAAATTTTGGGTGAAATATTTTCATGTAACTATGGTAAAAAAAAGGAATAACAGCATTAAAAATTAAAAATTGTTTTGAACCACGAGTATTTCCTTTACTTTTGGTCTTCTGCAAGCTGTTGAGCTGACAATGGCAAGTAAGTCCAGCTCGCTGTCAGACACATTAACTTTGCCCATGCCCAACCTCTGAGATGAATCAATGAAACTTGGGTCAGTTTCTTCATTCCCACATTCTTAAAACAATTAAGCCCAGCACCAAAGAAATGAAGAGGATGACAAACTGCATGGGTTTCTCCTTACATGAACTACATTCCTAGGTCTTTTCTCCCTAGAGCTGCAAAGGTCCATGAAGAACACCAGATGTAGACAATGCTCTTAACTACAAAAATAGCACATACCTCTCTCGCAAGTTCCTCACCACTAAAAAAGAATTTTGAGTATTCACAGAAGAAAATTAAATATCCACTCATTCTGCTTATATTTTTGCCCCCAAAGGAACAGAATTATGTTACAACAGGAACAAATGAGTATATAAGACCATAATACAATCACAAAGAAAAATTAGCACTAAGGCAACATTTTATGGTATATTTAGATCAAATAGCAGTCAGACACTCACATCATAGGAAAAAAAACAAAACCCAAAAAATTTAAGACAGTCTATATGAACTTGAGAAAACACAAAACCGTAAGTGCATGGCAAAACAAAATAAAATTATTATATATCTGAAAAAGTATATGCCGATATGAATTTCAATACTTGGTCTTTAAAAAGTGCAAATATGAAAAGGAAATCTGGAATACTACAAATAAATTTTAAAAATAGCAAAATATAAACACAATTTGAGAATTGAGAAATGTTACCTGATTAATCCCACAATACTTTTAAGGGAAACAAGGTCAACACCATTTCAAACTTCCAAAGCGAGCCGCAAGGTTTTCCTCATTTTCACTTCAACTGAGTTCCACAAGTCAAAAATAATATCATCATGTTGGAATTATTTTTTTTTCTTTAAACGAGGTGACAAAAGGACAAGCTGAAGAGAAGTGCCAAGCCAGATCAAAGCCAGGACGCTGGAAAATGTTTGCCAATTTCTTTCAAAACAAACAGCTCCCCCAATACCATGGGAAGCACCTGAACTTCATATTAACATCGGATAACTCTAGCAAATGGAATTCAACATTTCCGTCTTACTCTGTTTAAAACAATTAAATAAATTAATTTTGCACCTATCCTGAAAAGACAGGCAGCTTCTCTGAATTACTACTGTATACCTCACAATTTCCATTCACTTCTCACATTCTTTTCAAGTCTCATGGCCCCTGCAAGCAGCGCTCACTCACCAAAATTCTTCCAGAACCTTGTCTAAATTTGCTGTCTCCCAACAACTACTGTGCATAGAACTTCACACTGTCACAAGGACATGTGGGCTCAGGAACAACTTCTGGAGACTCCTGGCTTCCCAGCTGGCATAGCTGGGCTCAGTGTGGAGACGACAAGCAGCATCCCTCGAGCGGAGGCTGCGGCGCGTTGAACTCCCCGCAGCACCCCTGGTGCCCAGCCCCAGCCTGGGCAAGGCCACTCGAAGCAAGGCAGCCCCTCTGGAGGGTGTGGGAGAACTGGGACAACACCATCACCCCCAGCAAAAGCTTCGGTGAAAACTTTATGGTGGTGGTGTTTCGACAAAGGGGCTGTGGGAGGAGATGGGAATGGGGCAAACGCTGTCAATAAATCCCCGCGACCGCTCGTCCTCGCCCACTGGCCAGAGCCAGCCCAAAGCTCCAGAGAAAAACAGCCCATTCCAGAACTTCCAGAAGTTCTGGTTTAGGTAATTCAGTAATATGACAAGGATTTGCTTACTTTGCAGCCTTGTGGGTTTTAACATATCCATATACAACGTAATTTTACCTTTCGTAGGAAGGAGACTTCACACATTCTCCACATTTGATAAAAATCCATAGAAACTTTAAGAGGGAAAAACTCTTTGCTTTTAAGGATGCTACTCGTTAAACAACCAACTCCTTGCCATCATCAGAGAAGCACTACAGCTATTGATTAATTGCTGTGAGCACTTCTTTTCTCTTGACTACAGTAACAGAATTCACAGCCATTGAATATTTCCAGTGTGTACAGGTACAACACGTCAACATGTTTTTCCCCTTCCACTTACAAGTTAATTATGCTATAACCAGGCCTGAAGAAGAAATTAATAAAATACAATAAAATAGCAAGTCAAGAGGACGTCAGACTGACTTCTGCAACAGTTGTGAAGGCACAGGTATCTCACACAAACATGAAGTTACCCTGTATTTCAAGTCTAGTATGAAAACCATGTGAAGAAACTGCAACTGTACCTTGGGAGGAGACACTCTTTTTTCTGTATAAATATTGTTTGAAGTGTATTTTATACACCTACAGATATATCACATTGCACAGACAGATATTCCTATCCTATCAGGGAGCTTCACATTTAAGTAACTCAACCAGATACTCTGTGCCTCCCAAATGATAAAGCCATAACTGCTCGTTAAAGCTCCCTGAGAAGTAGTAAATATTTTGTAAACTAGTTATATATTTAAGATCTCTGGACAGAAAGAGAAGGAAAAACAATTCCTTGCCCATGTAAAGGTACCAATCAAACACACTATGCACATAAACACCGCAAGATGCTTGGTGGGAGACTGTGTATGTGTTTGTGCGTGTGTTAATTAACTCCTTGAATGCATATGATGAGCCAGCCACCCAGAATTAGTAATGCCAAACTCCCAATTTGATTCAAATGCAAGGAATACAACAGTCGAATTGTGCAGGCTGGTCTGTCACTCATTAGCTCTCTCATTTGGGCTTTTACCTTCCAAGACTAGTTCACAATTTCAGCAACTGGTAAATTATTGAGATGTTCATTAAAATCTGTAATCTGTAACAGTCAACTTCTTCCTAGCCAAGCATAAGCACAACAAATTAAATTAGTGCATGCAGGACATTAATGAATAGTCTACAAACACATTAATTCCTTCGAACTTATCTCAGAGAAAAAAAAACTCTGTTAATTTTTGTCACTGTGAAATACTAGTATCTGCAGCTTTACACTGGCACTCTATTCTTCAAATCTCAGACCCCTAGAACCACAAACGTAAGCAATGAAGTCCTTTTCTCAAAATGTCTCAATGAAGTTAAAAGCTATTCAGCCCGATAGTAAAGCAATCTTTTAAATGAAAGAATAATCACTCTTACTTCTACAGGTAGATTTTAGGAGAGTGGAACATCATTCTGAGCAAGTCGAGTAATACAAAGGTATTATTCTTTCTCCAAAATTCTCAGCAACTGCAGCAGAATAAAGCTTTTAGGGTAACTTTAGCTAAGAAAAGCACTTAGGAATACGCAAAGTTTCCTTTTAAGAAAATGACTTCTCCATTTGACAGTGTTGGTACAACCCCAAAATAAATTCAGTGGGAGTCTGAAATGACTCGTGCAGTGCAGCAGTGAAGCAGCTAAGTATATTTTTTTCCTCCCAGCAGAGGCTTGCTTTACATCCTTGAGCCTTTCCTTTCTACAAGCTATTCACTAGAACAGAGAACGTTCCGAGAGCACACTACCAGTGACTGCAAATGCTGAACTTGTTCTACTGTCCCCATCGCCACTACTCCCATCCACGCCTTTTGTCTTTTCTAGCTCTGCCTTTTTTTCCTGTGGAGGCACTAACCTATCCTTCCTTCTTCTATAAGCACTGCATACCACTTCACCTTGAACTGCCAAGTTAAAAATAAAAATGAAAAAAGTAAAGGAAATAATGAAAAAGAGAAAGGATGCCACTCTGTCTGGATGCCTAGTATAGCCTCACTCTCAGTCTACAGAGAAATGTAAATATGCAGTAATTAATTTGGGTTTAAGAACATTCCATACACTAGGGATATTGTTAAATAGTCACTTTATCTATTTCTCATTAATCAGATTTTATTAAGACATTAAAACTTTATGTTAGGCATTTCTGAGTTTTTATCATTCTGTAAATTTCCCAGCTGTCTGCGATGGTTCCGGCCGCATTGTCTCTACCTTTTCCTCAGTGAAGTAAATTTACTATCCATTGTGGCCAGACTTGTTATATTTAAGTATAATGACCCAACTTTAAAAAAAAAAAAAAAAAAGAGAGAGAAATCAAACAACAAAAGACTTATTCTTTTCAAGACTTTTAGAGCCAATTCAGGGTGCCACAGGCGCTCGCACAGTACATCCCAGAAGTTACCCTTCCCCTGTGTAACACATGGAGTGGATTCCAGTTATAATTTCTACAACATTGCCGCAAACATCATCCCCCTCACCGTACGTATTCTGATGCTCCTCTCAATCAAGCAGCTGAACCACCACAAACAAAAATGAAGGCATGCAAGGAACTTCTCGGGAAAGGACGAAAACCCTCATGTTTTTGGCACGGTAATTAATTATACATGTTAATTCACAAAACCTACTGCAATTTACCAGTGATGCTGAATGAATTAATGAATGTTTATTCGTCTCATACTGAGGATCATTTTCATTCTAAGTGTGTACCGTAAATTCCCCTGCCAATGGTCACAGACAGAAGAGAAGTCCCCTGAATTCAGTTCTCTTCAGCTGGGGTGACTGAAAGTTTCTGAAGTGTTTGCAGTTTACTGAGATACACTGAAACATCACGGGAAAGACACCGGGGAAAGAGGAACAACCTCCTGAGAGACATACGGATGCTCTGAGATCTGAGCTGCAAACAACTTTGCCTGACAAATCTTTACTTCCTTGTCGTTTGCTATTCAAGCTTAAAAAGGAATAGTGGGAGATGGATAATAGTAACAGAAGTGAAGTGGGACATGCAGATGCGACATGCTGGACCCCAAGCGACTGCAGAAATGTGCTCCAAGGACTGTGTTGACTGAGAATCCAAGAAAAGAACCTGCCACAAACGTCTAAAAAACCATGATCTGTGCATCGTGCATACACACACACACGTCAACTCTGCAGGCATTAGTGTGTCTGAGGATCTCTGTGCAAGAGAAAGTGTGTCCTCGTGGCTGCTCCCTGACAAACACACATGTATTACATGGACACTGTCTGGGTCTGTGTATGTGCATGTAACTATAGTCAAACACACACAATGTAAACAAATGGTAATGATTAACAAAGATACTGGTCTGTATCCCCAATTCCAACTGCAGAGGGAAAATTGTTTAAAAAATTTTTTCAAAAAAATTGCATGTCCTGAGGTTCATTTTTATTGCTTCCCATTTCTACTGCTTGCCATTATCTGCATGGCAAAAGGAGAGCAGAGTATCGATTATTTAACTAGAATGTTTACAAGAGTAAAGCTGGGATCTCTGAAAATAAAACATATGCCTAGGGGCAAAAAAAAAAAAAAAAAACAAAGAGAGCANGATGATGGTTGCCCTAAATGATTTGTTTATATATAAAATTTATATAAATATCTATATTTATAATGCAGAGAGACCTCAGCTAAAAAAAAAAAGTCCCCCAGAAGGAAAATGAAAGGACTTCATTCTGCTTCAGAGAGTTTACAAGCATTGTAAAGCATTGTGCTCATCACAAAGTTCAAAGAATAATCGAAATTGCTTGCTTATAAATTTCTGTGTATAATCTTAGTGAAGCACATGAAATACTTGAATCTATCGATTGTATGAGAAAGACAAATACCATGATCATGATGCCAGATCAAATCTGACATCAGAAACAGTAACAGTTTCCTCAGGTAGTTGAACTAAGTTAATACAGTGCATGGGAATAAAACTAATTTTGTTCTATTATTGTAATGATAACAAACCAAAGGAAAACGCCAAGTATTCCAAGTAAGTCTGGAAAACTAATTGCATTAAAGACAACCTTGGAGTAGAGCAACCAAGCCAATTTGCCTTTCTAGTAAGGAAGCATTCTAGTTTCAGAACAAGGATTGAAAGTGTTAAAATAGTTCTTTTCTGCATTTCCAAATTTTAATTTTCTCCAATCTCTTAATTCAAGTGTTCTTTCCTGTCCTTCCTTTGCATGCGTGTTCCTCAGCCCACTTAAAATGTTTTTATCTTGCCTTCTTTTCTATGCCTTTACTATCAAATTCAGTAGGTTTGAACGATGAACAGCTTGACTTAGCATATTTTTAACCAGCTGGTCTAGCACCTAGCTTGTATTGCATAGTCAGATACAACCAAATGTTTATACAGGAGGTAGCTTTCACGAAGATGAGAAAAACCTCAGTAACGCGCATCCTGGCATTCTTTCATTTACTGCTTAGAAATGAAAGTTTGGATTGTTTACTGCAGCCGCACAAGGGGCTATTAATAACCTTTAAAAAAGAAGCCGGAGGGGAGGGATGCGGGACCATCAATGGACGTATGCACAAGCGCCTGAGAAAACGCTTCCAAACCTCTTAGAAGAGCCAGATCATATGAAATAAGGACTAAACTCTCGGAGGTCACAAGCCGTCACCAGTGACAGCAAAAACTTAATTCCAAGCCGGGAAGGCTCCTGCTACGGGCAGGGGGAGACGGGCACATCTACGTCATACCCGAAGCCCGCTCGTCATACCCAGACCCTGCTCTTGACACTCCGCGAGAGAGGCGACGACCAAAACTTGGAGGCAAGAGTTTCACTTTTTTCCTTTCTTTTTCTGTTTGTTTTTTTTCTCTCTCCTCGGGCAGAAAGATGTTCTCCTGACGGAGGGCTGGGATGTTAACTTGCCTAAAAATAATAGCTCCTGCTAGATCAACAAAAGGTCATGTGCTCGGCAGAGCGCCTTCCCAAGTTTGACGGGAGCCTGAGGTTGGAAGTTGAACCCCCCGCCTGGCCGCCACCGGGCATCCTCTGACCGCTTCCCGGGGAGTCCCCGGGCAGGAGCGCGGAGGCTCTGCCCAGAAAGGTGGCTCGGCGGGCCGGTGGGGTAGGGGAGGGTGTGCGGGAGGAGGGCACGGCAGCCTCTGCGGCCGCGGAACAAAGCTGCGCG
>VZRS01001727.1:7086-236432 GCA_013398055.1 Ifrita kowaldi | reverse complement strand
AAAAAAAAAAGCACACCCCGCACAACAATCAGGCATTGTTCTGAGGGAAGAAAAGCAACTTTGACAGATTGAAATATAGCAGAGGCCCCTTCAAGGAAACCTGTAAACAACTTGTCACTCACTCTGTCGGTCTCACTGTTAGCTCTTGCTTTCCACAAAGTGCTGCGAACCGTCCTGGCAACAAACCCAAAGTTTCCTCAGCTCCAAACTCCATCAAACAGCCCTGTTATGTGCAAGGGAAAAGGTAGCCACATGCCAAAACAGCGGGCGCGCACACGAACGCACATACACGGATGTTCAAACAACAACAAAAATAAACTTTCCGTTCGTCTGTTAGGGCTTTTCTCGTTTTCTACTTAATCACACACCTCCCCCGTTTTTTTTCCCCACTCTCCGGGGGAGCAATAGAAGTCCCTCGGTCGTGGCTCCCTCTCATTTTCCCTGCCCAGACAACCCCTGATAACAAGGTGGACGACGCGCGGCTGCAGAGCCCCTCGGCTGGCTGGCGGAGCGCAGCCTCCGCCGCACTTCCAATTATCCAGATAAAAATCTGGCAAGCGAGGAAGGCAAGCAGGTAACGGGCCTTGGACACACGGGGACGGAGGCGCCGGCAGCCCCCGCATCCCGCCTCGGGGATACCCGCATCCCGCTCCACTCCGGCGGGAAGGGCTGCTCCCGAGCCCGCCCCGGCGGGGAGAGGGGGCAGCGGCCGGGAGAACGCCGCGGGGAAATTCCCGTCCGAGCCGCGGGGATTAGCCGGGGGCTACTCTGGAAGCGGAGCGCACAATGCCTCAATAGTCTGCGCGGCCCGTGTCCGGCCTGGCACTGAACTCGCAGTAAGGGGAGGGAGGGGAAAGAAAAAAAGAGAAAAAAATTGGGCTCCCTGTTCTTTCACATACACGTGCATACACACCCACACAGGACCACGTATCTATACTCCGTTCTTTCCAGTTGCCCTGCCCTAATTCTTTTCTCTCCCCCCCATCCCCCTTTAATCTTCAGCTGGACAACATTAAGGGCCTTTAAAACCCACGTGGTTTTGACCCCACAATAGTTTGATTAGGTCCTTTGCCCCCCTCTCATCCCTGCCTCCCAGTGGCACGGAGATAGCAAGTTTACTTTTTGAAATATATACACATATTTTCACGGAGCATCCATAAAACTTCCAACATTTTCATGCCCACTGGCTTAAGAAAAATGCCAAATAGAAAATCTTATTATTTTTAATATCCAACTGCTACACTACTTAATTTGCTGCTTTTCACTCTCAGTGCATGTGTTAGAAACCAGCAGGCTCACGCAGAGGCCAGTCAGTCCAGTGTTGGTATAAAGGCATTATCAGCTGGAAGTCTGGGCTGATCGCTTTCATCACGAGGAGCAAACCCACTCGCAACTTCTGCGCATCATCACTGAGGAGCACCCGACCCAACCACGGAGCAAAATGCCGCAGCCAAGTTTGCGAAGGCGCCGTCGTTGTTATGGTTCATGAAGGAGGATCTACAAAGGCAGCCTCCAGCCTGCCTTCCACCACCACGGCGCTCCGAGCCGAGCCGCACACAATCTGTCAACTTCTGGCATGAGGAAGATCTAATGGCTCCTCACTGTGGGGCAGGGTAAACCAACTTCCTTCGCTAGCCCCCAGCAAATAATATTTTCCACAGAGGTCCATTCATGGGAGCCTGACAAACCTAGTTAATATGTACAAGGATTTTTCATTTGTTATTTAGTAGCTATCCATTTTAGGACAGCCGTGAAGTAGACTTTGAAAAGGCAGCAGATGATTAAAAAGAACAATTTCAAATACTTTTTCTTTCATCTGAGGGTCTCAAACCATGTTAAGTCTCACATTACTCCTCTGCAGGTAATAAATATAATTAGGGCCGATTCCAAAACTTTATTTGTATTGAAAAGTATCTCACTCTGCAGGGGCTCCATTCAAATCAGCAAATCTCTGTGTGGAGTAGGAGGCTACTTAGTAAGAGAATTTGGCCTCAAATAAGGAAACCGAGATGCAGGCAGCCTCAGTAGCTTGCCCAAGTTGACACAGTTAGTCAACTCCAGCAAAAGGATGAGAAACAAAGATCCCACGTGCCTTGCAGTCAACAACAGCCCTTATGCTGCTGAAACATATATATATATATGTATATTTGAGCTTTTTTCCCACAGAGACATGATTTTTTTACATTTACTGTTTTGTTTAAAACATGCTTCATTTCTGTATTCACATTCTGTAGGGCCCCTTTTCTTGGTGTTTCATTTTCCTCTTGATGCACCACTGCCCATCCATAAATGCTGTTCCTTCAGTCCCACCTCTTGCTTTGCTTTCCCTATTTCCTCACGCCTGGCCTAGGAAGAAGTTTACAGAGTGAAGCTACACAGAAGCCACATCTGGAAGAAAATTAAGACCACCTTTTATTAAAAGAAGTCTAAATCTCAACCATTTGGATAGAACAGGAATACCATATTTTGACTGCACCTTAGCTCCATTCAGCTCTAACCTTATATATATCCTTTATTCAACTCAGCTCCACTCCACAACTGCCCTTCTTCTACCATGTCCTTCCTTTGTCTGTTCACATGTATTTACCCCTTTTGATAGCATTTCCTGTTTGAGCTTTTTCAGGACAATGATCACACACCACCCCCCCCCCCCAAGTTGGTATTAGGCCTAGCACACTGGGGCTCCTGGCTCTCAGCTAATGTGATTATAAAGCAGAGCAACCACCATCAACATCAGGAATTACAGAAGAAGACATGGGCTAGACTAGGAAGAAGCAGAAAGAATCATATTAAAAGGAGGAAAAAAACGAAAAATAAAAGTGTGGGAGAGAAAACTAAGATAACTGAGCAAAAGGGAGAGCTGAGAAGGGGAGAGGAAATGGAAGAAAGGAAGAAAATAGAGATCTCTCCCCTGAATGATTCTGACATGAACTCTTCTTTTACTTAACCTAGTTTACAATTACTCTTACCACAATAAATTTTGTGCTCAGGTACCTTCTTCCTCATTACCTCCATTTTATGTTTTCTGCAACTACTGAGCTCCCTCTCCCAGATGACTGGGTCCCCCCAGTCACAGAGTGGTGTCCAAACAGGAGGAAAAAAACCCTTACTGTTGCTGTTGTAGTAATACTGTATTATGGTATCCTTGTACTATACTGGATTATATGGATAATATATATATTATTGGAATATAGACAATTAGGTATAGACTTTCTGATAAAATTATGTTCTCATAGTAAGTTCAACTGCAATTGCAAGATGGAGAAAAAGCAAATTAAGTGGTTTGAGGGAATCTTGAAACCCTTCTAAAAATCATTTCATATTAACTTTTAGGCTTGCTTTTTAGAAATTGCCAGGATATGTCACAAAGGCTGCTAGCATATCGGAAAGTGGAAAAACTGAGAAATTCGGTTAAATACCCACTAAGAAAGAAGAAAATGTACATAAGATGCAACTGTCCAGTTTTTAACATAAGAAATCTTATCTTGTTCTGAAACTTTCAGCTAGTAATAGGAATCTCTGGTGCCCCTTTTTATTGAGTGGGTCATAGTCACAAAACCCACTTGCAAACTCCAGCATCCACATTCAATGCTCTCGATTCTTTCTTCTCAAACTGACAATTCAGATACAAGTTCAAATATCTTTAACTGATGAGAAAGATGAAAACCCCCTTACTACTCCCCCAGCACTTCAGTGAATCTGCATTTCTCGTTTTGCTTCCTTTAAGGGGTGCCCAAAACAATAAAGTCCCAGTAAAAGAGGACAATCTGGGTTAACCTAAACAAAAAAGCTCTTTTCATTTGGATGAGAGGACAGAACTGAAATCATAAACTTCTGTAAGAATTTTTGTGCTTAACTGATTTTTTTTTTCGCTATTGTGGTTCTCCAGTTCAAGAGGTGAACCAAAAAATCAATTATCCACCCAGCTCAAGTTAGAAATAACATAACTCTGGAATATTGCACAGGCAGAATCCTCAAGTCGTTACACAAGAATATTGGCAGAAGGAAAATCTTAAATGAAAAATTAATTTTTTTTAAATTCTTAAATGATAGCACTTCAGTCTAGTGCCTTTGGCAGATACTGCAGTACCGTAAGCAAAGGAAGTTCTGGGAGGAAGAAAAAAAAGAGCTTTTCGGGTTTTGTTGTTTCCACTGTAGGTTTTAATAATAGAGACCTACAAAGTCCAAGGCAATGTAAGATGTTCCACAGAATGATTTACTGGAAAATTCTCACAGAAAATATGCAAAACTCTGAAGATCCTAAATGGATTTTCTTTTTTAGGCACACACTCAAAACAACTGCAGCATTAAGAATGAATCTGTAAGACTTCTAAGAAAGGGTGTTTTGGAACACGCTATGGGAGAGTGGAGGGAGAATAGTGCAGGGTTGATGCATTCATTATGAAAAATATCTTGCAAATAATGAGTGCTTACTTCAGAGCATGGAAATGTTTAGCTACAATGCAGTTTGGATCATATGCTCAGGAACAGATTTTTCCTTCCAGTGTGCATGCCTAGCTGCCATTTCCATTAATGGGAATTAAGTACATGTGTCAAGAGGAGAAGTTAACTCTTAGAAATACAACTAATCTATGCCTTTTTTAAAGAATGTAAATGCCACATCAGGCATGTTCAGTGTTGGCAAAACTGAATGCTGAATATAGTATAGCAAAATCTGAGAAGGAGAAGGCGGCCTGGAGGACTGAAATTTCTGTGCTATTTAGAGTTTTTCAATTTACTGCATTTCTTCGAGGAAAAGTAAAACCATCTCATTTGTAAGTGGGAAGCCCTCATTTATCAGTTATTCACTTGCACTTTTAGCAGGGCCCTACCATCTGCAACCCTCCCTGTAAAAAAAGGACTGATGCTACCCTCAAAAAGAAATCTGAACCTTCATCTAAATTCAAACTTCCCTGAATATCACAATAAAGTCCTTATTTATTTTTTAAAGGAGGCTGAAATTCCCTCTTTTATCCTGTCCACTCTGAATCAGCCAGGGTAAAGGAATCTCAACATTAATATATTTTTGAGCTATAATATAAGTAGGGATTTTTAGAAATTAAAATAGGACATGTAAACACATTTAAAATTAAATTACATATCTATTTTAGCAATAAGTAAATTTAATTGTAAAACCAAGAAATATTAATGAGATGGCGCAATCCTGATTTTGTGTCATGTGTTGGTCTCTCACTCTTCCAACCCCCTCTGGGAGGGTCTCCCAACCCTCCCAACAATAATAACCTTGGGGGTTATTATTGTTTTTTTATTTCGGTATACTTTCAGTTACATACAGGGTCTCTTTACTGTTTGTCCTAGTATCCTTGGTCTGCACAGAAGTAGCTTGAAAAAAAAAATTAAACAAAACCAGGACCATTTAAAAAAAAATAGTCATATAAATAGAGAACATACCCATGGATAGGAACTGTGCTTGAAATTATTTAAGAAGCTAACTGAATTTCAAATTTACAGTTCCTTGTTAAGGTTCTGAACATAAAACGTTACTAAAATAGGAACCTGTTGCTCTGAGTCTTTTTTTTTTTTCCAATGTTCTTTTTCCAGTGTAGTTATCTAGCATGGAACATCCCATCCCGATTGAAGCCCACAGCCTCACAGTGTCCCTGCTCCGCCTCCTGCCTGGTCACAGGGATGATTCCTTTGAGTGACAGGTCTGTTTACTATCAGTGCCCATCCATCCAACCTTCAGCCTCTCCAACGACAATGCCAGCAAGAATGTTCTCCTTCAGTGTCATTCCAATGACTGCTGTGAACATGTAAATACATGCAACAATGATCCCAACTCATTTCATACAGAGAACTGACTCCCAGCAAAGGGAAATTACTCCCTTTTCCCTGGTGCTTGTGCAGGAGGGGTTGGTAGAAATCAAGACTTAACAGACAACTTAAGTTGCCCAAAGTTAGACATAAGCTTCTGAGCCTGAGGATCCTAAAACCACAACTTTGATCTATTTCTATCGGCAGATAATAATCGAGCGTGATTCCAAGTGCACTAAAATAGAGATGTTTCTGCTTGATGCACTGGGCCTTTCTTCATGGCTCTCACAATTCTTATCCCACCACATTCTCATCACTCCCACAATAACAATTCTGTCTCTTTTTTTTGACTGATTCTGTGAACAAGGTTAGTAATTACATTTTGTCTCTGTATTTCTATATGAGTGCTTTTTCCACTCTAGTCTGCTCTAACTTGTACACCAAGGACACTGAGTTTAAAACAAACAGATTTGCTTCCGTTGATCATCAAGCAACATGCAATTAGAAGTGCAAGGGTGTTTTGGAATAGTCCACATCACCCCGTCCTGTGTGTTTTGTGAAGGCATTCCAGCCTTCCTCTTGTGGTCATGAGGTTTGCTCTGGTGTTTGCCATCCAAATTCTCCAGACCCACACATACACTGACTGTCTGATTTCCTCACTAGAAGTGGTTTTCTTGTAGTGCCATTACAGTCATGCATGACACTTTTAGCACAGAACTACGGCCACCCTGAGCTAACCAGACTGAACTCTTTGCAGGTGTGCATGACTCAGAGTTTAATTCATGGTTGCCCTCCATTTTATTTGCTTCATTGGATTATGAAAAGTGGCAACATAAAATTCTCTCAAATAATACTACCATTTGCTATTCACTTTTTACTGGAGGAGCAGTGAAGAATTAGATCTTTTGTAAGAAATATCCTCTATCTGAACCAGTTTACAATTTGACAGCAGTTGCAATTAGACAAAGAACACCAAAAGAGGTAACATTCCTACATTCTGTAATCTCTTTATGTATTTTATTCCCTTTTAGTCTGTATAATCATGAGGATTCATGGAACTGCTATCTAGCAAGTATTTCAAAAATAGAAACACCAAAATGTCAAATTCAGAACAAATTTGGAAATATATTCCTTTTCTAGTGTGCCATGCACAAGGTCCCTACATTATGTATACAGTCTATGATAAGATTAATACAAATCAGTGTTTATTAAATGCAGTCTATTGATATTTAACTTGTTATATGTGTCACTGTGAAGACTGAACTCTAGATTAAGTGATGATTCTAATAACATTAAATGCAAGGGAAGGAGATATAAAACACATTGCCATCTTACACCTTCCACAGTGAACAGCAATCGATGAGTATGTAGAGTTACGTTTCATTTATAAAGTTACAAAAGCATACATAACCTTTAATTTATTTTAATGGTGCTCTGATGCAGTTTTGTAAGTGATTTTCCACTTCTGAGTAAAAGCAAAAATCTGAACTCCTACTTTCAGCACACAGACTTCAATTCAGCCACGATTACAGAGAAATAAATACATAAGTATGGTATAAAACAGACCAATGGCTTGTTATTGCTATTTCTATGGAGGCTTAACTCTTGCCTCTCATCTCTCATTACATGGGACAGCTAGAGCCTAGAAACACTGCCAGGGTAGAATGCTAAAGGCCCCTGGGAATGCTTCTGTACCTTGTACAGGGAAAAACAGAGAAAATACTGCCACAGAGTTCTGAAGCATAAATATGGGAAAATCAGAATATCTGGGGACACTCTTCAAAAGCCCTAATGCAACCCAGGTACAGGGCTGACTACTTTCTAGTACCAATTAGCTTGTAAGACAGATCTTCACCAGTTGCCATTGAGGTATATTCAGAATATAAAAGAATCAGAAAGGAGATATATAAAAAAAATAAAAACACAGAAAAAAACCCCCAAAAAACACTGGACTGAGACAAACAGACAAACATTCATTAAGATAAAAATACGAAGAAGTTTCTCAGGAATGCTTATCAAAGAAAATTTATGTTATAAATTTTCCTCTGCCTGGAGAAGATCCAGAGCTGAGCGTCTCTTCTCTTGCCATGTAACATTGTACGGAATCCAGACTGCACATTTGGTCACCCACTTTTTGCTTTCAATAACATTTTCTGTTTCTAATATGGCTTTTGTTTTGTTGTACAAAGTTTAATTTCTCTTTCTTTTTGATGCATTTTCTTTTTGTCATTATTTCAGTTGTGTTAAAGTAATTAGTGACATGATGCCAAGGACTGAACCACACAAGCAACCTAAATATTTTGATTCACTGAGAATGCAGTCCATAATTTACAAAGTGTCTGACCCCCATCCAATAAATAAAATAAAATAAAATAAATTAGACAACTTCTGTATGCTAACAGCCTGAGCCATACAGAGAACAACATCAAAATGCAGAAACAGTGAAATGTCACCACATCAGATATAAGATAGTCTTCTGACACTTTTTCAAGAAATGAAATCACATTTGTACCTACCTTTTTAACATTTGCCCCCACACAATCAGTCCTGTCAAGCATTTCTCCTGGTATTTGCATGTGGCTACTACCCTTTCATGAGAGCAATGTGGTTCAAAATCTGGGCAAGGATTTCACAAGTGAGAATGTCACAGGTGAAACTTGCTTTCTTAAGGAATTCTGAGCTAGTAATAGAATGGCAGCAAGCATTTCCAGAAGTGCAAATTGGATGGAAAATAAAAGGAGAAGGAGACACCTACCTTTTTATTCTTCAGATCATTTTTTTTTGTTTTGTTTTTTTTGAGTGGACTTGACTTTTAAATTTATTTTGAAACTTGCCATAAATTTTTCAGAAGGGTCCCAATACTGTAGTCGAAGTTAAAACCTGCTGTATGCAGCCAGGACAGGCATTTGGCACAAAAGCAACCATACAGAGCTTTGTGCCTATAATCTCTAAAAAGATCGCAGCTTTTAGGGTGATTTGTGGGCCATGATACATAGGGCCACAAAAACATGACATTGCCAGGATTTGTGTTTCATTGCCTGCAAAAAAATGTGCATCACTTAGCAAAAGCAATTTTTTTCTTATGTTAGTTTGAAAAATCACTGCAGAATTTAAGTGAGGACTCTGCCTCAGACACAAACTACATCCTGCATCAAAGTAAGAGTCAGGTCTCCATTATATTATCTCCTAGATATTTCAAACAAGGAGGGCCTGGACTGGAAGTGTGTTCTATAATGAGGGGGGAAATTTATTCCTGTCCTTCATCTCCTGCTGAATGCTTTAACTGCTTTATTACTTCATAAAAGTATATAAATCCAACTATATGTTACTTCTGAGCCTAAAGTAAATTACAAGTTACATAAAAGACTGTTTCCCTATTTTGTGTGTTTGCATTTGACTGACTCGTTCTTATAATAACTGAAAAAATAAAAAGTAACTGATCTCATTTTTATTTCATAAACTTCTATTTTCATTATTTGTCTTTTCTCTAAAATGTCTCTTAGCTTTTTCCTCATATAGAAGTCAGTCTATTCAAGCATCTTGTGAAGGTCTTTTTCAAAAACTGCCATTGAAGGGAAAATAAATCTAATTATTGTATTTTATTATTTGTTGACAAGCGCAAGCAATTATCTTTATACATAATTTTTTCTCTACAAGAGCTATGCTGATGGATAGCTATTGTATCACAACACTCATCTATATGTCTCCTAATTTTATTTTTTATTACCATTTCAACCAATTTATCAAGTAAGGAAAGAAAAGTCATTAGACTAATTCTCAGCATCAATTCTACTGTTCAATTAAAGAGAAGCAGAAAAATGGCTTTCTCCAACCTTACAGGTTAGAAGCCAATATTAAAAGGAAAGAATACATATTAAGTTAGCAGCCCTATTTGAGCTTATCATCAATTTCCAGTTGCACATTTTGATATATCCAACTTTACCCGCTGATCTGTTGCTCTTCTTTTGTTGAGTTTAGCATCTACTTTTCCTTCACTTTTTTCTTTGACAGTAGCCAATCCTTAATATTGCAAAAGAATGGCTACAGGTTAGGTTTCCCTCTTAAGCCTTATACAACTGAGTATGACTAGGAAATAATTTGTTTTTCAGCAAACTTGTTATGCTTTTTACCTATTATTCTGTGTTACAATACCAAGGGAAAAAAAACCCTAACTAGTATTCTGTGTTACAGTACTGAGGGAAAAATTATTTACAAAGTTGACATGGATAACCTTTCAGAAAACATCTGAATTTACTCCGTGTAACTTCAATATATCCCAAGACATTATGCTTGTTTTGGAAGGGGTTTTCCCACATTTCTAGCTAGCAATAATCCTGATCTCCTCCAGTTTTAAGCTACACCTATTCCAGTGCCACACTTCCTCTCTTAATACCATACAATGAGCTGTGCAAATCAAGTTTTCCAACAACTTGGAGCCAAGTCCATACTCCAGACTTGGGAAGCCCTCAGGGGTTAATGAATTTTAACCATTCATTGATACCAAGGATATCTAGAAAATCAGAGCCTGTATTTGTCAATGTGGTATGAAATGGCATCAGCTCTCCAAAAACAGAGGGAACTATGGGTTTCTGCAACCAGAAATTGGACCAGAGATTGTACAAGATGTACATTTTGTACCATGTAAGAGTTTTGATAGTCTCTGCACATAGTTGGACGAGTCTGTGTAAGGAAAAATACTGTGTTTTTTTAGAAATGATCCCATGACTTGCATTTACAAATCTGACTGCAGAGTTTTGTGTGGCTACTGTGTATGGCTTGAGTATTTTCATAAGCATGAGAGAACGCGTATAAAACCAGGATGGTAGAATTTCAGTATTAATCAAAACCCTCCCATTTTTTTAAAATTTAAATAAAGACACATTTCTTATAAACCTTACAAAATATGTCATTGCGCTAAAACTTCACCTGCAAACACAGTTTCATTATTGGTAAATAGTCACAGTCTCTCTGCCACTGTCTCTGATGTCCACACAGGACCTGTAACCTATCCCTAAAACACAGGATAGTCAATGAAAAATTCCTAGAACTGTGTTTTTAAAGATTGTTACACACGAGATCTGTGTACCACAATGAATGCTCATATGTGAATATTCAGTTATTAATATAGCACAGGGCGTTTACTAAATGGGGAGGACTACAGTGAGCAAACCTCTGAGAAACAGTTTGTTAGACTACTCAGATTTTCAGGTTCATGGATACCAGGAACAGCAGGAGGGAGGCTCATCCCCACCTACGTGGGCAGCACAAAGGCAGCAGACACATTACATACACTTAACCAGATCCCACATCACATGAACAGGGAATCCTGTGTACCTTTGCTCATTAGCCTGACTACACATAGCCACTCTTTGCATAAACCAGGAGCACCTGTTCAGGATTTTCAGATATTCAGCATCAGTTGCTGAAACTAGGTGTTGCTGAGCTGTTTCTGGCTGTCCAAAAGTCTCAAAGATATCACTGCACAAAGCAACAAGGCAGTAGATGATCTCTGAAAGCCGTAGCATGTAGCTAATTCTTAACAGTTGGTGTGTCTAGAGAAGTTTCAGGCTTAGAACATTCCCTGAGTCAGCTCCAACACAGACCAGGAGCCCTGTGCAGGCCTCTCAGCATCATTCTAAACTGGAAGCTGAGACTGATCATTTTCATTCCCATACCAGTGAATAAAAGTTTCCTCACACTTAGACTACAGAAAATTCTTACTTGTGGTGATGTATTTTACGTAGTATTTGTGGTCATTTTCTGAAGAGTGTGACCATACTCTTTGTACTTAGGCCTTTATTCACACATAACCATGTAAGTATCATTGCTTTCTCAGTGAGGGAAGTATTCACAGAATACTGAGTATGGGTACTGAGATACATTTCAAACATCAAAAAAAACCCCAAAAACCAAACAACCCAAGCCAAACAAAAATCAGGAAAAGATTTTTAAAAGTGCCTTTATGAATATAAAGGATCTATAAAGCCGTCACTAGGTGGGTCCATAGCAATGGATTAGACTTGGAGAGATGTTACATACAGAACACTGATGATTAAAACAGATGCAGTATAGACTAAGAGAGAAGGTGGAAATGGGAAAGTGAAATGGGAGGGATTCCTTCCTCCAGCTGCAGAGGCATCAGGCCTGGAAACCAAAGGGCTGAGGGGCTGTATTTTGCACTGGCTACCCATCCTTTAGATAGTTTTTGTTAAGAAAAGTACAATTCCAATAACAGCAGAAGTTACTCGTTCTCTGGTAAGCAGCTCCACGTGCTCTCATGAAAGTTCTCCTTTCTGTAAGAGTAAGGTTAAAGATAAAGGAAGGTATTTTTTCAGACCCAAATCTCTGTACCTTCAAGCCAAAGGAGGAACATTCCTTACTCATGCTAGAAAATATTTATTTGGGGCAGTGAGTGGAAAGGAGAGTGTCATTTCTTAATTTACTTTCCTCTTGAACTGCCATAAGAGTAAGGTGTGGGTTCCAGGCAGAAAACCCTTTGTTTTTGGTCTGGTCACATTTATTCAGGTTTAGTCAAACTTCAGCCAAGAGAAAACTGCCTCGATGTGGCCACCATAACAGCAAGGAAGGAATAACAGGTATTTTCTCATTTCTGCTAAGCAGAAGCTCCTATCAGAATACAAAGATGATGAAAAACGTGGGTGGATTATTTGGTTCCAGCTGGCTCCACATCACACAGTAAGGAAATGCCACGATCTTTGACAGGTTCATATTAGCAAAAATCAAGCAAAAGATTATGGGAAAGCTTCCCATTCCATTATCAAATAATTTGGGGGAGGGAAAAGGATGGGAGACTAACAGTTTTTCTTTCTAAGCTCTCAGGAAATGTCTATTTTTATGACCCTTTTAGTGTTGAAAGCATTGTCTGAAATAAAGACTAATCTCAAAGGATGTGAAAGCAAACCTATCGTTAGACTGCTCAGAAAATGTAAAGCAGGAAGAAATGAACCATTTTCATCTGGTGGAGCTGCTGCCCAGCAGGTCTAACTCACTGACTGGAGACAGGTGCCAGGGCCTGGAGCCCATCCCCAGGACTCCTTCCACCCTACCCATGGCTCAGGACCCCATCTCAGCCCCGGGCCATCAGCCCTCGTCCTAGGGATGCTGCAGCACGGCCAGTCTCCAGCTCCCCACAGCCCTGCCAGACCTGCCCAGCCATGGCCCCACATCCTGGCCCCGTGGATGTACCCCATGCCTGGAGCTGGAGCTGCCCTGCTCCTGCCCAGCCAGACTGGGGGGAGCCCCATAGCCCCAGGCCTTGCTGGCACCCTGACAATAAGCTCTACTTCATCACCCACCCGTAACACAACCTACCCAACAGCCTCCAATACCTACAGCAAATAAAACTGAACGTCACGAGCATCTGCCTTAGGGAGATGAGAGTGGGAACATGGCACTCATATGTAAACACGCTACCAGTTACACACATAAGCTGTCTGTACACTGCATTAGGTGTCTTAGACATTATACAGTCTGATCTGTGGAATGAAGCCTATTAAAGAGCATGGGGACAGTATTTAAATACTACACCCACTGGTGTTTGAATTCAGTGCTGCCAAGAGACTGCTCCTGTCTTTGGACCACACAATTCAAGCCTGTCCTGTTCCTTTGGACCTTATTAGGCTGTTGCTTTCAGGAGAAGAAAAGGGCTCACCTTGTTCCTCTGAATGCTGCCACAGGAGGAAGGAGGGAGGGCAGTGCCTACGGCTCTCTGTGCTCCATACACCAAACAGTTCCATGGCTCTGATGTTCAGTGAGGACACTCAGGGAATGGAGAAGATGGGGCCAGTCCTCCTCTCCCTGAAGGCTACAAGGTCATGCCTTGATGTTCCCAAAGATTTGTTCTAACCACCAGGTACTAAAGCTGCAACTACTGACCAAAAGTCTGTTTAGAAACTGGTACAAAGTGCAAAAACCTTGCTTTGATGGGAAATTTGAGTAGCACAATGACAATCCACTAGCACTGCAAGTAAAATACACAACTGAGAAGATGGCCCTTCAGTTTCCACACCCTCTTCCATGGCCTCTTCCTTCATTTTACATGAAATGGCCAGGGATGAAGCATTAAAATTGTTTCATTATCTAATTCATTAAGCTAGAAGAAAAGTATCTTTCTGCAGCCAAATTACTCTTTCATTCTTTCTGGCCTGAAACAATTGAACAATTTCATTAAAAACACTACAGATCTCAGCCAGCCTCAGCCTCTCCTTCATTCTGGTGGTTAGAACACTCTCCTCAGAAGTGGGAAACACAATCTTATCCCCTTGTGGCAAGAGGAGAGACTAACCCCCAGAGCAGCACTTCATCTGTGGATCTGGAGAGATCACCGAGGAAGATAAGTGCTATGCTGTTCATTTCCACCAAGAAAGCAGAAACTGAGTGCACTTTATTTTAAGTTAAGGATCTCTCACAATTGGGAAGTTTCAGCACAATCAAGGCAGACAGAAGCTAAGAGGAGGTTCTTGGGATCACAAGATTTCATTTAGTCACTTAGGCTCTGTCACTGTTCACATTAAATGCTTGCAGATCTGAGCCTAAGTGCAGCTCCAGTTAAAGGGAACAAGATATTCCCTGTGTAAAGAAAATGGACGTGGTTGGAACAAAACTCCCTGACACGAAACAGGCTGGAAATACATGTGAACTCTAGAGTTTGAATCTGGTATTTAGCAATCTCTTGCAATTAGTACCTTTGATTCTGAAAAATACATGTGCTCCACCTTTAATATCTGCTCAAAGCCACTCAAATGTTCAAGGAGTGATAAAAGTTAATTTTTGTCAAGTTTTACTGTCAAACCACACCAGGATATGTGCAGAACTCATCACAGGGCTCTTGCAGTACAGTTGCAACTCAGCCAAGACGACATAAGACAGCGGCACGATGCGCATGAACTAAGTACTATGGGATTATCAGGGTTCTCTCTCCAACAACACTTCAAAGACACTTAGTCCTTTCTGAACAATTGTGACTACATAATGAACACTTTTTGATTTCAAAATGCACCACCAAAAAATACATATCATGTCATCTCCAGATACAGAAAATATCACTGAGGTAAAGATGAGGTGCCTAATAATTCAAACAGGTGACCATAGGGCAGGAATTCCGCACTTTACAATGCCAATGTTGGTCCAACTCCTTTCAGATCTTTAAGGTCTGGTCAACTCCAGCACTAAGCATCCCAATCCTAAAAAAGAGCCAGAAGTTTTTTTATGGGGCTTCCAAGACTAGTTAGTTTTTTTACAGCACTTTCAAAATACAGAGTAGTGCATAACTGCACAGAATTGCAAAAAGAACTTACCAATGAATCTTTGGTGAAACTGTTGTTTCAACAACCACAATTTCTCTCATTGAGAGGCTATTTTCTTTGAGTCACTGTTAGTATGTTATGGACTTCTCTAATATTCAGCAAGGGATGTAGAAAACAAGACAAAAGTTCAGACTGGAGTGGATTTCAGTGGGACAATACTCTGCAGCTTCCTCTGATGTCCTCTCATCAATCATCTGTTACGAAAATGGCAGAGATGGTGCGAGGGATGGAATACTACTTATTGGATGACCTGGAAGTGTCGTGAACATTCATTTGAGAAAAACAACCTCAAGGTTTGCTCATACTTAGTTTGCCTTCTTGGGGATTTATGGCTGGTTTGAAAATATGAGGCTCACAGCAGTGGCCGTTGTAGCCGATATGCTCTTTGGTGCGGTATTTGGATTTTGGTCAACAGAGAATTTTGCTTTATATGCATGTGACATATCCAAGATCTTGAGTAATGTTGATAAACCAGAAAAACCACTTATTGCAAATCTGATAGATTTCATGTCAATAATACAGCAAAGAAGCCTCTTATCTTGTATTGTATACTATTTGCTTCCAATTAAGCCTGGAAAGAGAAAAGCAAGGAAGAAGGCAAAAAGACCAACAAAACTCAGAACTTTTTAAGTTCTTCAAAATGGTTCTGTTCAAACAGCAGATCAAAGTATAGACTGGTTCTTATTTTATCCGGAGTTGGCTTATCCATCGACCATAAGGACTTCTTTAATTCCTGTAAAACAACTGTGTGTTCAGGAGTGTCTATTCTGAAAATGTTTCTATTCATAAAAATGGTATTGCTGAATTCTAGCTCTCCAGTATGTTTGCAACTCAATGTGAGATTTACTGGCTGACAGATAAAAGATGTCTTTTTCAAGCACCAGTCCCGAACACTCAGTGAGGGATCATAAAATCAATCTGGTTACCTAGTGGCTCATCCAGCAACAATAGGAAGAGACAATTTGTTCACTGTCAACACGTGGACAACTTCATTGCCTCGGCTGCCTTCAGAGGGGCCATGCAGCCTTGTGGAGGAGCCACGTTTGGATGCCCGCTCCTGATGCACAGAACAAAGGGAGTCTCATCCCACTGTTCTCTGAGTGTGGAGCAGGGGTCGGCAACCTTCCAACAGGGATATGCCAGATTGTAATTTTCTTTCCCAAATTAGAGTTTAAGAATGCTGGCAGGAACTTTGCAGGAGCCAACAGACGCTGCCTCTCAAAGAGGCGACATGCTGCCAATCAGCTGATTGGCACTGTCTCGCCTCTGTGCAAGGCAGGGGCTCTGGGCTCCTGGGGAATCAGAATCTCAGTAGGAGCTGATGCTTCTCAGACGTGCCTCCTGCACCAACCTTCCTATGTGCCATTCTATAATCTGACCTATTGATGCCATAAGTGGGCAGCTCGTAGCTTCTACCCTTACAAATCTGTCCAGAATTCAAAGCCATATCCCAACTTGGGCACTGATTCTAGCATGGAGGTAAAGGACCAAAGGAAAATAGCATTCAACATTCCCTGAAACTTACAAAGTCATAGGAAATACAAACTTCCTCAGTTGTGCAAGTTTATTTTTAACTCTTGAGTTTCTGTCTAGAAGTGTGTGGGCAATTCCAGTGCTTGAACACACACTTTAAGAGAAAAGAAACACCTAAAATATCACATATGCCCTTGCACTTGCTTCAAATTCACATACCTCTTTCACTTTCAGGAGTAGAAAAATATTTTTCATTAGTCATAGAGTAAATACACATAAATACAACACAGTGGTTAGGGTAGAATAGATAATGGAAAGCAACTGCACTTTTGAAAATGAAAGATGCTTGAGAAAACAAACAGTAATTTTCTGAGGTTTTTGGCAAGGCAGTTTTCTGAACTTAATTGAGATATAAAAACTACCATCCCTACTCTTTCATTCAAAAAACTGTAAAAGGGGAGAAGAGTCATCCCACCTCTTTCAGATCTTTAGTGAGTAGCTGTCATGTTTTGAAGGCTTACAAACTGTGCGCATAACCAGCGGCACTGCTGTCAGCCGGCGAAGCGATACAAGCATGGAACCTCGCTCTCCTCAGTTTTACACTTTCCAGCCAAACTGAGTAGCAATGCAACTGATACAGCTGCCACCGGGTCTTCTTCGAGGTATTTAAGAGCAGGGTTGTCTACTTCCCATCTTCCTACTTCCTTTTCCATGCAGGCTGTAGTTCACATTCCTCTAAGAATAGCAGCAGCTCCAACTTCTATGCCACTGGCAGTACTTCCCTGGCTTTTGTTCAGTAAATAGTCTAATTCTGCTGAGCTGGTAGCAGCTGAGATTGTTAGTGATATATTGTCCCAGCATTAAACACAGTGTCACCTGGCAGGATGATTGACTGGAGCCTGGATCTTGGCAGAATAGTGTTTTGCAGTTAGTTTGGCATTTCTTTATTAAGTTCAGGTTAGATTCACTTAAGGAATGCGCTTGCCAGCTATGCCATGTTTTCGACTTTATATCCATCATGATGATAAATGGTCTATTTACAAAGATATTCATAATTAAATTCTTACCTTCTTTTCCCAGTCCAACATAAAACACACCTATCATTGTATTCTGTTGAAGCAAGCCAAATTCCATTAGAAACATTTTCAGACATCGGCGTAGGATCCTTTCCTACTCTGCTCAAGTCTTGAACTTTCTAAAGATGAGTGTCTATTTTTAGGGATTGACATTGTTAAAAAAATGACAAATTACACAAAAACACCCTTCACTTCCTTCCCTTTTTCCCCTCTTTTCTTTGCCTCTGTATTCCTGCAATTCAGTGAGCCATCTAGGAATATATGAAATTTTGAGTGTCTGCCTCTATACCTATGCAATTATCAGAACTGTTATAATGGTAGTGCCTAGGAACCTCAGCCACCAGTGGATGGTAGCTGCTACATAAACACAGAGAAAAATCATAGTTCCTGCCCCAGGCATTTTGCAAGTTATGAAACAAGAGGCAGCAGTTAGGCTGCAGCGGTATGGAAGCAGTGAAATACATTTGCTCAAGATTATTATGCAGTGGTCTCACAGAGACCTATCAAGTTATTTTAGATATTAAGATAAACTATCAGTCCAGACAGAGTTTCAGCAACTTCATACACCTCATTGTCAAGCTTTGCAGACAACCATTGTTTTCTGGTTTATTGCTTGGGAATGGCTCAACTGTACCATTTCACCTCCTGCAGTAATGGACTTCTGTCCAGGGCTGTCACTGCTGCTCTGAAGACTGAGAGTGCAGACTGAGAGACACAGCTGTGCTATGAAGCAGTTATGCAGTAAAGAAGTTATTAATCCCTACAAGCATATAAATCACTGTGCCCAAATGCAGTACAGTTTCTCTCGTATATTTTACTCTCCCTCTGAAATATGAATTTCTCTTGCTCAGCCTCCCTTATGATATCCATAGATTCTTTTTTCTGAAGTACCTGGGGACAGATTCTAAAAAATGCCTTAAAATGTAATTAGACAATCACTCTTAGCATTCAAAACTGCTTACAGAAGTAGTTCTTCAGCACATTTTAAAATTCCAGATGAACCTCCCTGTGCCTAAATAACTTAGGCACTGACCCATCATGCTAAAGACTTTGCTCCAAAACTCCTCCTCTCCCCATACACAGCTCAGTGCTCTGTGACAATAAACCCTTTCTTCCTGAGTTAAATCTGGTAGCAGCCAAGTTTTCCCTTTAAGTATTTAATTAATCTTATTACCAAAGTATTCTTCTTGAAACCTTGATAAAGAGCCACTTAACACTCAGAATTAAAATTTATGGGAAAGGAAGCTCGGATGGGATCTGTCTCACCTAATACTACACATCTTCAGCATAGCTGTTAATATCAGATCTAGACTCCGTTCATAGTTAGCAGAGAGAAGTGGGATCTCACAGGACAGAATTAATTTGACGCCTCCTAAATAACTACTAAAGGATTTTGTGAGTTGCATCTCTGCTTTGACCAGACAGAAAGAACAGGTAACTAACTCATTTTGCCACAGCATCTGCTTTGAAGGCAGCTGAAGTTAGGTGAGATGGATTGCACCACTGTGTCTGGAGGTTAAACCAGGATATTGATAGCCCAGCTCTATGAATTCTTTCCTTCATATCATTGACTCTGAACATAACCACCAGCAAATCATTTAACTTCTCAATGTTTCAGTTTATGTATCTATAAAAAAGGTATATTATAGTGCTATCACATTCTAGATACACTGCAGAGTCATAGCAAGGCAGAAGTAGCTCTTGAAAGTGTGCTGAGAACCTCAGAGGGAATATATTAAGTATGTGCAAACCATGTTAAAGAGACTACTAAAGAATGGGGGGAAACAACTGACAAGACTTGGAGCAAGAAATAAAAGAGATTAAATTCCACTTGCTGCCATAAATGTTGTGAATAGTCTATCTGACAAATGTTTAGCATGTTACACATGCTCAAGAGAGCTAATATTTCAAGGTGGATTTTCTCCACACCACGAGGAGAAGCAAAGAACTTGGTTAAATTCTCATCTGGAGTTAAGGAGCATATTCCAGCCAGGAGAGTTGATTGTGCCATTAAGCCTGGCAACACCGTAAATGAAGCTCTTGTTGCATGGTGCTGATCTTCCCAGAATTCTTATTAAAAATGGATGAGTGCATATGCTTCCAAACAGCCAGGACATCAGTTTTTTATTTATTAATCCCATGAGCATTGCTCCTGGTGCATTTTTGCAAGCTTTTCATAAAAATGAAAGGGGGAAAAAATTGTGGGTTAAGATGGCCATTTGCATGGAATTTTTTTCCCGCTGAAAAAAGTCTAAAGGAGGCACATGTTTAACTTGTTGGTCAGGACAACACAGTAAATTTTGGTTCTAGATCTGGTGCTCTCCTGGCCTTTGTCTGGAAGCAAACAGTTAATGTTTCACATGCAGCCAGAGATGCTGTAAAGGAGGGAGGAATTGAGCACCCGAGGTGATTATAGCTGAAAACATGACTCTAATGTAGGGAAATAATTCATATTTAAATAATTGATTATTATCTACAAAGTTATCATTATAATCATGTTTATAATGAATGCATGTTTTACCAATTTGAAATAACTAAGTATTCTAATCTTAGCAAGCTTAAAGAAAGTCTGTTAATGAGATAAGAATATTTTCCTTTCTGCATATGCATTAACTGCTCTTTTTTTACAGTTCAGAAAAGATGCTTGCAAATGGATTACTCTGGGATATGTTCTTGCCAATTTACCAGTGTGAGTGCAGGTAGTATCAGGAGATACACTGCTGGGAAAAACCTAGGTTTTAAATTGTGCCTGCTACTTCAAAATGATATGGCATTTCCTTTCAGTTCATTGTGCCTTTTCATTCAGTTCCACGGTATCTTCACTTCTATATTCCATCAGTGGCTGTGCCAAATAACACTCCTGAATATTTCGGAAGCACTTTCAACTCAAGGCTGTGGGACACAAAACATCCTCTTTTTTAGTGGGAACGGATGATGCTCTTGTAGGAGCACATCCTTTGAGTTGCCTCAGTTGTTATTTTTCATCCTTCCCAGGCAGAGAACAACCTCCCACTTCAAATGAAACCTGTATTATAAGTATCAACACCATAGTCACTTCGAAACCCATGCTAATACTGCTAATATGCTAACTTCCAGCAAAATTAGTAGAATTCAGGAATTTAAATCATAGAATCATAGAACAGTTTGGGTTGGAGGTGGCCTTGAACATCATGTAATTCCAAACACCTTGCCATGGACACCTTCCACTATCCCAGGTTGCTCAGAGCCCCGTCCAACCTGGCCGTGAACACTTCCAGGGATGGGGCATCCACAGTTTCTCTGGGAAGCCTGTGCCAGGGCCTCACCACACTCATAGTAAAGAATTTCTTCCTAATATCCAATCTAAACCTACTCTTTGCTAGCTAGAAGCCATTACCCTTTGTCCTTTCACTACAGGTCCTTGCAAAAAGTCCCTCTCCAGATTTCTTATAGCCCCTTTAAGGTCTTCCTGGAGCCTTCCACTGCCAGGCTGAACAACCCCGACTCTCTCAGGAGTCTCTCCCCTTGGAGAGGTGCCCTCAGTCCTGTGATCAGCTTAGTCACTCTTCTTTGGACTTTCTCCAGCAGACCTACATCCTTCTTATTTTGGGGGCCCCAAAGATGGATGTAATCTTAAACCTCCTTAAGGACTGGGCATTTAGTCTAATATAATGAATTGTAAAGGTATTTTACTTTGAAACCAACTGGCAGATACAGTCACCAGAGAATATTCCTGCTTATTTTACAAACAAAGCCTCACGTATTCCACATTTTACAGAGGGTTGGTGAATCACTGATGGCCTATTTAAGGTGATCAGCTTTGACACAAGGCAGGCACCTTCCCTGTGTGCAAACCTCACAGCTGTGGTCAACAGATGGATTCAAATTCAAAATACCTGTTTTGGAAAGATGAAAGACTGGCAACAGGTATTTTGCTGGTTGTGTATTCAGGACCTCTTCATCTGCTTCCCTAACAGTGCATGGAATCGATCCTCTCCGGGTTAAGATAGAAAAACTGGCTCTTCCCACTCCAGATCAAAAGGAGAGTATTGTGATACAAAGGTAACCCTTTAGGTTACTACTTGTCCAATTAGATGGGCTGTGATGGATTTTCTGTTGTGTAATTTGAAGAATTCAACAATAGGAATGATCAGAATTTTGAAGTATTTAAAAACTAGCTGAAAATACTCTTTTGCCAAGTTTTGCAAGATATTCACAACTCTAAGTGCCATCTTTTTTGCCACATGGCAAAACACTGATTACCAGTATAGATTGATCCTTTAGGAAAAGAACAAGTCTTACAGTTACAGTACTGCCATTGCTGAGAGACAAGTTCCCCTGATAATCATAATCAGCACTTGATATTCCAATTAATGCTACTGAACATCCTTCCTTCAGAAGTTTGTGAACTGAAACAGTACTTGCACTTTTCCTAGTCATATTGCAGCTCCTTGGTGTATTTTAGCTCAAAGCAGGTACCTGGACTAAACTTATATTTGTCAAAATACCAGGACCTAAGCTCTGGCGGCAGGTTACACATAGCATGTGCAATTGCATGTTTTCACGAGAGAGAAACGGAAAAGCAATGGGAAGTAATTTCTAGTATCACAGCCATCCTGCTTCTCCTTGTGTCCTCCTTCCCTTATTTTTATGAGCTCCTGCAAAGGGGAAGTCTGGGAACAGGTCTTCTCAAGAAGCAGAGCTGCTATGGAGTCCAGAAATACCAGAAACAAAACAAAAGCCCTGGAGTCTTATAAACAACATGCAGTCTCCATGGACTTTCATCCACTTGGAATGATTATTTTAACAGCATCCAACAGGGCAGTGCATATCCTGATATGAGCTCCAGTAGCAGGGATTATGCCTTTGCCTCCACAGCGAGCAGATGGAGAAGCAGTACCCTTCAGCAAGGTCTGTGGAGACAAAGAGAAGACATGCACCAGACGTCTCAGGCTCCCAGCCAATCCTTCTTCCAGCTTGGTAGGGAAGTCAGCTACCCTGTGCTTCCCTTCAGTTCAGTTATAAACTTCTCCAACCATTTAGTTCTTATAGAGCATAAAACAGCTGCTAACATGAAGAGCAGTATAATATCAGTGTCCTGCAGTCCCAGCCCAATACCTCTGAGTGACTTTTAATTGGTATGTGGTCATCCCATCCCCTTTCCTAAAAAGTAATGCTCACCTTCAAATACCCTTAAAACTGTCTTTGAAAATGAGTTCACATTGCTGCCATTATTAGTTCAGAAGATCTATCCAATTTCATGTTTTTCATGTTTATTAATTAAAAGGTGACTGAAAAGGACATTGTCAAAGTCTGCATTAAATTGCTCTTTGTTTTATGCTGGTTAAAGGTCCCTAAATACAATTGAAAAGGCCACATGTGTTACAATATTATTATTTTTAAATATATTAATATATTAATATTTCAATAATATATTATTTAAATAATATATTATTTTTAATATTATTATTTTTTAATATGACCACTGTCATCATAGACTAGATTCAAAGCTAGAGGCAGTCAAACACACAAAAGAATAGCTGGCTTTTTTCTCTTTCAAATTATTGATATGTAAGAGACAGGACAGAGTAATTGTTTAATCACTGGCACATTGCTTTAAATCTCATTCTCAGTGCACACAGAGAAAACAAAAATGGATGGAAAGGGCACTGAGGCATTTGAGTTGATTGATGGCAGGTCAGCAGCCAATGCACAATAGATATAAAACATAGCAGATCAAGAGCATCACATTCGAAAAGCATTATAAGAAGTTGATCTCAACCAGAGAGATGGTTAATACTATAAAAAGGTGGAAATACCAGCCAGTGTGCAATATCATGTCATGGATTGCATCGGGAAAGAAAAGGTAGGAAATTGAGGATGGCATATATTTTTGCTAGTCTTTAGAGCACTCACTTTGAAGCAATATTTGCCTGTTTTAATAAATGTTATGGTCCAGAAGTTGATCATTTCAATTAAAAAAACTGACAGTGTTACTCAGGAGAAGCAGTCCCTGTGACCTCAGTGGGGGCAGGCAAGACATCCTGATTTCCAGCTAAATTCCTGTACATCCTAACAGCACAGGCCAAGTTCATTGACACAGCAGATAACTCTTTACATATCTAACAGTTTGTACCTACTTTGCATGCACAGCACTCTAGTCTGGACAATCCACTTGGTCCCAAAGAAAAGGCAGGAGGAAAGTCTTTGTGGTTATTACACTCTCCAAGGTTTCCCAACCACTTCACATAATTCGCTCTGTGAGGATTTAACATGCCTCTCTTATTCCTGTGATATGCATTAGATTTTTAACGTAAATATTTAATGTTTGCAGATCACAGGAGACCATGCAGCTGAACAGATAATAAAACATTGTAAAGTTTAAAGCAACACATAGCAGAGTAGTAGCCGGCACTTCAGGAGGTTTATGAGGATAAGAAGCCCCCGGTTTTCTGATTGCCCTCACTGGAGTTCTGTGTCAGGGTAGCATGAAAGAGCAATTAAAAAGTATTTAAAATGTACTATTAGGTTCTGGTTTGAATGGGCCAACAGCTGGAGAGTTAGCAACTGACAGAAGAATCAACAGAATTCTGCAAAACCTCTGGAAGTGTGGCTGGAATCGGGAGCTGTTCAAGCAAACTGTTGGAATTTGGGGGATAAATCTTTTACATTTTTTTTTTTTTTAATGATGTAAGGTGTTGCTGCTGAGGGCTACAGTCCCAGCTACTTTTTATATCCACGCGAAGCTCTGTGGGCTGCCAGGACTCGGGCACTTTTTCAATACTCAGATCTGAGAACTCACGTCAGAAGGGAGCCACAGGCTTTCATACATGTATGAAATGTGAGCTAAGAAGTTTCTTCACATTAAAGTTCCTGTGAATCTGTTCATGTAGATGGAACCAATTTGGCTACTTACCAAAATGGTATCAGAATCTGCCCTTTGATTGCCAGGCAGAAAAGATCAGGCAGCTCACTGACTGATCAAGTGATTTGTTATGACCTAATTGTATATTTAGATGTAAATGTTGCCTTTGGATTTGCCTGTAAGGGCACAATTTGACCCTTTCCTTTTTTTTCCAGCTGAAATGAAATTA
The DNA here is from genome assembly GCA_013398055.1 of Ifrita kowaldi. Taxonomy (NCBI): domain Eukaryota; kingdom Metazoa; phylum Chordata; class Aves; order Passeriformes; family Cinclosomatidae; genus Ifrita; species Ifrita kowaldi. The sequence continues at coordinate 211,709 of VZRS01001727.1, read as the reverse complement.
TGCCTAAGTAACACATCAAAAGAGGTAGGAATTTGCAGTTGGCAGCATTTAAGGATTCATATTATCTATTGATATTACATTAATTAGATATTCCCCCGTTCAAATGATTCAAATCTTTTTTTTCAGTACTGAGAAAAAGAAACATGGCTTGTACTAGAAATTAATATGTGACACAGCATTCAGCTGCAGCTTTTGCTCTTTTCTTGAAACTATCTTGCACAAGTGACAGGACTGGGAGAAAGCTTGGCTAAGAATACTCCTAGATCAGGGAAATGTCCCAAAGCAATACATCACTATTCTGAATAGTGATTTCAATAGGATGGTTGCTTGCTTGCAACATTCAGCAAATTATATTCAGGATTGGGCCTGACAGGCCTGATTTTGTCCAAGGAACTAAATGGGCCAAAGAATGAATCATACTGAGAGCTACCTATGTAAGTATATCAGAAATCCATCACAAAATCAGGGCATTTCTGGAACACAGTGTGGCTGAACTTTGCTGCTGTGTGGTATAACAGCTCTGTGAATGGACAGAGAGTTTCAGTCCCTGGAGCTCAATTCATTAGCCTGTACAAGCATTAATGTTATTTGTTTGAAGCAGAGGAAGACTATTTCACAAATAGTATCTGTCCCATTTACAATATGATAGAATATACCACATTTGCATATTTTAGTTTGATATCTGGCTACTAACAGGGAACATTTACAATTAAAAATACATTATCCTTGCCTAAAAAGTTCTGATTTAACAAGTGTAGACTGTTTACAAGTTGCCTGGAAGTTTAAGAGCCTCAGAAAATTATCACAGATCACAAACATGTTATCTTCTATGATGACTATGTTTTTATAGAATTATGGGTTTTTAGGAGCACCAGGTCCAGGCTACAAGTTGCAGCTTTACTCCCCAGACACACTGGTTTTCTTTTCAACAGAAACTGCAGGGAAAGTAAACACTGTCAAATCAGCCAGAGTTCTGAACAGCCATCATGACAACTTCATCTTAGTATGTCAACATACCAAGTGTTTCTCCTAGATACCTCCAAGGGCCAGATCCAGTGACCCCAGAGCCAGAGTAACTTCCAGCGCTAGAAGCAGGTCTTCCTGCTGGCTCTGTAAGAATAGCAACAAAATGGATGTTCCTTAGAGAAAACAAGAGAGACAGAAAGAACCAGTGAAAGAGGAAGAAGACTTGACATGCAGAGAGGGATGCTGGAAGAAGTCAAAATGGAAATGCAGAAGGAAAGAGGTTAAAGGAAACCATGGGACATGTTGATAGCAAGGAAGCACAAGACAAGGATTTGAGCTGTGAGTGACTGAGTTTATACCCAAATCCCTCGGATTTTCAATCTCTTATTTTATCCAGCCTCATAAATACACATATATTGCTCTGCCATTCTCCTGCCAGACAGAAGACTGAGTTTTCCCAAAGAGATCCCCTACACCACATCCAGAGGCACGGAGGCCACCTAAGATCTTTTGCTTCAAGCCTAATACTCTGAGCAGTTTCTTTTCATGCCAGAAGAGTTTGCCTTTTTTTTTTTTTTTTTTTTTTTAAACCAGTAGAAGGGAATGNTTTTTTTTTTTTTGGTCACACAATTGCACTGCTGGATTTTTGCAGCTGCTCTGTAGCAATGTTCCATCCACTATGGACCATAGGTGGTACAGAGGAAGGAGGGGAAGATGCCAGAAAGGAGCCAGGTAAAACTATCACCTTTTTCCAGATGCTTATTTAGAGATACAACACTGGGTAGCTGCATTCATTCTGAGTCCAGGAAGCCATGAGCAGCCAACTTTTGCCAATAAACACTACTGCAATAAATTTTTTGAAGTGCTACAGATCTGGAAAAGCCTGAATGATCAGAAAGCATTTTTGGTTTTTTATTTGTTAGATCCAAGGAGACAAGCTGTTATTTTATTGCTCTGTGTAGATGCTCCTACTTTGATGGACAAAATGTCTAGCACAATTGGACCACAAAGTGACATAAATCCCAACAGAACAAAAATATATCCATTACCTACAGTATGTCCGGAATCAATCTCTGTGAGTGATGATTATGGTATTGACCTGAGATCTGTCAGTACATTTTCCTCTGAGAAGTCCCTAGTGCTTGTAGACAGAACCCCTGTGGGGGTTATCTTTCATGAACACCAATATGAAGACTAAAAACTTGCCTTGTGTGTGTGCTTTTCATTGCCAGATTAAAACAATTAATATCTATTGAATTAGTAGCTCAATACAAGTTGTGCTAAAAGCATAAAGGAAATTAATATATATGGTACCAGGAATCTATGTCACCAAGTCCTCAGCAAGAGACGCTAAGCGAGTCACTCCGTAATATAAACTTTCACACCTCAGTGCTCCATATACCTGGATAAACTTCAGTAAATATCTGCATAAATTTGGTAATTAGAATGGCAGCAGAAAGGAAACAAAAGCTGAACAGGGTGTAGTCAACAACAGGAAAATCTTAGTGCCTAATGCATTGTAGCTTGTATTAATTACAAAGACCCTCACGTTCACCTGGAATTAATATAAGCAGATTTTTTTCAGATCGTCTTTTGGTCTCTGGGGAAGATGCATCCAGTTTGAGTGCAGTAGTTGCAAGTGGATTAACCACCCAGAATTGCCTGCAAAGATCACATCATCACCCAGACCCAAAAAACCCGTCCAAAGCAAAAGAATTAATTCATGTACAACACCAGTGTTATGCCAGAGGGAAGAAAAGCCTGCAGAACACAAACCTTGTCATGTAACCCTGTGTGATGTATGTGGAAGAATCATTCTCTTTACCCCCTGGATACCAACCAAAATAAAGTCAGGAATTTTAGTATGCTGCTAACTAATAGGATTAAAACCAGGTACATGAAATTTGAGAATGTCTCCCGACACTTAAGGCTCTTTTGGCAGTTTGTTCATCAAGACAGGAGTGAAACCATATTATGAGAAGCAATATAACAAGCTAAACACCATAGCCCTGGGCCTTCATGCAATCAGACTATATCATACCATTTTTTCATACACCCAGGAAAACTGAGATCAGCTGAACAGGCCACAACAAAGTACTCAAAAGAAATGCATGAGCTGCTTCAGTCTTTAAGGAGTCAGAATCCCAGCTCTCTTTGAACATAAAAACATAAAAGGGAAATTCAAAGTGAGTTCCTCTGCTTGTGACACTCATCGTTGTTGGGGTGGCTGGGACCTCGCCCTCAAGAGCTATATGAAAAAATCCTTCCCTGGCCAGGATCCTCATCACCTTTATCACAGAGATGGAGAGCCAGAGAGAGGAGAAGCTCACAGACAGGAGATGGCAAAGTTCCGCCAGGAATCCCAGACCTGTCAGAATAGGGCTGAGCATGTGTTAGAATCCCAAAGACACCTGGTAAGGCCAGATTTAGATTGCTTTCAGACCTTGTGATAGTGTGCCCTTGTGGCTGATCCCATGACACAGTTCAGGCTTGGAAGCCACGCTTCTGTTTTTTAAGAATCAGTGGTTACCCAGCCTTACCCTGGGGAGAAGCATCTGAAGAACACCAAGTTCCTTTGTATTCGCATTTTTAAAAACACTTCAAGTTTGTCTCAGAAGTTTTTTAAATTAAAACACTAGCCACTAGAGACTAGAACACTAGCTCTAGAGACTAGAACTTTTCATAATCAGCATAAAGATGTATAACTATCTTAAACTCTTACATACAAAGATGACTTTTACCTGGCATTCTGCAGCGATTCAAAGTTTTAAGCATCATAAGAGTTTAAAGGATGGGACATGGATTGCACATTACAGTGTCTGATGCATTAAAAAGGGGTTTTCCAGTCATTTTACAGTACATCTGCAGTCAAGCTGGGACTATCACTCCATCAGATTGGAATAAATAAATATTTTGCATGCTTATAAGCACCCATAAACAATGTCAAATAAGTACTTCTCTATAAGAATTCACAGAATTTTTCAAGCGTCAGTTGATTGACCAAGGAAAATTGCAGAAAGGGACACAAGTGTTCCCATATCCACTCCGTAGTGGAGTCAAGTGAGGTTAAACCCAGCAGGGGGTGAGTCTCTGACTGTCAGGGGTTCTGAGTGGCAGTCCTCAGCCAAGAGCTCACCCTGGCTCTGCTACAGGGCTTGCTCCTGCCCCAGCACTTCCACTGAAGATCCTACAAAGCACTTACTCATATTTAATCATGGAAATACTCTGGACCTTGCAAGATCAAGCCTCCATGAAATATTTAAGAGATGTGCATACAAAAACAAAGGTAACTGACATCAGGACTAGCCAGGGAGTCTAACAAATTGCTTTCAAAGAAAGGAAAGCTGCATAATGATATAAAGGAAAAAAGACCCCAAACCTTCTAGGAGAAAATAATTAAAATATCTTATATTTGAATCTGATAAGGCAGTAAAACCCCGAAATAATGTACAATAAACATCACTGCAACAGATGTGGGGACAGCCAAAGCAATCACATGAAAACTCAGGTTGCACTGGGAAGCGCTGAGGTAACTTCAGCTACAGCAGCACAAAGGTTGTTCCTGTTTACCAAGTCCCATATAAATCTCATCAATCTAATGTTAATTTCAAGAGTGTTTTAGCACAGCTGGGAAAAATTCATACTATAGAAACCTTGGCTTTACAAAAATAGTAGTTTCTGAAGTATGCTAATTATTTTATAAGTATACAATGACTGGAAATACTTTAAAGGCAAACAGAAACAAGAGTGGATTGAAGCTGTGGGTTAAAATTGAGATGCAAGACCTTTCAGTAGAAGCATTCAAACATTTTCAACACAGATTTTGATGGATCACTACATTCTGCTTACTCTATTCTCCCCCTCCCCAAATTGCATCAAAATTTAATGAGACAAAAATGTGCGGAAAAGGAAAAATAATTATGGATACAGTTAGACAACAAATATTTAGTGCCCATAAAAAATCCTGAAAATGTAATTATTATTATTTATATTACATTAGCACTCACAAAATAATGCACACTTTACAAACACAGAGATATAATCTTGTCCTAAAAAAAAGTTTACATTCAGAGACAATTAGCATGAGGACCTGTAGCTCCTTGTTGGGCTGTGTTTCTCGTCAACACCTATGGCTTTATTTACCACTGAGATGTGCGGCCAAACAAGTGAACTCTCTAATGGTACAACCATGGTTTTATGGCATGGCTGTTTCTGTCACGGAAATACATTAACTCAGGTATGCAATGGCAGTTTCAAAATATTTTTAAACTGGTTTCATTTCCTTGTTTCTTCCACACTGCTGCTGGAGAAAGAAGTTCCCAAGGTCCCTACATTTCTATAGGCTCTAAAGAGGAATAAAAATAAAATAATTTAAAAGAAAATTCAGACATTTTACTATGGATTGCCCTCATTACTGAGGCTTGCTGATCATTCCCAGCAGCCTTCCACTCCCTCCCTGACCCATGCACAAAACCAGGAATGACAGCACAGAGGTACTCATACAGAATGTCCTCTCCTTTGCCTAATGTCCAAAGCACTGCATAATCTTGGTTAGTTGGAGAGTGAAAGAGAAAGAAAATGATTCAGAGTAGATAATCTCATCACTTCGCTCATGTTGACTTTTCCAGGCCAGTTATCAATATCATCTGCATCATCTGAAGCAAGCTACAATTCAATATGCTGGAAACTCAGCAAAAATATAACCCAGGAAAAGAAAGGTCCAAACAGACACTCACTCAGAAATTCTGTCAAATGGGACTAGAGGCACTGCTGTGCAACTACAGTGTGGGGGGCACAATCCTGATGGACCAGCCCTAATGTATTTAAACACTGATAGATCAGATCTGCCCAAAGTCAGTACCTTTGTTGGAAGACTGATGTATCTGCTGACGCTTAGATGCACAGAAAGTGTCAGATCACAAATCACAAAATCCTCCCTCCCTACATCCACCACAGCAGTTCTGTCCTGGTTTTGGCTGAGATAGAGTTAATTCTCTTCCTGGTAGTTAGTGCAGTGCTGTGTTTTGGCTTCAGGATGAGAATAGCATTGATAACACACTGAAGTTTTAGTTCTCGCTAAGCAGTGTTTACCCTAAGTCAAGGACTGGTCAGCTCCTCATGCTGCCCTGCCAGGAAGGGGGGCTGGAGGTGCACAAGCAGCTGGGAGAGGACACAGCCAGGACATCTGGAGGAAAGTTGGCCAACGGCTCAGGAACATACCAGGCATCATTGGGTTGGTGGTGGGCAATTGCTTTTTACTAGCATCTCATGTTTTTCTTGGGGTTTATTTTTACCTCTTTCCGTTACTTTCCTTTTTATTACAGCAACTGATTCTTTTATTTAATGCAATTATTAAACTGTTCTTAACTCCACCCATGAGTTTTCTCACTTTTACCGCTCCCAATCCCACCGGAAGGGGAAAGGGAGCCTGTGTAGTGATTAGTTGCCAGCTGGGGTTAAACCACAACTAATTCCCTACTTGCTCTTCGGCAGCACCTGAAGGAAACTGGAAGCAGAGTGACTGCTCAGATGTGATGATCTTCAATGTCCAAACAACAACCAACATAAAATTTAATTCAAGCTACACTACAGGGCATGTTTTCAGCATTTTTGGGGGGGAGATGATGCTTGGGGAATTAACTGCAAAACTCCCATTATTAATAGAAGTCACACAGCTAAATCCCCACAACATATAACAAAAATATTGCCTTACATTTCTCTCTGGTATCACTCCTGATCTGTGCTGACAGCACTCTCATCATGAATAACATTATGTCAGGCTGCCCAATGATTCCTGAAACTGTCAACAATGTTTAAAGTCAAGTTCTCCAAACTTTTTAAAAGTTAATCATCTTCACTCTGGAAGCATAAAAGTTGAATGCAATAGAAAATGTGCAGATTCACAGCAAGTTTTATTGACTTGCTGGCCTAAGACTTCATCTAGCTGCTGAAACATTTACATACTACAAAGCACTATCTATAGAAAGGATGTCCTTAAAGGCCAGAATATACATGAGATGGCAGAAAGAGTTGCGAAAGTATGAAGAGTAGTGCACAGTGTACTTGACTTTTACACTAAATTATAAAAGCCTTCAGTCAATCCAATGTGTGCAATCAGCCTAGTTTAGGGAATTTCAGTGTAACACCATGTACAAGCACACCTGAGAAGGAAAAAGTCTTGAGAGATCTTAATTTCCTTGTCTTCTTCTGTCACATTCTGATTCACAATGCCACATTTTCAAAGCATGAAAAACCATCAGTCCTTCAACTTCCCTCAATTTATTTATTTTTTTAATTACTACTTATCAATGTGATGAAAAGTTCCAGAGTGAAAGCCTGAAGAAAGAGCAATCAATGTGCTCCTTACTGGTTGAAAATGTAAATTTTCTTTACTAGTCCCCCCTAGGCAGGTCAATAGGAGGCACTAGTGAAGAAAATACCTGTCTTTCTGAAAGGCAGCCAATCAACTTGGCATTTTTTAAATGTCTCAATTACAAATAAATACATATATAAAATGTTTCATATTGAGTGTCTGATAAATGTTGTATACACTTTAAACACCTATGTTTAACATATTTTTCTCGTTTGCATCCTTTGCACTTCCCTTTTGTTGTCTAAAGGGGTGTTTCCAGCAATAATGACATTAACTTGTACTCCAGACCTCCGAACTATTGACCTACACATAGCCAAGCACACAACTTGCAGGATCAGGAGGAGAATAAAATCCCTCAAAAGTGGAAGCAACAAACAAACAGATAGCATTTAACAGGAAAAGTATTTTTTTCCCTGCTACCTCAGCTATACATTTTACAAGAACTATAGCAGGTGCAACATTCCAAGGCAGAAAGAAAAAAATAAATTTGCAACTGGAGAATGGCTCTGTAAACTTGCTCAAGAAGAATCACTGTAGGAGGGGACTCGGGGTTCCATGAAATACCTACTGCAAAACACCTCGATTGACTGCTACCTTTCTGTTACCAAATTTGTTTATCTTTTTTCTAAGTTCATAATACTTCCATGAAAATGAACTCTATCTCCTGTCATCATCTATTACAGGAACTCTGTACATGTTGGTAAAGAGTAACAGGAGACAAAGTTCTAGCGAATCCATAGGAAAACCTGTTTAACTGCCTGAATTGTACAGCCACTCCAGATTTCAGGAGTTGATCCAAACGGAACTGACTTTCTGAATCTTCTATAAGCCTTCATTACTCACAAGTCTTCCAGTCCGTGCTTCTCTCAAAGCTGCAACTCCTTGAATCAAGTGGCCACATTAGATCACATTGGGATTCACTTTTTAGAAGTTGAGACTTACTGTTAATGCCCAGCTGAATGCACCGAAGAAGTCCAGAAACAAAAAGTCAAAGAAAAAAGGATGCAGGAATTATTATTTTATAATACCAAGACTACTATGCCAAGCTTGCATTTTGGGATTTAATTTATCATTTTCAAATGGTACCTGCTGGCAACACTTCAATTTTACTCTCTGGACTGTTGAAATGAAGCATTTAACAAAGCAGCCAACAAAATCTCTGCACTGGATTGAAGTCCTCTTCAAAGATCTCCAGCATGTGTTTTCTTAAGAAAAAAGAGAGGTGTATCTGTCAGCTTCCCTCAAGAGCTAATAGGGAACAGTTCCATTTGCAGAGGAAGGCACAGTTACTCTGCTGGTTCCATATTAACCTGGGAAAGCCTTTAAACCAAGGATATTTCCTCGAAGTTTCTACTGGTCTTTTTCACTTTTGAAGGAACAGAAAGGGGATGAAGTAGAATGGAGAAACAATCTCATGGAGTGTCCACATGATAGGGCCTGTCTTATAGAAAGCTCTTATCTGTAAGAAGTTTATTCAGTCATGAGAATCTAAACATAGCTCCCTGCTCAGAGAGAAAATACAAATGATACACAAAAGTCCTCTCATTTTGGCACTGGGTAACCATGGATAAAAATAAAGCAAGGAAGAAGTAAAAGTTATTAGAAACTGTTTGCTTGAAGTCCTTTCAAGTGCCCCCAGTCAAGCCATTGATGTGGTGTGGCCTAGGAAGGGATAAAGCAAATGAAGATCTACAGCTCATTCATATATTGAACACTGGCCTCTTAGACTGGACATGCTTCCTAAGGAACAGAAGGATTTTCTCTCTCTTTTCCTCCCCTCCTTTCTTCTCTATTGTCAGAAACCAGATAGCTGTATTAGTGAGAGTCACAGAGGAGGTTACTCATTAGCACGATGTTCTCCGATAGCCAACACGCACCAATAATTTTGTCATCTCAGGGGATCCAGCCACAATGTGCTTCTCCCATGTTTGCCAATAACTGCACTAATGCTCAATCCTACACCATGTAAATTCCCTCCACCAAACAGATACATTTGACATGGTCCTGAAATGTGACTGAAATGCTTTTAAGTCCAGCCTATGCTGTTCAGCAGGAAATAACGATAAATATATAGAAAAAAATACTGCGAGTGAGGGTGATACAGCACTGGACCAGGTGCTTAGAAACTGAACAAGATCCTGAACAAGCTGAATTACTTTCCAAACTGGACCTCCTTTGAGTGAAGGGTTGAACTAGATGGCTTTCAGAGGGTTTGTTCCAACCTGAATTCTGACTCTAAGTGTGGTTTAAACGGCCAGAATGCCCACTGCTAGTGGATAGTTAAGGGTTGCTTATGTGGCAAACATTTGCCAAGCATCCCGTTCTCCCAGGGAAATTTCTCATTAAGGTGATAGAGAAAGTAAAATTGTTTAAAGTGCCAGACCAAGAAACATGAATTACTGTAACTTGTCCTTCCAAGTTCTTCACATCTCCTCAAAGTCCTATATGAAAAATAATTAACAATTCTTCGAATAACACAGATCTTCATCCTTACAATGATTATTCAGAAATTGTTTTGTTAAAGGAGTAGGTTTGCCAAGACAAAATTCATTCAGGGGTTGCTTCAAGCTCTGCTTGAATGTTTATATCAACTTTTATGCAATCTGACATTCCAAAAAGAACTGACAGTAATGGACTGGAAACACAGGGAAACCATTACAGAACACAGAAAAAAGAGTTTCAAAAGAAACAGAATTTAAGAGCTAAATTTCTTTAACTGGCTCTGATAAGGGACTGGATGAACAGAAACCCTCTGAGGAGCTTTCAGACTAACAAGATGACACTCTGCATTGCTCCAAAATGCAACACAAAATTTGGGATGTGAGGCTGCAGCAATATTCCCCTCTGGCTTTTATTTTGTCAGATCTGATGGAGCCAAGCAGACTTTACACCAATTAGCAATAAAGATGGAAAGGCCTTCCAGGGAAGCATTAGAGTCTCCAGGAGAAAGGTCCTGGCACTACTCTCTGGAAACCTGTCCCCATCCCATGCTCCAGGCTGGTGTTAGGCGGGCAGCATCCACTGGAGCCACAGTTTCTGAGGCTGCAAGGCTGCAGTGCAGAGCATCTCACCTTCACCATCTCAAAATAACCCAGCTGGTTGAGGCATTAAGAAATCTTAGCTGTAAATCAGGTTGATCTAGACATTTGTACAGTATGGCAGGTTTTGGCAGCAGTGCCAGGACATGAGAGGGGTCTCCCCTGGGATAACAGATCTCCTCCACTTCAAAAGTAAAAAACAGATCTAAATGTGTCCTTAGAAGTGTGTACAAAGGTATTGTTGTGATGACGGTACAGAATTGACAAAAAATGCTCCACCCTTTATGCTGGGGCTGCAGCAGACATTGACCTTTCCTGAGACTTCAACAATTCTCTGTGAAGATGCTTCCACCTCTGTAGCTCCAGCATTCAGTAAAGCTCTTGGGTCATGCTGGAATTGTTTTCTAAAACGCTTTTTTTGATACTTGATTCCTGGTCTTCATTTTTTCCTTTCCTTGATAATTCCTAGCTGGAGATAATGCTCCTTGGTGACCAAATGCATATATAGCACACCCCAGTAGGACTAATATGACTTTATTTATGTTATGATGTCTGTTTAAAAAATAATAGGCCCCATTATTTGTCCACACCCCATCACTGTAAACTTTTTCCACAAGATGCAAGAACAATGTAGGCCAGCATAAGTTACTAAATTCCCACTCTCCACCCATCTTTAAGAACAGGAAGGCTAACTCAAATTATCATGTAGTTCAAAGTAACATTTTTAACTTGTTATGTGAAGTAATTCTGGTTCTTTCTAATAATGGCTGAAGATTTCTACCCTTCTCCCCCTTACAATTTTGGAGCATTCTAAATTTCTGGTTTCTTCAGAATTATCATTACTACTAAAATAGAAAATTGCCATTTAAAAAGCTTGTAAAATATTCCTCTTCCTTTCCTTATACTGCTAAGAGTCTCTGATTGATACCTCACTCTCCAAATCTTTCCCTCACACAGTGCCAATTTTGTACTGAAGGGTAGTGTCCTTCTCTTTTTTGCACACAGATAACATAGGACCATTTTTCCTCCCTCACCTCATTTTATGGTTCTGAAGAATTACTGTGGACATTCTCCTCAAAGCTTGGAAAACTATGGCCAATGCTGGGCTAATTGTCTGTGAGGTGACAACTGCTCCATCCACATGTCTGCAAAACATCTCAGCAAGTCGCTCCAATTAACGAAGTCTAATATGTTTGATTTAATTTTCACTTGAGAGTTCTCAGAAGAACTCATTCAGGTGTATCCAATGAGGCATATATTGAAACAGAATAGGTAAGGATTAAATGTTCTGCATATACCCAGAGTCCTGAATCTCAAACTCTTCCTAAACCCCTAATTAATTAATTAAGGCTCAAGTTATCCTCTGTGGTGGAGAAACATAGCTTTGCCTACTCTATAGGTCAAGGTCTGAGGCAGAAATAGGCCAAATTAATTGGCCAAGATCCAACAGAAAGCACATGGCAGAACTGGAAATTCAAATGTGACTTCACAACCAAGATGTCTCACATTCCCCACCCAAAAAAGCAGCTGTACCTTCATTCATTCTTTCCTCCTGAACACTTGCAATTTTTTAACTTGATGACCATCATTTCCAGTTAGAGGGAGCAACACATCACTGAAGCAGCTCTTAGAATCTTCTTTAGAGGAAGAAAATACAAGTACAGTACTTCAGAGCAATGCAGAATAAGAGGTTTAGGGTTGTTAACCTGATACTTGCTCTGATTTGATCAGCGCAGTCCGCATTTGGAAAGCTCAGATAAACTAAAATTGGTAACTTTGATATTTTTGTGACTTTATGTCATCATCCATAATGCTACTGTATGGTAAAACATTATACATGATGACATAACACCTGGAGAAAGCATTATGCTGATCAGAAGGTTGTGGGTTTAGCCAATTCAGTTCAAGACCTCATGAGCATTTCTGAGCTTTTAGCCAGGCTCTATCAGCTCTGGTTATTACCTCCGTCCTTTTTCTGGCAAGCTGCTCCAAAATAAGAAGCAAATAATGTGGCTGCATTGTCTACGCAATGCAAAAGCCACACAAGGGTTTAATAGCTTGATGCACAACAAGAAAGATACAGGTCACTGATGTCTGTCATGCCATGACCTTGTGAAGGTAACCAAAAAGAAATTTAAAATAAAAATTTAAAAAAAAAAAAATCAGAATGCTCTGCCTTCACAGACCTCTGCCTTTTGTGTGAAGGCAGCTCTAAAATATGTGTCAGGGAAGCCACAATAGTGCTAATGAAAGAAAGTGGAAGAAAAGTTGTCTGTGTTGCTCAGAAAATCCCCATCACATCTACAGGAGATGCTCCCAGGCAGCAACTCTTTAGTCCGAAGTTTTAACTGACTCCTTAAATTCACCATCTCTGGGGCCTGGCTGCTTAATAAAGACTACAGGGTGTTGAGAAGCACAGTATATTATTTCATTAAGTGCTTTTTCGGAGAAAGGGATTTAGAAGTAAAACTGCTGGCTTTGTGTGGCAAGGTTATGACCTTTGACAACTTTGGAGCTTATCTCTTTCATCTTCCCACTCCCCCGAGACCCCGAACTTGCGGAGGGATGGAAACGGGTAAGCCGGGGCCAGACAGAGTCCAGCATTGTTGTGGGGCTGCCTCCTCTCCCTCTCCCTCTTTCCCCTTCTCTCTCTCTCTCCCTCTCCCTCTCTCTCTCTTCTTTTTCCCCCTAAACAAAACAGATCTGAACTGAGCCAAGGAAACAAAAATGTATTGTTCCTCGCAGATGGAAGCGAGTGTCGCCTAGGTAACCAGATTAATCTCCTTTTTCTCTCCCTTCCTCTCTTGTAGTGCGGTAATCGGTGGGCTCTTTTCACAAAAAAGCCAGCCTCAAAGCTGGGGCTCTAACTAGGTTCCTAATTAGCTGCAATTTACAATGAAGACAACATGATGAGATAATAGAAATTTGCAAAATAATGACATACCTCAGCAAAATATTCCTCCTCCTAAGAACCATTTTTATACAAAAACAATAAAGAGGGCCCTTCTAAAGCAAAGCTGGAAAATGGTGGTGTATTATGTGACACAGAACATTATTGTTCGCCTCTTGTTCCCCCAATCAACAGCTTATTGTTTGGCATCTTAAATAAAAATGACTCAAATACAGGCCACATAATGATCTCCATTGCGCTAATACACTGTATATACAGAGTAGTCAAAAATGTACCCAAGCCAAGGCCAGTGGGGCTGATAAAGTAGCAGGGCCCAGAAAGGTAATTTACAATACAATGCACTAACTATTATTGCTGGCCTTAATCACACGTATCTTCCTGATTTCTGTCAGGATGCGCTCTGACATCAAAAAAGGGCACTTGAACAGGGGGCAGCCAGTTAATGAAATATGATGGCTTGCATTTGTTTTCATGTGGTGGTTGGCTCAAACGAGGCAGCTCCAGACTGTTAGCCAACAGTCTTCCCTTGTGCGACATCAAAGGCTCCCATTGATGGCAGAGAGGGAGGGCGCGGGCAGGGGGATCGTGGGGAGACAGCGCCGAGGGAGGAGCGCCGGGCAACTCAAAGGACCATTAAATCCTAATCTCTACCTTATGTCCGAAAGAGGAGAGTGGGGAAACAGAGCGGGCCGGAGCCGACCTGCCCCTGATTCCAAGGGGAAGCAGTGTCAGCACCTCCACACGCGGTGCAGAGCAGGCACGGCCCGTGCACCACTGCTAGAATTGGGCATTTGGCTGCACAAGGCTGACTTGGGGAGTACATCCCTGCTAGAGCAGAGTTCAGGGCAGTTTTGATCTCAACAGAAAGATTTCATAAATAGCAACAGATTGTCCAAAACTGTCAGGAAGAACAGCAGCATCAGAAGTCATTCCTTATTTTATCTGTGGGCTCATCAGTGTTGACCAGTGCAGCTGCAAATATTCAAGACCTACAGATCTTTGAGGATTGTCCCTCAAATAAGTGCAACTATGGCCACTTTGGACAAGGATGGAAAAGCATTATCATGCACCCTGACCTGGTCTTTTGGTTCCTGAGTATGGCAAGAAGCCTCATTTCCTTCACAAAATAATTGAAAGGAGTCAGTAATGTCATATTATACAGAACAACCCAACTGCTGAAAACTACTGACAGGATACGTGGCTCTAGCAAGGTCCTGCAAGACAGTTTACAGCGAGGGTTAACCATCTCAAGAAGCACTGTAATTCCATTGCCATCTGTTTATACAACTTCCTTCATCTTTCAGCATCTCAAAGCACTAAAATGGTATTGTAAGTTTGCTGAGGAGAGCCACTGAATACATCAATGCTGAACATTATGCTGTGCAAGAATAAGGAAAAGAAGATTTTAGAAGTACCCCAAATATACCACTTTGAATGACCACTGCCATGAGGTTTAAACAGGACACAGGACAGACTCAAAACACTCACATAAGAAACACATGGGAGTATACATTGATCCTGAGAGAGTTTAGAAGTGTAATGTGACACCCTTAAATCAACAAAAGTGAACATACAAACAATAATTTTAAAAAAAAGAAGCATGCAGATTTAAGACACAAAACAGCACTGAAAATAGATTTCAATTCTGGATTTGGGTCTGCTATAAACAAACACACCCTGGTCTGCAAAGATTTCTAGGAAAAAGACAAGAAGGTGGACAAATGTGAAGCATTCAGTCTTTAACTAGAAATAAACAGTAATAAATGGTCAGATTCTCATGTGCTTAATCCTATTCTCTCCATGCAAAGTGTGATTCAGCTGCAGATTAAGGTGTCATTTAATGTAACTGCATCAAAACTGGTTCTGAAAAACAAAATAATATGTAAGGTACTTGAACTGCTTGTCAGGCAGCCCTACTCCAACTAATGCTGAGCATCTTCTTATCCCATTGACTTCTCCCAGCATGGGAGCTGGCAATCTACCAGAAGTATGCTGACACACAGGATCAGGCAGCACCTAAGAAAAGAGCAGGAAAGTGCAGAAAATGGCTTTGAACACGTGAACCCAATTCAGTGTAAATCCTGTGTTGACATTACTGATCATACAAGTCACTAGTGCTTCTTTGCACCAACTGAAAGCCAGATCTAAAGATTTGTGTGTTAGCTTGGTTTTTTTGTTTCCACATACCATATATGTTTCTATGGAAGGCTGAATACAGCCTGTTCCTTTCAGGCTCATCTGAAAAGCAGACCCAGTTTACAATTTAGATTTCTAAACACAGAAATAAGCTTTTTACCTGGCACATTTCTCTCCTTTGGAGCTTACACTCTAGTTTTGCTTAATCTATCTAGAGGTTTTATAATTGCATGATTAGACAATCCTGTGTGGCACAGCCTCCACACACCGAGAATTCAGAAAAGTGGGAACAATGTTGCTGCCCTGTATATCCCGTGCCAGAGTCAGAACAGCAGCTCCGTATCTGCAGCCTGGTATGATCAACACCAGCTTGCCATTTTACACAGAAAACATTAGCTCTCCCAGCTCCTTGGATGGATGAAGTAACTCACTGAGAGTTAGTTTCCCACAGTTACAGAGCTCTATCTGATATTGCAGGTGCACACTACAAATTGAATTCAATTGGATTTCTGTATATTCAGCATCTGAAGGTTTGGGAGCCTAAATATTAAACTTTTCTCCACAACAATTTTATCCAATGCACTGTACCATAGGAAGTCAAAACACTGGGCATAAACCTGCAATATGAATCCTGTTGTCCCTTTCCTTATTTTTATTTTCTTTTTTTTTTTAAGTTAGCAGAATTGTTTGTGTAAGTAAATGTTGCAAGGCTGGACACTCAGTATATTTTCTTTTCTAGCATCCTGAGTGTCTGGCACAGACTGCGTTATCCAGGATCTATCTGAGATCATCTACACCATTCCCCTGGAACAGCACCTGCGCCCTTGTGGCCTTGAATGGCTCCCAAAATACAAATTTACAAATGGCTTTTGAAAATTACTCAAACCTCCTTCAGTATGAGCAAAATCTGGTGTGCGACACAACTGGCTTGCCTTTATTTTATTATGATTATTACCACTCCCAGGCTTTGGGGAGCTTTGTGTGCGTCAGCACATTTCTTTAGCATCTCTGATAGCCTTCAATCGTCCTGGCTTTTCTACCTTTGAACCAGTTGCAAACAACAAGAAAAACTACATAAACCAATGGGTTCACGCAGGATACAAGAAAATCCAGGCATCTAACTTAAGCTGAATGCTCTCCAACTCTATTCCTCCTTCTCTTGCCCCTGCCCCCCAAGGGAGGTGAGAGGAATGGTTTAAATCAATAACCAAAGGCTTCAGTTTTACAAACCCTTGAGCCATTAGAGCTCCGAGTCCTTGGTGCACCAGCCCCAACCTCCCCCACCCCTGCACATACACACATGCAACACGTATGGAAAAGAAATACTCCCAGCCTGGCATTAACAGTGTTCATTCAGTGCTCTTTACTTAAAGGAAGAAAACAATTAAGTGAAACCTTGAAGTAATCTCATTCTGCCTATTTAGCCTCTTCATCCCTCAATGTGTGGTTAGTAAGTGTTGCAATCAGGGGCTAAGGCCTGCTATCATTCGGCCTTAATTAAAAAAGACACAAGCAGTGGAGCTGTGAATTAGAAATGTAACAACGCACTACCCCTGATTAATTCGAGGCTCATGTTGGATTAATAACTCCAAACAAAGAACAAAAGGAAATTGTTATGCGAATTGCAGTCCTCCCAGGCCAGACAAAGGTCAAATCACAGGATTTCAATTTCATCCGGAGTCGCTTAATCAACTCCCTCGGAAGGAAGACCATATGCAGTCCTGAAAGCTACCCATTGTAGTCGTGTTGTCACTGGACCTGAGAGACAGCACAGAGATAATCCCAGCTATTCCCCATCTTTTCTCCTTCTCGTCTGTTTCTTTTCTTTTCCTTTTCCCAGTTTATTTTTTCTTTTTCTTCTCCTTCTCCCCTCTATGCCCCCCTTTATGACAAAAGCACTTCATTAGGGCTAATGGTTAAGGAACAATCTGAAGCCAGGACAGGATAGTATCTGTGGGAAAGCAGCTTTTGTGGCTGCTGCCCCATGGAAGCATCCTGGTTCTCACTCCCCATGCAGCTGCAGAGGTAGCTCCTCATTTTGGGGGGGTCTTCTGTGGCAGCAGCGGAAGCCACGAACTGCTGTGCTTCATTCCACACCACACAGTCACTTACAATAAACAGCACTTGGGGGTGGGGGTGTAAAACAGGATGTTTGGGACACATTCAGTACGCTGCCTACACCTTAATGCAGAGGCCTTTTGGGGATGTTAGCTGAGGAAGAAGGATATTACTAGTCTCAAAACCTATCTTTGACCAAAACTAAGCCACAAAGAATAAAATCCCATATTTTCTTGCTGTTGACACCCCCAATGAAATGATGATGGAGTAAAACTGCCCTTAGTTTTCATGATCTTAGACATACTGTCCCTCCAGTGAGCAGGAACAGAGCATGTCCCCCTGCTCCCATGGAACATGACTTCTCAAGTAACTCACATGGCAGAGAATTTTATACATACTGCACAGTTATTCTAGATAAAGAAAAAAGGAAAGTTCAGGTCTGCTTAGGAATCTGGCAACCCATGCCAAGAGCAAGCCTATAGAAATGAAAAAGGAGCAAGAAAGAAGCTTCAGGGTGGGGACTTGCAACACGGAGTTCATTCCCATCCTCACTGCCTTCTGCAAGGGCTCTGCCCATCAGCTCAGTAACATCAGTTTGCCACACAGCTGCCAGCAGCTGGCCCAGCCTGGATGGGCAGTACCCAGGCACTCTCTCAGCTAGATCCCTGTTGTTTGTATACATTTCAAAAGGCAAGCTGGAATGTCTCAGGGTTTAATTCATTGGGGGGGTTTGTTATATATTTTTAACAGCATCACAATTCGGGGCCAAATTTACTGTCCCCAGGAATCAGCTCCAGCAAGAGGCCAAGAGCCAACAACACTTCCCACCTTGATGTAGATGTCTTGCTTAACTCAAACAAATCTCTCCTGATTTACATGGAAATGAGATACAAAGATTCAAGCAACAGTTCTCTTTTAATCTTAAATTCTGGTTCAAATCATACTCTGTGTATGAATTCCTTGGTGTAGGATTGCTGACAAATGCACCAGGACTCTCGGACTTGACTTTGCCAAGAGATACCTTAAAGCCCAATAAAACTACACAAAACCTGATACTAGTACCCAGCACTGCACCAGTAGTTTCCAAACCTGCAGGCACTGAAGAACAGGAGTTATGACTGGGATATTAAAACACCTTGGAAAACGCAGATGCAGATTCTGTAGAAATCTCTTACCTGTGTTAGGCGCTGGAATAAAATTGCAGGTCACTCGGTGAACTTAAAAGAAGATCCTGTTTTGACTTTCAGCTTGGGATCATCTCCATTCAGTTCTGTCACAAACTACACTTGGTCCTCTTGCCAAGGGCCTGCTCACACAGTTGCTGCCTCTGAATTAGCTGTTGGAGGGGAAGAAGTGGTTTGTGAATTGCCCAATTCTGAAGCCCTTTCCTACTCAGAAATATTCTAGTTTTAAATATTAAGCCAGTACATGACTATTCAACTTCTCCGATGCTTTCCTTTTAAGTATCTGTACTCTTTTGCTTTACATATTGATTTCTTAGCATGCAACCAAAAATTAAGATGAAATACCTACTGTGCCATGGAAAAGGAGAGTCACATACTAAGAAACCCTTTTGCCTGTGTTATACCACGTCATTAAATCCAAATTACATGGAATGCAAATTCTGTTAGAAATTAATCTCTCAAGCATTCCACCAGCTCCAAAATGTATTCAAAAAATAATTTTTGAAATCTGTTACTATTAGAAGCTCGGCAACAAGTATGTGCACTACCAGTTATTTTTGCTACTTCCACTCTTCAGTGCAAAAGTAAAACAAAATTTTTAAGTGTGCAGTTCCAAAACTTTAGCCCATGTATTTATCTGTCAAAGAAGGAAACCTGTGCACATATCCCTGTAAGAATAATAGGAGGACAAGATCTCCCTTCCCATTTGTGTTTAAAGCTAGATAAGCTTGTAGCCCTCAGTCTAACAGGAGAAAGACTGGTCACACATTTCTCATGTATCCTAATTACTAGAGACCAAATCAGTTTTTTCTTCAAGAGTGAAAGAATCACAAAATCATTTGGGTTGGAAAAGACCTCTGAGATCATCAAGTCCAGCCTTTGATCACCACCATGTCAATTTGACCACAGCATTAAGTACCCCATGCAGTCATTTCTTGAACACCTCCAGGGACGGTGACTCCACCACCTCCTTGGGTACTTGGGCAGTCCATTCCAATGTTTAACAACCCTTTCTGTCAAGAAATTCCTCCTGATGTCCAACCTGGACCTCCCTTGGTGTAGCTTAAAGCCATGTCCTCTTGTCCTGTCACTGTAGCCTGGGAGAAGAGGCCGACCCCCACCTGGCTACACCTTGTCAGGGAGTTGTAAAGAGTGATAAAGTCCCTCTGAGCCTCCTTTTCTCCAAGATAAACAACCCCAGCTCCCTCAGCCACTGCTCATAGGACTTACTCTCTAGTTAGCACACACTCAGGAATTTTTTAGGCTCTCACTTCACAGCACTAGTCCCCAGGTCCATGAGATGACATTATTCCTCTCAACACAGGACATGCACTTCTCACTTATCGGTGAATTGTGTGCAAGTAAACACAAGACAAAAGCTGATGTTTTAAGAAAAAATAGCTCACCACAGAGATGAAATAAATCCACTGCTATAGTAATGCCACAAAAAAAAGGCACTTAGCACAGCTCTCTTCTGCTTTCTACAGAAGACAGAGTCAGGGGCATCTGCTCTCTCCCAGCCCAAATGCCAGCACGGGCCAGGTATGCAGAAGTTCCTGTAGCCTACATCAAATGATAACCGACAAATCTGCTGAGGATGAGAAGGAAAAGAATTTATTTAAGTGGCTGCAGACCCAACCAGCCCCCACTACTAAGTTTGGCACATGCATTCTGAGTGTTGAAATCAAACTTTGCCCATCTTCATAGATCCTGCACACACTGCTGTGAAAAACAGCTTCCAAGGAGCTGCACTTGATGGCACAGGCATAGCCTAAAATATTCCCCATTCCACTTTGAGCACAACTGCCTCCCTCTCTGACACAGCTACACTGAGTCAGGTGGGAAGACAAGGCAAGCCCTGGGTAAGCTACACCTGGGGACCAGCAGACTGCCCTATATTCCTACGCAATCCCTCAAAATTGAAGGTGGTTTAGAACCCATCCCACTCTCCTTGCTCCTCTCAGCTATCTCTAAAGAATTAGGAATTTTTATAAATCCCAAAGCATCAACAACAGGCAAGCATTGAAAGCTGCCCTCAGCTTGACTTGCTCTTTTCTTTGTGGGAATCATCTCAGAGCTGTGTACCTGTATCTTTAAGCAAATAAACCAACAAATTTCCCTGATTTTACTTGACATTTTTTCTAATCCTCTCCCTTTACTTAGGAGCTGCCTCTTTCTCTTCCCTTCCACTCAAACAAGCCACCAGTGAGAAATGTTCCTCCTCTGTAGGTCTTACCAAGTGTGCAAGAGCTTTCACATATCTTTACCTCACTGACCCTTCATCTCTTTTCAAATCACAGATAAGAAACAACATTTTCTTATCTTGCTAAGAACTGGGAACACTTTCTACTTCTATTACAGTTTTTGCCACCCCTATTAAACGCTCTAAGAGTCTGCATGAAAAAAAATTATGCATAAATATGGTAGTTCTCTGATAGATTCCAAGCAACCAGTTTTTCAGTGGATAGTATTCCAAACTGTACTGCTAGCAAGCAGCTTTGTCAAAAGATTAAATATGATGGGATGTGCAGAGAAAACCAGTTATGTCAAGCCCATTTGTCTCTCCCAAAGAAAACCAAGCCAACCAACCAAAGATAATGTGGATGCTTCTATTCACCTTACCAAAATGCCACCTCCATTAGAAAGATAAAATCAGGATACAGAAAATTAGGTTTTACATCTGGATAATTTTTCCAAGGAAGTCCAGCACCTTTATTTAAGCTCAACTTAAAGGACTGTACACCATTTCTCAGAGTTTCTGGGTAGTTGCTGCTCTCCCTCTCAGAGGTAGCTGCTCCTCAGTACTGGCTGGCATTAAGCAGGGCAAGACATAATTTCCTTGAAAGATACAGCTTTCATTCCAAGACACAAAAATATCTCATTAAACAATTTTTTTTTTTTCATTTTTGGTTAACTTTAATGGTAATTACGGGGAATGCCAATTATTGTTATAAATCTAGAAATATAGCAGTAACTTCCTTGTAAAAGAATCTATAATATACTTCCACAAAGTTATCAGGAATTTTATCTAATTCTTCATTACTGTGATGAGATATTACATAAAGGAGTAAGATTAAGAGTCTATTCATGTTATGTAAACCTGGAAAGAGGTTCCAGAAGCTTAAAAGAATTGGATCCCATAAATAATTTCACCTTTGCCTTTTTTTTTTTTTTTTAATTTTCTTGTGAAATCTGTCTCCTTTGCTTTGATGCCTTTGATTGAAAGGCATTGTGTAAATGATTCACATTTGCACAGCTCTGAAACACGAACACCAACAAAAGCCAAAACATACAATTTGGTGTATTTGCTTGCTGACTAAACACTTTTCCTTGTATCTTGCTTTGCTTGGAGGGTAAATTGTTAGTTTCAAAGCTGAATGACTGCGTCAGTGAGTTGGGTAGCAGACTATTGGTACAGTGCGATAATTAAGGGATCTTAGTTCTTAAACAATGCTGATAAAACAGAAATCCCTCTCCCTTTTTTCTGGATTACCTTTAGAACTGAAATCAGAGCACGTTAAATGAATAATAATTTGCACCTTCTGTGAATGATAAAAGATTGAATCAAATTTTAACTAGACTCTATTTGTAAATCCCTCAGGATGACATAATTACTATTCAACACATACTTTAATTAGCTGTACACATCTATTTCATAGTATTTAACAGGTTTAAACAGCTTCTATTGTCTGTTGAATGGATGTTCCATTCTTATCAAAATTGGAACAATTCTGAATTTCCTAAACTGGAGGAAATTTGCTCACAGAAGTTAAGAAATTACCTGGAAATTACTGTTCCTATATAGTCAAATAGTTTTTGGTTGTGTTTATTTGGGTTTTTTATTTTTGAAGTTGTTTCAAGTTCACCAATGGTACAAAGAATTGACAATGCACTGATGTAAATTATTGTTGGTGCTGCTTCTTTCCTTCTGATGAAAAAAGGTCATAGTTGCATTGTCTGGTGAAAAGAAAAATCTATTCAAAATTTTGCATAGAATTTGAAATTAGTACAAGCCAGGCTGGGACACGATTTCTTTTCCTGGTTTGGATTACAGCATGTCTTCTCCTCTAGAAAGCACTACTGCTTTCATTGCTCCATCATGGGTCAGAAACAGGTTGAAATTTGGCAAGCCATGCCTTCAGGTGAAACTGAAGAATTAGCATTTGAGGCCTTGGTGCTCATGTTGTGTAATAGCAGGTACTTGCTCAGCTACAGAGGCTGTTCTCAAAACCAGTGGGATCTGCAGAACAATGAGGCTTGGTCACACATGCAGCTGCCATGAGCTGAGGCTTAGTGCAAATCGCAAGCACAACCTTCCCTAAAATCAGAGAATCCCAGAATCTTATAGCTTGGAAAAGACCTCAAAGGTCATTGAGTCCAACCATTATCCTAACACAGTCAGGTCCACCGCTAAACCACATCCCAAAGCGCCACATCCACCCTTCTTTTAAATATCTCCAGGGATGCTCAAGCAAATGAGAATGACAATGATGGTGTGCAGATGCATTTGTACATGGTATGTTTTCATATTTTGTCAAAGCGCCCCAAGTGAGATTAAAATGTTTGCTTAAATACTTATTTCACACTCTGTGTAATTTGCTTTCTGTTCTCCTTAAAGAATAATGTATAACTCTTAAGTTATAACTCTGCAAACAACTCACTGTTCCCAGAGCCAAATCCAAATGAAGATAATTGACACCCAGGGAAATGATGGAGGCTGAGCTGAGAGGGAGAAGCAGGACTAGAAGTGCTTTGGTCTCCCAGACACATTGGTTTTACTGGGATCACAGAGAAGCCACGACCTCCATAGTCACTGTAAGGGAGCACTGCCAGGACCTAAGAGCCTAGGGAAAGGGAAAGACCAAGCACACTGCTCTGGCAGAGGAGAAACTAAACAACTTGAGGAGAAGGTCTGAAAGACATTTTAGGTACTACCCCTCCCAATTACCCAAAAGTCATCAGACCAGACTTAAAGCCGTAAGATTTACCATAAATAATAATCCTTAGAAACAAACAAACAAACAAACCCCCTAAACCATACACAAATGCCTTCCAATGCATTTGAGATCCTTTTGTTTTATCCTTCTCTTACTTCTTTAGGCTGCCCCCATGCCATATTTTCAAGTTTTTCACTGCAATTCCTTGTAGCAACAATTTTTTTTTTATATAAGTGGAAGTAGAGATTCTTACACATTCATATTATCTCATTACAGGGCTTTGCAAGACTTGTTACACATTGTAAGCTTCACATAAAATTGCAGACATTGTTTTGGGAAGCTAATCTGTTTCGCCCCTGAAACAGAATAATGTAAAGCAAAACAAAAATAAAGTTATTCAGTAGGGAATGCTACTTGTTTCATAGTTACATTTCTTCTACTGTTTATGATGGAATCATTAAAAATTAAAAATATATGGATCACTCAAATGTATTAATCTGACCCCTTTTCTTTCTCAGAAGATTTAGGGATGGAGGAGAAAAAAAAAGGGGGTGAGGGGTGGTATATATTCCAAGGTGTTTTATACTTTACCATCTCCTCTCTTTGAACCTCAGTTTTCACCCTGCCTTGCTGTGGTCTCAGCCGAGACCCAACAAGAGAAGGTAACAGGGTCCCGAACCTTTCTGGGAACTTTCCACTGCAAGTACTGGGAACATACTAGAATACAGAGCAGGCTGGGAGCAACAGGCTGCTCTGCTTCCATCATGCAAACGAAGCAGGCTGCAATTGTCTGTGCCAGTGCCTGTCCATGAGCAGCCCACTGGTTCCCCCTCGTCAGCATGCCATGGGAACCTCATTTGGAGGTGACAAAAAGATGGACCTCATGTTGCTGCACCGCATATCTATCTTCAAGTCATTACCTGGGAGAAGAGAAAAGCTATTTGTACTCTCCCCAGTAAACTTGCTCTCCTTGATTTTCGTAACATTACAATGGAAGTTCGCTGTCTGTTGTGTTGGTCACTTGCTTTGTACTGGAAAAGCGGCAAATCACAGGGAGAAAAATGGTGCAAAATGCAGTCACTGTGCAGCATTAGCATAGTGCTGGATACTCTCTAATTACAGAGAGTACTGTTGATATGCTGGTAAAAATAATCATACTGATTACTTATATTTATCCTATTGGAAAGAGAAGTAGTTTGAGCTCAGCCAGCTACAGAGGAAAAAACTACAGGAGGCCAAACAAGGATTTACAATTCTTTTCTGCTTGAATGACATCATCTGTGAGGAAACGTGCATTTTGGTGGAGCACAGTACAGAAGAACTTTGTGAGAGTAAACAAAGCCTGATAGTAGATACCGGCAGCAAAACCATGAGATTTGAGCATCATAAAATGGATGGTAGTACCAGCTCACACAGACCACCCAATATGTTCCATCCCTAGCTGAATCCTATTATCTTACAATACTTATACTGTATTATAATTATTTGCATTATATATTATTTGCATTGCAGTATCCCCAGCAAGGCCTCCAGGAAACCCCACAGGAGTATTTTCCTGTTTGGTTGATTAGTTTTGCATCTGCATAAAAATATTTGCCTTGTTGCCTGAAACCTCGACTTCAGCATGGAAACACACAAAAAGCAGGAAATAAATCTGATCTTTCTGCTTTCCAACTCCAAGCTGATAATTTTTTTAAATAATTAAATTATAATAATTAAAGATGACGTTACTAATACAAGGAATGTCTTAAAATTACATTGAGTGTGTCAGATTTCTGAAAGCACGTCTAAATTCTGCTGAAGCCCCAAGTAACCGCAAACCTGTTGAGTAGTGAGCACAGGCATCTAAGACATCAATACCCCTTCCAAATCTTAATTACTGTATCTGTGGATTACCTGACTATGGAAATCAGCTACAATGATACCTGTTGTGCATGGCTGTGGTTGCACCATGAAGGCAGTAACATTTACACATGAAACTCATTCTGTGGGTAACACTTGAAAAAATAAATGTATGTATATGCATCTCCAGAAGAAAGAAAACTTGACAGAAACATCAAGTTTGCAGTGTTGTGTTTTCTAAACACAAAATATTGTAAGCAGAGACATTGTTCCTACATAATACATGTTGGCACGATCACAATTCATTCTTGTGTAAATAATTTGGGATAGCATTAGAAAAATTGCAAATATGGCACTTAATTTTATTAAGAAAACAACTGATGCAATAGCAGCTATGGCAAAAATGGGATGGTAAATAGGCTGGGGTTTTATAAAATTTTTCCTTGGGCTTTTCTGATAGTTAATAAAGATGTTTTATTGAAGCCATACTGTCAGGTTGAAGGAGACTCTACATCCTACGGTACGAAAGGTAGATACAACTAAGTCAGCTAAGTGATTTGGCTTTATTAATTCCTTTGAGGGAATCTAAGAGATTAATTTCTGACTTTTGATTAATGTGGGCCTGGAACTACATTACTGGATGGAGAAGCCTGTCAAACATAGAAGAAAGGATGAAATAGATCAACTTTTACCAACCATTTGTTTGGTGAGCTTGAGCTGACAGGCATTACTTTATTCTCAAAACATTAAAAAAAGCTACAAGCCATGCAGTGGGAAAACATGAATGGCATATTTGGGATCTGCCAAGTAGAATATAGCTGGAAAAAAAATTGGTCCTAAGTCCCAAAGTATAGCAGATCTGTGCCCTGATTAGCTCACATTCATCCAAACCTCCTTCTGTGCCCTGTGCTTAGATTAGGTTGTGCACACAACCTATTTTCTATTTATGCAACATCTGCTCTGCTTTGAGATTGTGAGCAAGAACATTTCCAGGCTCCAAAGCAGGATGAGATTACAGACTGGCAAACTGAGCTGGATAAAACAAGTCCAGAGCTACAAAGATTTAGGTTCAACTCAGATTATTAAAGATTCCAAAAATGTCTCTATTTCCCATTAATATAAGTGATTTCCCATATTTATACCTCCTTCCAGTTTTGAGAAGGAAGAGAAATAGAGTGCTTAATTAGTAGAAGTTCATCTAGTGCTGTTCTTTCACATGACCAGAGTGACAAATCTTGTGGCTATCATGTGTAGTGCCATAATTAAACCTTCAATCCTGATTATTCAGAGCTTGGAGAGTCATCCAAGCCCTGTCGTCCAGACACAGTGATGTTCTCCTACCACTGAAATGAAGAGGGGAGTACAGGAGGAAAGGAGCCGTCCAAGCACAGACAATGCCAGTATGAAAAATGTTCACCATGTGGGAACACTGCAGGGACTGAGAGAGGAAAAAAGGTGCAGTGCTGCTGAAACAGGGGGAGATGGCAGAGATGACACTGGGTCCCCCAAAGGTGATCAGTTCAGAATAGGAGGGTGCTTTTTTCCTAAGGAGCAACCAGCAAAATTTCTGTTAACATCTGCAGTAAAATTAACTGCAGTGGTTTCTGTGAAAATCATCGCTGTGGGCAGCAAGGCCAGGATTTGGTCTGCAGCAGCAACAGCCACTATGCATGGAAGATCTGTTTAATTTGTTTTAATAGCAACAGGCAGGAGGTTAAAAATCTGACCAAGGCGACAACCTCAGAGTGACTAACAGGACCACAGAGCTGCTCTTACCTTCCTGCTGGACTTGGCTTTCCTGATTGCATCTCAGACTCACTGGCAAAGTACATGAGAAAAGAGATGCTGCTGCTGAACTGAAGTTCAACAGCCCCACTGATACTCTGGGATACGCACAAAAATCCCGACCCCAGCTCAAATTCACAAGCTGGCCAGAAAGACAGTGGTTCACCAGTTTGGGTATCCAAATACTTTCAGCTGAGTTCAGTGGAATAATAGCTCACTGACAGCCTCTGAATAAATAAATAAAGAAATAAATACATAAATCCCTCTTTACTTGGCCATGATTGAGGGCTTCTTCCTCCCTTGGAGGAGGCTGCAAGACAGGAATGCCATTCAGCTAGTAGAACTGGCTGCATCAAAAAGCAGCCAGGATTTTTCCCTCTCCCCATTCTTCCCTTCCCCAACACAATAGACCTGAAAACAAAAGACAGATTATTAGGTTTAAGTATGTAGCCCATTCTCCACATACCCTTTCCTCTCTCCTCCCACCCCTTCTTCGGCACATCTGGTAACCATGTGTGGCAAGTGCTAATGAAGACTTTCCTGAGTGAGCTACAATTAGTTCCGACTGCTGTACGCCTCTCTCGGCTGTACTGAGGATAAATACCAAAACAAAACAAATATCTTCCCTTCACTGTTCCTGAAACCTCCTCTTGCCCCTGGGATTCCCCTTCCTCATTTGCTGCTGAAATGAGAACAAAAAAAAATAGTGTAAGCAAATACTTTGAGGTGGTCTTCTGCCTGATTTCTTTTCTCTTTTTAAATCAGCATTTTATTCATTTTGATTGAACACGACAGGCAGGCAACAGTGTTTCTATGATCCTGTCTACAATAGAGAATTGTTAAACAGATGTCCATTTTTTTTTCCTCCTAGCCTGGCAGTATTATACACATAGCAGTTTTATCTGCTTGAGCAGATCAAATTTGTGTGTGTGAGTGTGTGTGTTGCCATTTGGAGTGATTAGAATAAGCCGCACAGAGGCAAGATGTATTGTGCACAATTAAGCCCATCTCCAGACCGCACATTTTTGTTTACTCTTGGTCTCCTCTCCTTTCCCCAATCAAGCTGCTAATAGAGCTGTTTCAAGTTTCAACAAGACCACATTAACTGCTGGTCTCCACATGAAACAGAATGTCAAACGCCGGCCTCTCCCCAGGATCTAAGCACCAGCCTCCCTGTCCTCCTTTACATTCCTCTCTGAAACTGCCATGGCCCTCACCTTCAAAATTCCTACTGATTCCCCCCAGTAAACGCGCGGTGCAATGTGAGATTTCACAGTGTGAGACTTTACATATTCTTTGTCATTTCTCTCAGCTGCGTCATGCAACATGATTGCCACTGACCAACCCCTACTTGAGAGTGTGCTCCCACTAAACAAACAATCCAGATAATTGCTGTGGAAGTGATGATATCTGCATACATCATATTTCAATTATACCTTATTCACTCAAAAAATGGCTATGACCCTCCTGCGCCTTTTGAACGGCACCATATATGGAAATGTAAAAAAACTAAGTTCAAAAACCAGAACAAAAGCAAAACTGATGCTTAAAAAGGAGTTATTCTCTTAAAATACACATTTTTTCTACTTGCCAAATGATTTCTCAGAGAAGATGATAGGCTGGAGTAATGCAAAGAGGGGGGAACAAAAGGGGTTTTAATCATGGTTTGGATTAAAGAGTTGTGTAACAATTGCTCTCCTTCCAGGCACATATACTGTACATGCTCACTGTAAATGATCAGTATTTAAAGAAACAAAGTGCACCGTGACGCATTTAACATAAAGACAGCTGCATATACATTAACACTCGATTAATCAAATACACTGGTTATCTTTCTCCCTCATGATACCAGGAAATAGCACTTACACACACAGGACTGACGGCCAAAGCCAGGCTTCTCCCCTGCCCCAATTTAAAGTACATAAAACCCACAGTGGGGAAAAGAAAAACAAAAAAGCACAAGACTTTCTAATTTGAGGGCCTCTTTTTGGACAAAAAATATTGCTTCATCTCCACATAGTCTTGTTTTTCTCTGCACCAAGCAGGGAGTGGAGCAAAGCCGTGGCACTTCTAGCGGTATTTTTCTATAAAACATAAATTTTACACTTTGAAAAAAGGCTAATTTTATTGGTAATGAATACCACTAATAACTTAATGAGTCACTGCAGTACACACTTTAAGGAGGAGCCGGTGCTAATGCGTGAATAATTATTGACACAATTAAGCGCCCAACACTGGGCCTGTTAAACTGCTTCTGGCATGTGAGGAGTCCTTAATGGCTCCATGGCATCATAGAATGACCCTAAAAGGTTTTAAAGAGCAGAGAGCTCCCTTCTGCTACTGCAAGGGATCCTTGGATCTCCAATCCATTCCCCGCCAGATAATGCTGAATTGGCAAGGATTTACATCCTGTGTGGTGTTTTGCCTGTCGCCAGGCTGAATAATTACCTGTTTACCGATTCTGTAAACAGTAAGCTCACCCTTTGACCTGCCTTGGGAGAGACTGTCTGGTCCATAACCCTGCCGGGGGCTTCCTTCTGCCTAACAGTCACTCTGTGAGCCATGGCTGCTGCTGGAAACCCCGCTGCTCCCTTTCCACTGATGGCTCCAAAGCACAAGATGCCAACAACACACCAGCCACTGAATCCAAAGTGTGGGGGGGAATTAATCTCCAACTCACCTACAAAAGCTTTCTCAAAATTGGAAAAGAGTATTCGGCACAAAAAAGTCACGGCGTGAAACACCTCCAAGCTGTTTGGGCAGCCTAACCAAACATGTACTCCCATCCCAAGACACCCAAGCCCCGTCAGCTCCATTGCATGCACTCTGCTCCCCTCTTTTACAAAGTGTGCCAGTGTACAGATGTCCCAAATCTCTGGCCCCACTGTGCATACCACGCTTATCTGCGGCAAATACAGCAGAATCTCTGGAGATATGTGCAGGTTTCCAGCAGAACTATTTGCGAGGCAACATTATCATCAAGAAAGCCATAAAAAAGTCACCTCTGGCAAATAACTCTTGACCGTGTTTCACAAGAAGGGTGCTCGTGTCCTCTGAATGGACACGGCTGTCTGTGAGTTGGGATGTCCTGCCAAGACGCCTCATCAGTGAGCTGGAGCAACACATGCACTCACTCAAATTGACCCTTTTTTCTGAGATCCTGAACTCCGTCTGACCTTCCCCAAGCTATTCCAGCATGCATGTAGGTCCATGAGGTAGATGAACAAGCAGACAGACAGGACATAATATTTTATGTTAAAATCTGCACAGCCTGAGTACTGCACCTACAGAGTTGTCACTGAGGTGTCCCCAGCCCAGGGTTAGTGAAATGGCTTTGCATTTTCTCATCTGCAAAATGCAAACACAGATGCTGCCATCTTTGGAGGGTGACGTAGGCACATATTCATTTTGAAAACCTGCACTGTACTGGACACAACAAAAAAGAACAGGAAAACAGAGCTGACCTGAAAAATACACGTCCTGAAGTAGGAACTACCAAGCAGAGTCTAGTACGTCTCACACAAGAGAAGGCTTGGAAGGGCGATAGCACTTCAAAAACTAAGTAGCTTCATTAACTTCCTTTTATTAGATAATGGTAAATGATAAACCCCAGTCCTTCTTCCTGACGGACACCACAGGCCAACACCCAGCTTACTGAGACCTGGAGCAAAGGTACAGGTTGCCCATGTCCCACATGATGACACATTCCCACTGATGTAGTTCTACCAGACCTTCCACAACCCAAGGCCTTTTCTGAAACACCAGGAGTCAGCATAAGCTGGAAAGAAGATTGGCATCATGCATAATGAACTGAGGTGTTGTTACTTTTAGCTGCCTGACTTCTGAGTGGAGAGGAATGGGTATCTTTCCCCATTGGCTGCCCCCCAGTTAAGTCACAGGACCTGCCTGAAAGAGCAGTGAGAGTTTCACTTGCAGCTGTATCATGCCAGCTCGATGGTGCCAGACTTCATAAATGGCTCTTGACCTCTTGCCCTAGCTTGCAGCAGAAGGCAAGAGCAGTCCGGCAAAGCCAGGCAGGGTTGGTGTGGTTGCACTGGAGCGGGATTTCACTGCTGAATGTCCAGTGCTGCTGACACCCAGCCCTAGGAAACTCCGAGGCTGCCCTTTCTTCTCTGTAATAAACTAAATGTGCAACAAAATATTGCCACATCCCATGTGTATATTGACACAATTGGGACTTCAACCCCAATTTTGCTTTGTGTTTTTCAAATGGCTTTGTTTATCTTAAGATAAAGCACACGTTCTGGCCTGATACAGGGGCCAGCCACGTCGGGGAACGGAGTCAGTGCATGCACTGGGCCCTGGGTCACCTGAGGATGGAACCCCTCCTGAAGTGCTGACCTGTGGCAGGAGCCAGAGATCCCTGAGACACTTGTGGAATCCCTTTAAAAAAGAAAGAAATGATGAATTTTTTATGACTTGCTGTGCGAAATGTACATTTTGAAGTCAGCTGGTGTGAAAACTGCAGGGAAAAGGAATCAAACTTTAGGCTGTTGGTCATAGGTTTTTATAACATGAAGAAGAAAAAAACAGACATTGTGTTTGCATTCTATTTCTGGGCCTTTTAAGCTGTAACAGCATGAGTGGTATTTGCATCAGGAGTTACCATATATCATTGCAAGCAACATATGCATAGATGGAAAAAAGATGACGGCAGCAGCAGGTTCAGTGAAATCTCAGGATCTCTCTGTGATAGGGACCTGCTAAAGGTTTGGTTTTATTTAGCGTAGCTTAAAATGTCATTGGCATATGTGTTTCTCAATTAACACCAATTTAATACACTCCAGAAGTGTTCTATTCTGAGAGCAGGCTTCAGAGTTTACAGAGGATCTAACCTGACATTTTAGCACAGGATATCCAGACCCATTTACAAACAGGAAAGTACACTATGAAGGCTAGATTTTTTTTGTT
This sequence comes from Ifrita kowaldi, assembly GCA_013398055.1. Lineage (NCBI taxonomy): Eukaryota > Metazoa > Chordata > Aves > Passeriformes > Cinclosomatidae > Ifrita > Ifrita kowaldi. The sequence continues at coordinate 179,547 of VZRS01001727.1, read as the reverse complement.
TCACATTGTGTTATGATGGCTCTAATGATAAATACAAAAGTCAGAAAATTTTAGCAAACAGTGCTGTACTATGGGAATTATGAGTCCCTCCATCCTCTGTGAGTCACTCATATCCCCCAGATGAAATGGTGCCTTGCAGCAAATGCAGAGTTTCAGCAAGTGCATGGTTGATTTTCCTTCCCTGTGCCTTAACCATGCTGCACATTTTCCTCAATTGATAAGCTGCAAACTAACCAATAAAATAAGTGACAAATATATTAAAAAACCACAAAAGCAGACCCCAAACTCAACAAGAAGTAGTCACTGATCCTGAAAACCCTGGTACTTATGACAAAAATTTGAGGAGGGAAAGATTCTCTGATGATGGCTTCCTAAATGATAAATACAGATGTCTAACAGAACCCCAGCAACCAATCACTGATAGGCTGAAGGATTATTTATTAAACAAAAGGACGAATAAAGAATAGGCAAGTATCATTTCATATGAACTTTACACAGACTATGTGAATGCCTACAGTCTATTTAAAAAGAGCAGCCAGCATTATTAATATTGATTTTGGAATATACAGTTCATTAGATGCAATGGGCCAAATTCATCCCTGATGAAACCAGTAACTTTGGAGAAGCTGCAGGACACAGAAATACCTCTTTTCAGATCTAGTTAACTGTTCATTCTGAAATCAGTGACAACAGAAACACCGGGGAAAAGACATTCAAAAAATACTGGGAGAAAAAGGTTAAAATCAAGCATATCAAGATTAGGCAATACTGGTTTTCAACTTGCCCATGAATTCTGTCCTGTTGTGTGTCCATTGTCTGCACCAAAGAAGGGAAACCAGCCCAGGTTTTTGCAGTTCAAAAGTGTATCACAGGGCATTCACACAAGAGGGCAGAAGTGTGATTGGAGGGACAACCTGAATTAGGCCTTAATTATCAGTGTTTGGCTTTGCACTTTGTATGAACTTTCCTCCTTTTCTAAAGGGGGTAAAAAAAAAAGATAAATACTAAATATATTACATGCAACTGCTGAAGCTTTCCAAAACACACCTCCCTGGCAAGGTTTAGCCTCTGCACAAAAATCTACTCTTTGAGCTTCAGGGAATGAGCTGGAGTCTGCAGAAAATATGGTCCAGTCTGGTCTCCAGCCAATTGGACACCTCACCAAATTTTCCCATTTCCCTGCTACATTTCTGGGGAAACTCCAGCTGATGCCAGTGTAGGAAGGTAGGGAAGGGAAACTGGATGCACAGGGAGGAGATTGGGAGAGGAGGTGCTCATCATCCTGCTCCAGCTGCTCTGGCAGGTCCATGGATGTCTAGTTCAGCACATGCTGCAGGAGTGGAGGTGGTTTGGTCCCAGCTGAGCTCAGCTCCCCTGACACCCCTGTTTGGCTGCTGCTGTGACACTGTGACTCACTGCCCAGAAAATCACCATGAAAGTGAAACAGAGACTTTCATAGGCTTGTGTCGTAACCAGGTTTGGACAGAGCCCCACGGCATGACAAAATTCTACTGCTGAAACCTGGAATTTCACGACATGACAGAATTCTACTGCTAAATCTTGGAATTTTTTTCAATAGCAAATTTTAAAGCAAGCCCAAGGCAGAGAAAAGATTAAAGTTTTTTGGTCCAACAGGATCATTTAAAATAAACTGAAGCAATCTAAAGGCATCAGACTTCTACTGTCTCTTGCAATAAATAATTTGGAATAATCTTGCCTTGTAACAACATTCTCACCTACACACTGTCTAGAGCATGTGTGTTTGTCTATACCCATATATATATAAACACATCCTTGAATACAAACAGTTGGAAAGACTTCATCCTGAGCATGACTTGCCAGGAAATCTGGAGAATTCTGATATATGATGAGTTAAAATATTAACAGATGTGCACATTCAAAGTGAGAATTTAATCCTGAATTTGATCAGGAATACACACTGAACTCTGCTAGAGAGAACTCTGAAATTCAGTAACACTATACAAGATGTTATTTGTTAAGTAACAGGAAATCTCATGCTTCAGATTCTTCAACTCCTGGTTCCAGGGCAAGCCTAGAGTTGCTCATGCTGTTTTGGTCCCCTGAAAACAACTCAAAAGACAGGACTGCCTCACCAGGCACCCCAGTGGGTATTCACATCATCTAACTTCAGGGATCTATAACTGCTCATGGAGTCAAGGGAAGTTCCTAGTATGGCTGCTCTGAAGCCCCCTTGGATGAGCCTACCTTTCTCTATTGATTACACAAATGGCTTTCACCAGTTTAGGTACCTAATTTATATGAGGCTCCATGGTGTGATAATTTCATCCTCAAACCTTACAGTAGCACACATGCTAGTCACTACAAGCTAACTCAATCCCAAATGAGTGGGGTCTGAACTAAATTCAGGCTTCTGCTAAAAATGAGCCCACATGCAGATCTAGATGCCCTCAAGCTCTAAGAATCAAAGATCTTATTCTAGGTGGAAGTTTCTCTGACCTAGCTATAGCTTTTCCTGGAAATCTGGATTATTTATAGCTTTATAAGCCATAAAGACCCTGCCAAAAGGTTCCTTATTTATTTTATTCCAATTATATGGTAATTTTTATATCCCTTTTTTTCCAGCCTTCAGTTATCACTACTGAAGAATTTTTATGTTATACTTTCCTAAGCAGCAGAGAACTTACAGCAGTACAAATACCTTGCCTGAAATTCACATATCACTCCCCATTAAAGTGTTGCCTCCTTTCCTTTTCCTCTCCCAGCTTATAACACACAGCAGTGGGAAATGAGCAGGCAAAGTCCTGTTAAAGCTGAAAAGAAAATCCTACCTACACAATGGAATTAGAATCACACAACCATTTAGGCTGGAAAAGACCTCTGAGATCATCTACTCCAACTTTTGACTGATGATTATCTTGTCAATCAGACCACAGCTCTGAATGCCACATCCAGTCATTTCTTGAACACCTCCAGGGATGGGGATTCCATCACCTCCCTGGGCAGCCTGTTTCAAAGCTTAACAACTCTTTTGTGAAGAAGTTTATCCTGATGTCTGGCCTGAACGTCCCTGGGCACAGCTTGAGACTGTTTCCTCTTGTCCTATCCCTCATTTCCTGGGAGCAGAGCCTGACCCCCACCTGGCTGCACTCGTGTCAGGGAGTTGTGGAGAGTGAGAAGGCCCCCCCTGAGCCTCCTTTTCTCCAGATTGAACACCCCCAGCTCCCTCAGCTGCTCCTCATCAGACTTGTGCTCCAGACCCTTCCCAGCTCTGCTGCCCTTCTCTGGACTCACTCCAGCACCTCAGTGTCTTTCTTGTAGTGAGGGGCCAAGAACTGGACACAGGACTCAAGGTGTGGCCTCACCAGTGCCATGTACAATGGGACAATCACTTCCCTGGACCTGCTGACCATGTAATTTTTGATACAGTTATCACACTGAGCCAGGCAGAGGGCATGCCTGTGTGCAAGTTCTCCATCTGTGCTGGATGTACAGCACCTGAAAGGGTTAAGAGAGAAAGGAGAGCTTTCAGAAATACCTAGAAACAAGGACACCTGTAGGGTGTGCTCAGTTCGTTTTGAAGATATGTTGTTCTAACACTGGTTGAGTATATTGCTATTTGATATCCTGCTAGACAACTCTGTGGCTGGAGTTGTCAGATCAGTTAAGCTTTCTGTGAGGATGTTCATTTCAGCCAGGATCAAACCCTGGGCCTGCACAGGCCAGCCCACAAAACAGGCTGTGGTAGGACTGTACTGACCACAAGCCCTGCTGCCTTCACCCTTCCCAGGCTGCCCAGGTGAGGGGACAGCTCCATCCACACCGCTGGGAGCATGCTGTGCTCCATGGGACACACTCAGCACCTCCACAGAGAGCACAGGGACTCATCCACTACTCACTCATGCACTGCTTGTCTTTATTTCTAGCGTAAATTACTCCTGCTCCAAACAGCCCCTTCCTTTTCCTTCCTTTTGCACTTTTGCATCTTTTCATGCTGCCTTCTGGGGGTTAATTAATTTTTTTTTTTTTTTTAAATCAGGTGACAGGAGCACAATATGCTCTCCTCAGGACAATATCTAACCATCCTGCCAGTCTCCTCTCCACCTATTTGACATATCTCCTAAAAAGGGACAAATTCTTCTGGAATGCCTCACAAATCTCCCCCCTCAGTACTGAATTCATCCAAACATGTTTCATGATACAAAGTGTTGCATCTTCACCACGTTTTCAAGACCCATTTTGAACTCTCAGCACTTAAAGCCGAGGTGCTCAAATATTATCTTTGTCCATAATAAAACTGACTGCTCTTTGCTTCCTGCCTCTTCATCTCAAAGGACTTTTTTTTTGCACATTCTAAAGTAACTGCATCTTCTTAATGGCCTCCTGTGAGGAACTTTATACAAAGCATTTCAGCACTTAAATAAATCATATCCCCAGTTGTTCCCTGACCACTATTTTACAAACCCTTCCTGTGAAGGAGGAAAAACAATCTAATTAGTTAATCTTTGCACAGTACTTTGAAGAAGAAAGTGCTGTGTCTGTTTGAACATTCTTACACCACCTGGTGCGTTGCTTTTGGTTCAGTCTTCAAAACAGATCAGGATCCAACACCAGCCCCCCTAGGAACCATCCCAAAGAGCCCTGCAAGCCACCCTTGCTTTCTGCCTTGTTGGGATGCTCCTCAGATGAAACCACTCTCCATACACACACACATATCAATATCCAGAAAGAAAATAAAATGTCTTTCAAATCCTAACTGTGTAGTTTGGCTGTGTACTACAGGCCTTTTTCTGTAAATAAACCCATGCTTAAAACTCTCACTGGTTTGAGGACCGATCATGAACCCTTTACCCATGTACTCATTAATATTCCCTTCACCAGCAGTGCTGGATGAATGTCTGACTGTTGGGATAAGGGTGTCACAGTACATGATTTTGAGATTTTCACGGCTATGCAAACCAGCAAGAGAGTTACTAAAACACAAAGAAAGCAGCAACAACTTCTAATCAGTGGTTCGCCTCTGGCCTGGAAGAGAGCTTGGTGAAGAAGCAAGCCAGAAACAGATCAGTTCTCTCTAATTTACAACACAAGGTATCAATTAAATAAATTAATCAAGGGACAATTAATATCTTGTACAGTAGCAGGAAATTCAGGCCCCGCTTGTGCGGCACATGGCCTGGGTTTGAAAGCTGGCTAGACCCCACGTTGTGAGGTTTTATTGCTGAGGAGCTGGTGCTACTTCTCTTTCATCCAACGCCTTGGCTTTTTGTTTTCTGTTTTTAAGTGAGGGCTTGCGGTTGTTTCTAACCCATATGTCTCTAGTTTTGAGCCCCGTGGTTTGCCCCCTCTGTCTCTCATCATTGCTTTTGGCCCAGATTCTTGACAGGAAATGCGAGATTTATTTTGTCTGGCCTGAACTACATTGTTCCTTCCTGACTACTGGTGTTACTTCACTCCAAATAACACGGCTTTGTGCTTATTGCCTGTGCAAGGTCAGAGCCTGAGGGGAACAGGCGTACTTAGGAGCAGTGGTGAGAGAAGGGGATAAGGCTTACAGAGCAAGAAAAGAGACTAAAAGGCAGAGGGGAGATGGAGAAAAAGGTAAGAAATTAAGATACGATGAAAAAAACTTTTGGTTTGGAGGAAATCCCCTTCAGACAGCAATAAGATGAACTGCTGCTATGGAATAACTCTTGGATATGGATTCAAGCCAAGCGACTAATGCTAACATTATCGCTATGAAGCCGAAACACTGCCAGGTAATTTTTACCACAAATTTAAGGAGAAGAAAAGTTACCAAAATTGATACAAGAAATTTTAAATATATTGCTAAAGATTTTCATTCTTTGGCTGCTCGGCAGAACAAGCAGCATGGAACGTGGAACGAATCTGCGGTTCAGAGCAAAGCAAGCTGAATGCAAACAAACATATAAATGCTGAAAACCAAACATCAGTTCTTAAACGAATTACATTTGAGTTCCTCTGGCGCTTGTAGAAGGATTTGTAAATCTTTGCCTGGTATCATTAAGTACAAAGTAAATGAACGTGTAAAAGGTGGGGCAGGAGCTGTGCTAGGCATTGCAGCGCTGCTGAAACTCGTGACACTCAAGCCTAAACCAAGAGCAGAACAGCCTTGCAATAAAACAGTCAGTTTTATTATGGACGAAATAGTATTTGAGCACCTCAGCCAAAAGCTGCCAAACTGCTTTTTGACTCATCAAAGTGCTAAAAAAAATCATCTCTCCCCATTTACCTGACCTAAAATAAATCCAAAGCAAAAAACAAAGCTAATTCTCCAGTCAGCAGAGACACATACCTTGCCAGCATCCCAGCCTGCAATGCATTTACTCTGAGTGGGAAATGCAGCTCTAGCCTGCCCACACACTTGCTGTTATCCTTGAAATTGGACTGAAAGAAGTTGTTCACAACTTCAGATAAGCACAAGGGTAATGGGCACTTTTGCCTAGAACACATCCAAACACTAGAGTAAGTACCTTTTTCACACAAAATTCTTCATCTTAGGCTGATCTCAAATCTTGTTTTGTAGGACACTTTTGACAAAGTCATCCCCACAGCATTTATTCCTGTAATGGCTCAGGAGGAACTCAAACGCCTGCAGAAAGCCTGCAGTCACAAATTAGCTACTAACCAGCAAGTCTACAGAGGTTCAAATGTCTTTGGATAACTCTACAAGTTCTGATGCTTTGGGGACTTTTGTCTGATACCAGTCAAAACAAATTGTTCAGGATGGGGCCAGGAGCCTGGGAGAAGGGAAGAATGGCTTTTCAAACAACCTGAACAGGCATTGCCAGCACTAAAAGTCAAAAAGCAGTCCAGGCCCCCTCATGGTAGTCCTTTGCTACCTCAAACACTAAATCACATTACTGGATCAGTACCACATCACTGCACCAGGCACTGGGCAGCTCTGTGTGGTACAGAAAGCCAGTGCTCTGTCCTGTGATGTTTTGATCTGCACAGGTAAGATCCTGAGCAATATTCCAGAATTCTGCTCCCTGAGTATCACATCGTGTTCCCATACATGGTCAGCCAGCTTCTTCTCACTGAAGGGAAAATGGTTTTCCGTACCAGCTTGGAGGGGGTGTCTCGGGAGATGGGTCTTGCTCTTTATTCCAGAAACACAAGGCCTGTGTGTACACTGACTCAAACAACTCATTTACTTGGTCAAAGCTAGAGAAGGGTCTAAAACATGTGGTACATGGAAGAGCATGGGACCAATTGGCTCCAAAGAGGGAGGAGCAGGGTCTCCCCTTTCTACAGGAGGTTGTTACATTGGCTCAGCTGAGTGTTGCGTGACAAGTAAGAAGAGCCAAGATTGTCCTTTGCCATTTGGGGTGCAAATATCTAGCTGAGGCATTGCTTTACTTCCACATGACACTGGCAGCAATCTGACTGCACGCTGAAGTTTCTGTCTCTTTTATGCCATTACCTCAAATCGCTTATCCTCATGAAATTGGGAGTGTCTCAGTGTACTGGCTTAAAAGCACATGGTCAAGCTTTATGGTCCAGTTCTACTCCTTTTTTGCTGAAGTCTGAAGACTCAAAAGCTTATCAAATCAAGAATGGTCGTTTAGTAAATAATGGATTTTAAATTGAATTTAAGTTGGCAAGTGTTTTCAGCAGGGTGGTGAGGCAAATATGCCCAGTGCCAACTTCCCCACACTCCTCAAGCGAGAGGCTAAAACCTGTGGGCCACCTTCAGCAGTGCTTTGCACCTTTCAGAGTCTATTTATTTCATTGCAATTAGGTTTAAATAGTGTTTAGCATTCCATGATTGCCCTACTTTACAGTCCCTTCATTTTCTTAGCTTAAAAAATAGCGATGTTGCAACACTCTAGTGTTTCTGTTGTGATTGTCATGATGGAAGCAGAGCCAACGCAATTTGCCCATGTTTTACTCACCGCCATCTGGCAGGGATATGGTGACATGCTAATCTTCACAGGACTCTTGTTTTTCAACTATCTGCTGGACAACTAAGGAGATCACCAGGCTGCTGGGATGAGTGCCAGATGGGAGGCAGGTATGTTTATGAGTTTAAGATTCTTATTTTCTTTCAGTGCTTTCACATGCTGTTCATGGAGTGGCAGGAAAAGTGAAAAGGGGGAGGAGGGGATGAGTCAGTGACTAGACTACAACTGTTCAAAATCACTTTGAAGTTCTGCAAAAGGTGGTTGTTCACAGTCCACCTCTTATCTGCTGTTTGCTCACTTGGCCTTGAAGTCTGGATGGGCTTTTTGGAAGTCCTTCCCAGTGCTTTGCCCAGGGTTCCCAGTCTGACAGGCAAACGCATGGCTGAACACCGTACTGTACATACAGTACTCAATAAAATGGTCACATTTTCCTCTCTTCCTCATTTTTGTAGCTCTGATGAGCTCTGGGGTGATGGAAGGACAGTCATATGGTGCCTCACCAGTAATTACAGGCAGCTGACATGGTGTTAGTACTGCAGCTGCGTCTTGCAGAGGAAGTAGAATTATGGCAGCTTGGTATCTTGCAGAGGAAGTAGAATTATGGCAGCTTTGTATCAAGAACGAGAGAAGCCTTTGCTCATCTCCCTGGACTTAAGGGCTGTTTAATGGCAAATATTCCTGTAACAAGATGGAGACTGGGTCTTCCTGCTGATGAATGCCTGAGTAACCCAAATGATAATGGTAGCATCAAAGCTATATAGATACTTTGAAGTTTACCTAAAAATCCCAACAAGAAAATCCATCAAGTTCTGAATTGTGAGAGGACAACTGCAGACAGTGGATGAACCACTGCTCCTCAAGTGATCCAGACAATAAGCCAACTTTGTCTGGAACACGCTCAGGTCTCAGCTACATGCTGCTTCCTAAGCTTCCCTCCTAGATCCCACATCTCTCGGCCTCCTTAGGGGCCACAGCTCACTGCTTCAAGTCTCAGCAGGGAGGAGGGTGCTCAGCACCCACCCAGTTCACTGGGGCTGGAGCCAGTGCCAGCTCCTGTCAGCATTTCAGAAGAAATCAGCAACTTCAGCAAATTTATTTAACAAATGCCTTACCCTGACTCACCTTCTTGCAGCGGGGCCAAAAAGTAGAGTCTAGTTTTCGCCACTGTAATGACTAACATTCATAATGACTAACAAAGAATTACAGCTAAAAACACAAGCTGCTTTAGCTCAAACTAAGCAGTCATGGCTCACCAGTTAGGACTGAAAGATTCATGCTCAGCTCAAGTGCAGGGGAGTATCTGTGGCACACTCTCACCAACATGTGACATTAGCAGAGCTACGTGCAATAAATCCTTATTACAGTAGGCTTCTCAGAACAAAGATTTCTGATGAGGGGGCTGGTTTGGAAGAACCCTGTGTTGCATCAATTAAGCAAAACAAACAACTCCTCACAAATTTCCCCCTAAACAAAAAACATAGCACAAACAAACAAACAAACANGTTTTCAGCAGGGTGGTGAGGCAAATATGCCCAGTGCCAACTTCCCCACACTCCTCAAGCAAGAGGCTAAAACCTGTGGGCCACCTTCAGCAGTGCTTTGCACCTTTCAGAGTCTATTTATTTCATTGCAATTAGGTTTAAATAGTGTTTAGCATTCCATGATTGCCCTACTTTACAGTCCCTTCATTTTCTTAGCTTAAAAAATAGCGATGTTGCAACACTCTAGTGTTTCTGTTGTGATTGTCATGATGGAAGCAGAGCCAACGCAATTTGCCCATGTTTTACTCACCGCCATCTGGCAGGGATATGGTGACATGCTAATCTTCACAGGACTCTTGTTTTTCAACTATCTGCTGGACAACTAAGGAGATCACCAGGCTGCTGGGATGAGTGCCAGATGGGAGGCAGGTATGTTTATGAGTTTAAGATTCTTATTTTCTTTCAGTGCTTTCACATGCTGTTCATGGAGTGGCAGGAAAAGTGAAAAGGGGGAGGAGGGGATGAGTCAGTGACTAGACTACAACTGTTCAAAATCACTTTGAAGTTCTGCAAAAGGTGGTTGTTCACAGTCCACCTCTTATCTGCTGTTTGCTCACTTGGCCTTGAAGTCTGGATGGGCTTTTTGGAAGTCCTTCCCAGTGCTTTGCCCAGGGTTCCCAGTCTGACAGGCAAACGCATGGCTGAACACCGTACTGTACATACAGTACTCAATAAAATGGTCACATTTTCCTCTCTTCCTCATTTTTGTAGCTCTGATGAGCTCTGGGGTGATGGAAGGACAGTCATATGGTGCCTCACCAGTAATTACAGGCAGCTGACATGGTGTTAGTACTGCAGCTGCGTCTTGCAGAGGAAGTAGAATTATGGCAGCTTGGTATCTTGCAGAGGAAGTAGAATTATGGCAGCTTTGTATCAAGAACGAGAGAAGCCTTTGCTCATCTCCCTGGACTTAAGGGCTGTTTAATGGCAAATATTCCTGTAACAAGATGGAGACTGGGTCTTCCTGCTGATGAATGCCTGAGTAACCCAAATGATAATGGTAGCATCAAAGCTATATAGATACTTTGAAGTTTACCTAAAAATCCCAACAAGAAAATCCATCAAGTTCTGAATTGTGAGAGGACAACTGCAGACAGTGGATGAACCACTGCTCCTCAAGTGATCCAGACAATAAGCCAACTTTGTCTGGAACACGCTCAGGTCTCAGCTACATGCTGCTTCCTAAGCTTCCCTCCTAGATCCCACATCTCTCGGCCTCCTTAGGGGCCACAGCTCACTGCTTCAAGTCTCAGCAGGGAGGAGGGTGCTCAGCACCCACCCAGTTCACTGGGGCTGGAGCCAGTGCCAGCTCCTGTCAGCATTTCAGAAGAAATCAGCAACTTCAGCAAATTTATTTAACAAATGCCTTACCCTGACTCACCTTCTTGCAGCGGGGCCAAAAAGTAGAGTCTAGTTTTCGCCACTGTAATGACTAACATTCATAATGACTAACAAAGAATTACAGCTAAAAACACAAGCTGCTTTAGCTCAAACTAAGCAGTCATGGCTCACCAGTTAGGACTGAAAGATTCATGCTCAGCTCAAGTGCAGGGGAGTATCTGTGGCACACTCTCACCAACATGTGACATTAGCAGAGCTACGTGCAATAAATCCTTATTACAGTAGGCTTCTCAGAACAAAGATTTCTGATGAGGGGGCTGGTTTGGAAGAACCCTGTGTTGCATCAATTAAGCAAAACAAACAACTCCTCACAAATTTCCCCCTAAACAAAAAACATAGCACAAACAAACAAACAAACAAAAAAAATCCCTCACCTGCCATGGCCAAATTGGAAATGAACTTGTGGTTACAGCCAAGGGTGAAGCACAGGACATGCACATGTACCTTACCTTTCTTTCCTCACCAAAGGTAAGGCAATTACTATGAAAATTATCTGCTCCATTATTAATTAAATATCTATAAATTCACACACTCACAGACAGTCTCTCTCTCAATAGGTCTTGGCATAAGGGCGCATACAGAATTTTGGCACTGAGCTGAGAGTGGAATAGGCGGCACAACCTAGACATGCCCAAGCCTTCTTGACACAGGAACAGCTTCTCTTCCCTATGCCAGTGGTTTGCTCAGTGCCAGCTCTGATGCACACCCCCTTCCAGGAATGGCTCTCATCCATGCTGGCAAACAAAATGATAGAGAAGAAAATATGAAATTACTCTTCAAAATGTAAGTGGAAGGATGAGCACGGCGCCAAGTGAGAAGTATCCAAATGTGAGATCCCACACTGCTGCGTGTCAGTTGGAAAGATGACACACACACAGAAAGTCAAGCAAACAGGTTCGTCCGCAAAGGGAAGCTAAAGGAGACCATTTGCATTTTGTACAATAAAATGTTTAGATCAGCACTGCACAAATTATAAATAAAAACACTCACTATAGTCACCAAGAATGCAAGCACCCTATATGGAAGCTGGCCAGCAAACCCCTTCATTAAATACAGTGCGATCAGAAGGAAATAGGAAAGTGGCTGCAGACCTCTGAAGGCCAGCAGGTAATACTGCTTATTCAGTTCTAATGAGGGCATCCAATACTTATTTTAGACTACTCACAGGAGAATAAAGCGAGAGTTCAGGGTGAAGTAAAATCGACTGTATTTAACAATCTGTGACTGATTATAAGGGAGCAGCAAGTTCCAGATGGGTGGGAGTGCTTACAAAAACCCCTCTATTTTCCTACAACTTACAATCAGTGCTTTTAGTTGCCATGTATTGTAATATTGCCACTTAACACGACAAGCACAAGAGAACAAAGAAACATGAAACTAACTTTGCACCAAAATTTGGGGACTGAATAGGACATGCTTTCCCACTCAACAAAGGATGTAGTTCAGGCTTCTAATTTTAGCACCTTATTCAAGACAATATCTGATTTAGAATGTTCCTTGGTCAAGCCCTCAGCTTTGACCTAAGCCGAAGAAACTTTAATTCTGTTGTGTAAAATATGTAGGCTTTTTGAGACAGAAATCATGCTTTATTCTATGCTGTAGAAAAATCATCATGCAGACAGTCTTAAAATAACATTCACTTTAGCCGTTATTTATTTTCAACTGTCTTTATGAACTACTATAATTTTGAAATGAACAATTGTTTTTCTTTTTAAATTAATCTTCTGCATGTCCTCATAACCACCTAGATTTATTATTGCTGGTGGGCAAATCATGTGGAAGCATGGAAATCCCAACACTTTGAACAGTAATTAGTCCCTTTTCTGTTATAATTGCAAGTTCAAGAAACTGTTCATTTTTACATTCAGAAAAGGCAAGATACGTTAACACTGTGATTCCTGTTCCGTGCCTTTGCCCACCCAGTACCTAATCCCCACTGTCTTGGCACAGCAGTGGAAAAGCAGCAGGAATATGAGTAATGGTAAAAGCCTGGGACTTAGCAGCCTTAATTGATTCATATTCTGTGAAAAGCAAAAGAAAAGGTCTATGTTTGTCTCCTCGCAGAGCTCCAAAGTAAACCCTGCTAGACAGAGTAGGTGCATTAGACTCACCGTGTGCCTGTGGCTCAGCAGTTATGTAAGATAACACAATCCAACTCCCGCCCACAAGGATTTCCCTAGGCAGCAGCTGGGAAAGGGTTAATGCCTGATGTTTCCATTAAACCTGACCTACCTGGCTGTTTTGCAGCAGCCTGATAGAATCCTTGTGTTGGACTTTTTCACATGGACAAATGGAGTCACTCCATAAAGAGTAACACTCTAACAAAAGTTCAATTAATTTCAAATGGATGCACACAGCATTACTACTACTTGAACTTAAAACAAACGAAGCAGGGCAAGGCCTGGCATGCTCTGTGCTGCTACTTGCCAAGAATTAAAAGCTCCCCATTCAGAACCTAATGGATACAGAATGTATCTGGAGGCATCCCTGTGTACTTTGAACAGAAATCAATACTATCACCTCACAACTCCAGACAGGACAATATTCAGCCTCTCTGAGCTCCCCAATCCAAAAGATCTATCATCTCATCTCTAAACTTTCAAGTACGAGTTACACTCTCCTTTGCTGGGAATTTACGGTTAAGTAAGAACAGCAGGTACAATAAAAAGCCCACAAAACCCCTCTAAAGAAAGTCATTCTTTTACCTACTTATTTTTTAAACTCAACTCTGAATTCATTTTCAACACAAAAAGATTGAGGATGGGTGTCGAAGAGGAGTGATTATAGGATTTGCATTACTTTGGTCAACTGTTTGAACATACTAAAGGCCAAAACAGACCACATTAATGGGTCAGGAGCTGATGATCACAACACAAATCCACAAGGAACAGAATTCACCCTGCAAAAATCACCTTTATGAATAACATTAGTTGACCCTAACTCAAATATGGGAAATGAACTTACTCCTAGGTGGTGTTTCACCAGATCACATTTGTAGTAGCACTGTTGGGAAGATATAATGAAAAGATCCCAATGGTGAACAGCACATCGTCCAGTATTCCAGCATATATTTCCTATAGGCTTTACTACGAGAGTTTAATGTATTAGCATCAGAAATACTTTTTGTAGAGCTCAAATACAAATTGCCCTGGAGCTGAAATTAGAACAGGCTCCATGTTTCTTAGTTTGGGATGTTCAGGAACTGTCTGCTCTGGTTTTCTTCTTGATTGAAAAAATAGCCTTCACTAAATCAAACTTTTCTAGAAGAAAATTCTGATTGTGCCAAAATACTCTAAATAAATTAAATATTCTGGGGCCAGATCTATGCAATGCAAGTCATTTCAATATATTTAAGACACCTGTAAGCAACTGAAGCAATTCTGCATCACTTGGAATAAAACTTATGAAGGGCAGGGAAGTATGGGTTAAAAAGAGCAAAACAGTACCTGGCTTCAAAGAAATTAAAATTCCAGGAATTACAAATTTCACTTTCAGTTCCCAAAAAATCAGAAAAAAATAAGCAAACTTTTTGTAAGCATGTGAGTGGTAACAATGAGAAAAATAATACACACATTAGTGTTGATTTGTCAAGAAAATATCTTGCTAAATGAATCTCTTTGTGCTACTTATAATTCTTTGCAGACCACCAGGAGTACAAGTTGCCATATTTGGTTTGTGGTTCACTTTGTGAAACTCTCTGACACTACCTTCACACAAGTAAACCACAAGATCTTCAAGAGAGAGGATCGTGCTGGAACTATCACAAGGCAGACATGAAAACAACACACATCACAAGGAAAACAACTAAAACATTATTAATGGCTCATTACTTTAATGGAAGAATGCACAGAGCAGCATTCCACAAGAATCTGTCCTAAATCAGACTCTACTCAATATTTTTACTAACAACTTATACAATGGAATAAAGAGTGTTCCTATGAAATTCACAGATAGCATCAAACTGGGAGAGATAGCAAGTAGGAAGGCAGAATCAGAATTCTAAATAATCTTAAAAATTGGAGGAACAGCCTTAAAAGGATGCAATGGGGACAAGAAGATGAAACTATAATTAGGGAGAACAGTTAACTGCATAAATGCAAGATTGGGAGCAACTGATTAGGGAGCACTTCTTTGGGAAAGGATCTGGGTGTTAGTCAATTGCAACTCAACAGCACGATGATATTGTGGAAAAGTCCCAGCACCATACCAGGATATCTATAATCAGATGATTCATGAAGGTACACGAAAAAAATCTCTCACTCTATTTCATCACTGGTAAGATCGCTGTAGGGAACAATTTTGGGGCACTTCTCTAGAAAAGAGACGTGAACTACCTGTAGATGGTTTCTGATTTCCACTTGAAATTTAATAATCACTGTATGAATGAACATCTTTTTTCCTATACCTTAGCTTAAAATGTTCTTCTCTTTCTTGGTGTATTAATGCCAAATAAATCATGTAATACCTTTAAACACACCGAAATGGAACTGTACAAAACATTCTATGTGAATTGCACAATGGCTTCCTTCCCTCTTTTGCCGGGAATACCAAACCTGATACATCCTGCACCCAATTTGCCTTTTTCATATTTTCACATTTAATATTTCAGAGTAATCCTGTGATCACCTAAATGTCCAAGTCTTTCCCTCTCACTTTGAGGAAGGGAGGAGATGACAAGATATAGCAAACATCATTAGTCCTTAATCAAATGACCTTGTTGTTTATGCTGCAAAGTTTTACCTGACTATAAATCCCCTTCAAAGTCATCTATTGTGGCTTTATGGCATTGTGACCCCCCCTTAAGATGACAGTGCCTCTCAAATTTTATGGTTGGTTTCTGTTTAAAACACAATTGTAAGAACAATTAATGTTCTTTCTTTATTGGTCTTCTTTTCCCCTTTTATTTAGGTATATGAATGATGAAAATGTCACAATGTAAATCACAATTTGTTCTTGTGTGTTTGTTTCGTTGTTTTGTTTTTTTAAAACAGAAGTCAACCAGATGAGGTTCTGATTCATTAATCCCATTAACTGTCATGACCCAAACCTCTATCTGTTGAAAGACTGCTAGGTTGTTTATTCTTTTTAACCCTTGTGATATGTTTAGATTGATTGAACATTTTCAAAGCTGACACTGCAAGGAATTTAAAAAAAAAAAAAAGCTGAAAATTGCAGTTCCCAATCAGGCAAAAGGCTTTGCCAAAGCTCAGCTCTATATGAGAATTCAGTTCTAAACCATATTATTTGCTCTCTAAATAACATGCAAGATACTATTCATGATCTACTGTGCCAATACTTTTCATAGTGCTCTAAAACATACTCTTTTCTACATAATGGACTCCTCAAATATATATTGGAACTGACAGAATGGTTCTAGGTTTGATGATAAAATTATAATGTGAAATTTTATGGCCTGTTGTAAAGAGCAGATCAGGCAGGGAGAATATACAGCCCAGGTGATGGCTCTTTCTGGCTCTGCACTGATCCCTACAGCTCCTCATATTCACTGACTAAAACAAGGACAAAGGAGTTATCCCAAACAGATGAAGCAAACAATATTTGAAACACTATTACAATTTTTAAAAATGTTCTGAATGTTTGTCTGCTTTAAAATGAATGAGATATATTGCTATTGACATTACCGTTAGTATAAAATAATATGTGTGTGTGCGTGAAGGGACAGGATAAGGAATGCTGGGGCTGACTTGAGTACTAGAGATGCTTTTTTTTCCACAGTCTTGTGATTCTTGCTCTGCCACGGTTTTCTGAAACAAGGATTTCAGATCTGGCTGCTGCAAAAGCCCAATGAGTAGTTCTCATCACAAGTTTCCTAAGGAGTCTCAGCAGACAGATGGAAACGATACACATGCGCAAGAGCCATTCCAGCACAATAGAGCCACTGTATCAGGAATGTGGGAAATCCAGCATCCCTCCATCCCCGAGCAGCTTTAATGCACTGAGCTGTAGCAGCTCCAAAGAAGTGTTTGTGGTCTACTGAGTCAATCATCTGTACATTAAAAAATCATAGCTGGCACTACTATCTCTTTGGCACAATACTTAAAAAGTATCAGTTAAAAAGGAGAAATAAAAGGACCACACCAAAGCCACACAAAAGTCAGAGTAATTCAGTTACTTGTGACCAGCAAAGCACAGAAAAACTCTTAGCTTGACTCCAGCTTGAGTGAAGAGAGGGCTTACATCTTTTGCTGAGTCAGGATCTTAGCACTGAACATTACCTAAAATTGCTGTGCTGCAGTTCTTAATCCAAAGCACACAATCTAAAACTGGTATCATGTCTTACATCCCAGTATTGGCAATAATGGGGTAATCTCATCCCCACATAGCAAGCAAGAGGCATGTTCACATACTCCAATGGCACAGAACTTTTTTGGAGAGAACCCTGTGTAGTTTGTTCTACACAACCCTCAAAAGCAGTTGTTTCTCACATTTGTGCAAACATGAGGAGTGACTGAGATCACTTGGTTTGTTTAGCCTGGAGAAGAGGAGACTGAGGGGACTCCTCACACAAGATCTGCAGCTTCCTCAGGAGGGGAAGCAGAGGGTCAGGTACTGACCTCTTCACTCTTGTTATGAGTGACAGGAGTCTGGAAATTTCATGAAGCTGATTTGGGGGAGATCTAGGTTGGACAGCAGAAGAAAGTTTTTCACCCAGAGGATGGTTGGGCACTGGAACAGGCTCCTCAGGGAAGTGGCCAGAGCAGAAGGCCTGACAGAGTTCAAGAAGTGTTTGGACAATGCTATTAGCACTCTCACTCTCCCTAGGGCAACCAGGGAGGACCTGGAAGAAGAGATTCCCTACCCAAGCACAAACACTGTCAACTGCACTCACAGCAACCTTTTCCCATCATGTTAAATGTGTTAAAAACACATGTATATCAGTTATATTTGAGGATAAAAAATTTCTCCTGGGGCTGGTAGGGAGATTTTTTTTCCAGCTCACAAGTGTTGCCACGGGATTGAAGGAATGAGGGGGGAGGGCTTACTGTTTGCCGCCTTAAACACCACGTGTCTGAGAATAAAGAAGAGAAGATCTGTGCTAGAGTACAGGATGGTTTGTTCTTCCCATTCATTTGAGAAAAGGACATTGTGGGGCAACCCCCCCACCAAAAAAAAAAGAAAAAAGAAAAAAGAAAAAAGAAAAAAGAAAAAAGAAAAAAGAAAAAAGAAAAAAGAAAAAAGAAGGAAGGGCTGATTTGGATGTCAGAGCAGAGAGGGTGCAGACCTCAGAAATACTTTACACTGGTTGTCAGCTTTCCTAATATACAACGGCAAGAGTAATTATAAAAACAAATAATCAGATATTAAAGTTGGCTTAATCCTTGCTTAAGTGCTGTAGACATATAACTCTGAAAGCATGTACAGTGTGATTATAAATAAAAGCTCTGGTCTGTCATTACATTGAGCTATTTCAGAGTTTTTAAAGATGGCAACTCGGGAATTAACAGTCTTGATGCTGTCGCAGCAACATCAGCCACCAAACTTCAAGCAGAGTCTGTGTTATATTTCATGTCCACCTACTAAGACTGATTACCTCCTCTTAGTCCCTGAATGGAGAGAGCAATTCAGGACATGTTCGGTGTATCTGTATCTAGGAATGTACTTAAATGTACTCACACAAATGGGTATTTCTCTCAGCTGGGGTCTCAGTTTCCTGGAGCTGATGCTCCTGTAGCCTACTGCAAACTGGGTTCCCAGTATAAGCCTGGGTGATGTGACTGGTGGTATATAAATAATAAAGTTTTAAAAAATTGTCACCTGGCCAGTTTTTTGATTACATATTTCTAGACACAGAGAAGTAACAGACACTTCAAATTTTTGCATAATTAAATGGAAAAAAAAAATCTAATTTGGAAACTATGGGTCAAACGTTCCTTGGTTTTAAATAAAAGAGAGAACTCGACACAAAAGCATCTGCTTTTGCACTGTACACACAAAATGCATAGAATCAGCAAATCTCATATAGCCAAGATTTCCTTGGAAAACATTAAGGTCCTTATCTCACTTGACACATCAAGTCATTACCACTAACCTCTTTCCCCACTGAAAAACTCCAATGGCTTTGAAAAGGATGATTGCTGTAAGGGAAAAACAAAGTGCTCAGAGAAAGAAATCCTCCTTGGGAAAATGAGAGCCTTGTCTTCTTGCTGGTGATGAATACAGACCAGCGTCATATTCCTGCACCTCTGCAAGTGAGAGGATGCTCCTGAAAACCCCCCTGCTCACCAGGGAGGACTCAGACAACAATCTCCAGACAAGCTGCATGCATGCCCTCTTTGTCAGGGCTGAAGCCTCAACAACCACATATTATGAGGAAAAATTTATTTGGAGACAATGCTGCAGATCACTGTGTAGTTGGGGAAAAGCTGCTGACTTGGGTGGAAAGATTAGAGAGGAGCTGCAGAGGATCTTGATGCAGTAAAGATGGACTGTGCTCCAGATGTGGCATTGAGGTTATTAGAATCCTCTTTATCAGCTGGTGCAAACACACAGCCACATAGAATTGTTTACAGCTCTGTCAAAGATACCTGAGGCTTAGGATCCTGCAAAACATGGAGCAAGAAAGGGTCTTTATTGACTGAACAAGTGGTGACCTGTTACCGAATGTGTTTGTTAGCACTTCCAACATGATCGTGTGTCCTGAGCCATGATTTGAAATAAAGAGCCTTTTCTGCTAAAGAAAACCCTCCTCTGTCCCAGAATTTGTAATAACACTTTTTTTCCACAGTCAAGATTCATTTCATCTGGCTGGCTTTTTCCCTAACCTTTTTGGCTTGCTTAATTGCAAGGCTACATTCAGGTCCTTCTGGCTCCGAAAGGGGGTCAAGTTTTCCTTTATAATTCGGAAGAAGAATCAACAAAAGCTGATTGTTTTTTGCAATTTTTAATGATTTCGGTAGATGGTTCCCATCTTTGCTTTGTTGACTCGGTCTGGGGCATTTTGGTTTGTCTGGGCCACAATACTATCAAAGTACAAATTACTGTATGTGCTATTTGCTGACATTACAAGCTGAGATCTGGCACTGAAAGCAACTTCACTGGGCTGAGATAGTGGCATGTGCTCTGTGACAGATTAGTGCACCAGGAAAAGGAAAAGCTCTTATTAAAGGAATTCAGAAGGCTTTTGTCCATCACATCACGTGTTAATTCAGCGACCTGAAACTCTTGATGATTCCTCAGCAGCTAGGAGAATTGCATCCTCACGTTTTTACAGTGCAAACTTTTCCTTTCCAATTCCCTTAACCTTTTTTTCCTACCTCAGTGCTTTGCAACATGAAAAGCAGAGAAGGAAAAGTTAACATGCTTTAGCAGTCCCCACAGACTGCTTAAACAAACACTGTGATTGCAATTTAGACAATCTGGAGTCCATTCAATATTAAATCCCCATCCCAGGCTACAACTACCAAACAAATAAAGGATTCATGGAGTACTTTACACTGTCATTTACTCCTGCAACCATTGTCACTTGACAATCCAGAGGAGGAGCCTGCAAAGTCTGATACTGCACCAGCTACATCTGTCAACAAGAAGACAGAGAGCTCTGCTAAGCAAACAGGCTTGATCCTGCTTTACACAGTCTCCCTTTGTCTTGCCCCAGCTGAGCCCCCTCTAATCTTCTCAGGCTATCTTCAGCAGCACAAGCAAGAACTTCTCCTGGAACCAGGCAGACAAAAGATGCCTTTTTTCACCCCTCTGGACTGTTTAAATGTTTATGCCACTCCAGCTCTGTCCCTGCACCTTTATCCCACGTCCCCACCCACTGCACAACTGGAATGAACACTTAGTATTTACGGCTGCAAATTCTACAAGTGTTATACCAGCACACTCATGTGTGTGTGTTTGTGGAGTTTTTACATTTTACTCTCCCTCAGCTGCAAATTATTTCAGTTACTTATTCAGAAGTGGCACCCAGATCAAACTCCCATTATGCTGCTTCAACTCAGCATGACCTGGTTTGGCTAGAGAACTCTCATTTGTCTCCTTCAGAATCCCCCTGGTATTAGAAATGTTCACCACTTCCAAAAATTGAATCCACTTGGAAACATTAAGGTAAAAATTATCAAGGTATATTACTCTAGAAGTCCAGGGTGGAAAGTACTAGCACTGGAAATCTTGCACTGAGTAACTTTTTTTCATAGTTACGCAACTTAAATAAATAGTATATAAGCAATATCACCAGGTAAACCCATAGGACACACTTCATCTCAAGAAACATGAATGAATGCAAGATTTCCAGCTGTTTCAGCATCAGGAACTGCCATATTTATTCTGGAAGGAGCAAACAACAGATGTAGTTGGATAGCAAGAGTTCATCTGGTTTTCAATCACACTCAAAGTAAAACTCAGTTTGCCATTATCATGTCAAAAGCACTTGATAAATGTCAGGAATCTGGGGGAAATCCTAATGTGTAAACCTCAAATTCCAATTGCTTAGCCAGGTTAGAAGGGGCCTCACAGGACAAAATCCTTTATCAACATCTGTTAAAGCAACTATTAGCAACAAGTGGTTTCCCTGACTTGTGAAAGTCACATGAACTGTATTTATGATTTTTTCCTCCTTCACTCAGTGATGAAACCCCTCAATCCACCACCTTGAACTGCTCCTGCCTGGGACGTGCCACTGCACAGCAATGGGTGGGATGTGTCCCAGAGCCTGGAGATGCCTTGGCAGTGTTTTGTGCTGATTGCTTTTTAAAAACCAGAGAGGAATATTTTAGAAAATAAAATGAGCATTAATCCAACCCCACCTTCCCACTGTGCCACATCCAGCTGCAACTCCACCTGCGCCAGGGAACAAGCAGTGCCCAGTGCCAGCTCCAGGGTTCAGAGGGCTGTACTTCCTCGGCCCAGCCCACACAAGCGTATTCATGGAGCTACTTTTAAACCAAAGCCTTCAGCTTATTTTGTTGCCATGTGCTTTGATGGGTTCCTTTAAAAATGCAATGGAAGAGAATCAGAAGGGATAGGTAACCCAAAGTCGCAGCTGGATGACTTGCTATCTGTCTGCAGCTCACACCTTGGAAAACTGATGTTTCCTCCCCACATACATCATCACCCAGTGTTAGCAATCTGACTGGTGCAGTTTATCGGACCTGACAAACCTAGGGAAAAAGGGAAAATAAGGAAAGAATTGCTGGGTGAAATCTGATGTAAATGCACCTATGTCAGGAATGAATTGAGCTGGTTAAATATCTATTTAAAAATCTGAATATCTCTTTCAATCTCTCATTCATCCCTCCACAAAAAGGGAAGAAAGAAATTCCGTTATCTCAATAGTATTTGCTGTCAGCAGCTTTCTTCTCTACTAGTAGCAGCCACATAGCTCTCCACTCCCTCACTATGAAGTATAATCCTAACTTTATATCCAATTCTGTTTAGCTGAGTTTTGATTACTGTGTCTCTACCGTGTTGGCCATTGCATTTTTTTTCTCCTTCTGCCTGTGAATGTATATTGCTCCACATAAATGGATTTTATTCTTGATTGTACCCAGGCATTATTTCCTAACAAATAAATCATTCTGAATAAAAATTTACCTCCCTTCCCCTTGTGTTGGCACTCTCACTTTGTAATTCTGTAAGCTGAAGTACATCAGAAATAACAAATTTTTCAGGCCGAGGTTACAACTCCTATTATATACTAAGGCCACAAATCCCACATTCATTCTATGCTTTTTGTCTCCCCGGCACTTTGGTGTCCTGTCCCTCATTTGAGGTATTTGTCACACTTTTTTAAAGGCCCATGTCATGCATGTGAGTCTTGGCAGGTTACGAGTTACAACCAGCAGCCTGCGTGACCCTTGCACTTCTACCCCCCATCCAATTTCTTTTCTTCTTCTCTCTTCTTTTCTTCTTGCTCTCCAAATACCATCTTGTCTGCCCCTGCGGAGATATCGCAGAAATGTTCTTCATCAACATACAGTGTCATCTAACACATGGAGCCTGCCAAGTTTTCATGTTGTTATATCAGGAAAATATCCCCCAGGGGCAAGGGGAGAGGAAGAGGTCATTTTTCATCTATGGAAGAGTGAGTAACCCTTTTCCTTGGCGACCAAGAGGGTCTTAATTTAACAAACCTTCTTTCCTGCCACACTGCTGCTGCTCACTTGCACACCATGGCAGGCCAGGCAGCATGAGAGCTGGAGAATAAAGAGCACTTGCAGGAAAGTAGCAGCTAAACTTGGCTTGGTGTGCTGGAATTCAAAATAATTAAATGCAGAATGGGAGAGAAGCCAAAAGTATAGGAGTTTCCAGTGCAGAGGAGTGAAATTTGTCTGGTTTCCAGGTGTGATGAGCAATCCTCAGAAGGCTATCATCAGTTCAAAGAAGGAAGCTCAAAATGTGGGTTCTTAGTTGAACTTTAATCAAACTGTATAAATCTTTTCAATCCTCAGAAAAATCTAGACCCAGGGATTGCTCAGAATAGGCTTCTTCAGGGATGGAGTAATTTCTTTATTCTTTTAAAAAGAAAAAAATTTGGCATTTTTCATTGTGGGCAAACCAGCAATAACACTGTTAAGTTTTCCATGACAAGCTAAAGTATTTTTTTTTCTTGGGGTCCTAACCCAAAAAGGGATTCAGGGGCTGAGTAAATAATCATTTTGGTTGTGGACATTTGCATTGGAACTGGTGCTTTCTCTGCTGCTTAGGCTCAGGCTCTCCTCACCTAAACACAAGAGAAGTGAAGCTGCAATACAAAATAACGCTTCTGCAGCTTGATGAAGTGGTTGCTGGCTGGGTTTTTTTTTCCAGAAGCATCTCTGATGACTTGTAAGACAGCTCAAGCCCAGTAGTACACATGACATTTTACATGTCCTATGCAGACAGGCACATTTTTCAAATGAAACTGCAGAAAACTCTTACCCTGCCTACAGAATTACACAAAATTAAATAAATGAATCACAAAATCATCTGGGTTGGAAGAGACCTTAAAGATCATCTGGTTCCAACCCCCAAATCAGGGGTTTGCACTAAGATCCCTCTATATGAACCCCTTATTAGCCTACCAAGTGTGAACAATATCCAAGACAAGAACAGGTTCATTTTCCAATATTGCTATAGACAAAAAACAAAAAAATGCTCCTCTCATTAAAGCATTTCCTGAAAGAGTAGGAATTTAAATATAATTGTTAGCCCTGAAAACCAGAAGTTAGTCTAAGTAAAAAATTCTGCTTTTTACAGCTGCAAACCAGTTCTGCGTTTGCAGCAGTGTCGGCCTCTTATTTAAACCATACCTCCAGCTTTACACAAATTTGAAATCATCCTTTTAACTAATTTCTGTGACATAGTCTTGTTTGAATTAGAGACATCAGGCAATAATATACTGTGAGTATTTGCCAGTAGTGACCTGTCTACAATGATGGTAAGACAGAGCATGGAGAGTTCTGTAGGCACTGCTTTTTTGCCTCCCTTTTCATCCAAGCTAGGCAAAAAGCACCATGGTCCCTAAAGCAGGGCTACAGAGGAATACTCTTGCTTGTTTTTTCAAGTCCCTCATATAGGAACAGCAGTGTTCCAGCAATTCTAAAAGCCAAAAATCTCCTACAAAAAGCTGTAAAACTTTCAAGACCTTTTTTCCCCCCTCCTCCAATTTTGAATCATCTTTGTAGTCTCAGAGATGACAGAGAGAAAAAGGAAATAAAAATCCATTAGAGATGGCTCCTTGTGTATCTTCACCCAACCATCTTCTTTTTCACCTAAACATCTTCAACCTTTTCCTTTTTTAAGTTAGAAGTACTTACAGTGTGATAAAGATTGGTGGGGTGGCTAGAACAGCATGAGCACATATTTTCCTTCTTTTTTTTCTTCACCAAAACCTTCTCTTAGGCTTTTGGCAACTTTTTTTAGATTATGCCAATCAGGAAGGAAAGCTATAAAGAAATACTCAAAGCCGGTTTTCTGGAGAGAATAACACAGCAATCAGGTTCAAGTTCTATTGCACCTACAGGCACATTTTCTTGAATTGCAGCTTCCTGAAAAGCTTGGCAAAGTAGTGGTCTTTATTTTCCAGCTCAGGATCATCTGCCCCTAAAATGATTTCACTGACTCCATTCAGGCTATTATCAAAGTATCCAAACCAGACTCTAGGCAGAGTGATAACCCCTCCTGACACGCTGGCCGGGGCGGCGAGCCTCGAGAGCCCCGCCTGGCTCCCTGAGATCGGCCTTGTGCCCTGCCTGCAGACACGAAGTAGAGCCAACTGCGTTGCCGTGCGGGCACAGCGCAGGCGGGCAGCTCTGCGCTCTTCTCCCCTGGGCAGAGGAGGCAGATGGAAAAGCCCGAGAGCCCCAAAAGCAAAGAGGCAGCGAAGCGGAGACTTCCGACAGTGACGGGTTTATTAGGGGACGAAATCCAGGGAAGTCTGAGGGAAGCAGGGTCCGTGCAGCGGCTTAAAAGGCGGAGGAAAAAGGGGAGGAGCACAAGGGAACAACCAATGGGGAAACAGCAACTGGGCGAAGATACAGAACATACAACCAATGGCGTTAACATGGGGGAGGAGATCCTCAACATGCACCAATAGGGGACCGTACAACCTGGAAGGTTCTGGACCAAAGGGCGGGAACAACGAGGGGAGGCGTGGCGTTTACACAGTTGCTATGTCAAGGGATCCTCCCAAAGAACTGCCCCCTGAATCGGATTCGTCCGCCCACCGTCGTAGGCGGGACGGACTTCCAAAGGGCGGTCCCTGGAGGGACCAGGAAGATGCCTTCATAGAAGGCGCCCCAACATCCTCCTGCTTTCATTCACATTTTGTTTGCCATCAGGTTCTTATTGCTACGCCAAACTGTGCCCAACATGAACAGCATAATGAAGAACCTCTTCTTGTTTTGTTTCAACCACAGAAATAAAACAGGAACAGCAGCAAAATCTCTTTACTTGCAGATACCCAACAGTTATTCCCACTGCATAGAAGCAGAGAATGAAGCAGATGAAGGAGACAGAGTAATGGAGCAAATCTTCCAAAGGTCCTACAAGTACAGGCTGGGAAAGTGGCTGTTAATGATCCTCACCCCTCTTCTCACATTGGAAAGCAGAAGTGATCTATATTATTCCTACACTGGATACAATTAACTAGTTAAACTGAATTACTTAAAAAACAAACAAAGAAACCAAAACATAAACCAAACCCTCATGAAATTTTCAGTCATGTTCTAATGACAGCGGACCAGAAGATGTTGAGGGATTCTGCTGCCTACTCCTTTGCAGAGGAATGACAAACTTTACGATTTTCCATTCTGTCTACAACTGCAACCCGTGCAGAAAGTGTTCTTCACCATAGGATGGACGTGCTCATTTTGGGGGGAAAAATGGAAGTGTATCCTTGCTTTCTTTGAAGAAACTCCTTACCTTTTACCCACATTTAGCTAATCCCTTCGGAAAACAGATATTACACATTGAGTGTTAAAAGTAAGCTATAAAAATTGGAAAAACTGTTCCCTATTAGATGCCTTGAGTACTGGTAACAGGAAAGAAATTATCATGTTCTTGGTACACGAAATGCAACATGAATGCTTAATTCTCAGAAAGTCCCACCTTCAAAAAATATTTAATAAAACATCAAAGCATCCTATTGCTTCTGAAATCCACACCAGATTCAAGCACAGATATGCAATTAAAAGCAAGAGCTAATTTCTGTAAGGAGGTGCTCTACTTTTAAAAACGTCTTTATGTAAGCAGTAATTTTTCCTTCCGAATTCAAATCGTAACTCTGTGTTAAGTGAAGAGTAAAATCTCTAGCTTGGCTTCAAAATGGCAATTTTAAGTCTTAATGACCTTCACACAGTACTTTTGAACATCACATTAAAAAGATAAGCCTTTGAAAACTTTAAAATGTGGGTAAGTAGGAAATATTTGAATAAGTAATTATGAAGGCTAAAGAGAAGAATGATGTATATCATCACTAGGCTATATTCAAAGAAATATATTAGGTCTTGGAGAATCAGTTGTTCTTAAAAAGACCCGTATCAGTATGAACGTGTATTGCAGGTAATGAGCATCTGCACATACATCATTCCTAAAACTCCTCTAAGGACTCCTCAAAAAACAGGAGTATTGGAGCCTCTGATTCAGCAAAGTGCTTTTGTTTCAGCATAATTAACCAGATGAAGTCACGCTCAAGTCAACTGTCTCACTCGAGGAGTGCTCTCCAAAATAAGTACACATATGCCATAAACAGTTGTCAGCAAGGTCAAATCCAATATTTAAATCAAGACAAGATTTAACATACTCTATGGATTGAGGACCTAGCTAACATGAAGTGCTTTGGGAATGAGAAAACAGTTCTTCACTGCTTGAATAAGGAGAGTGGAGTATTTCAGAGGGGCCTGTGTAATTTTAATCTAAAATGCCCAAGTAGTTTCAAAAAGGCCAGGGATTTCAAATTCCATGGGCAACATTGGAAATTTCAGCCACAATTCCTAGAAAGTTCAAGTCAACACTGCTGTGGTTTATTTTAAGATGCTGGGTGCACTGTGATTTGTTAGACTTGCAAGTTGCAGCCTCCTGAAAATGAGACGTACGTATGTGTGCTTGCATGTTATCCTCATAAATGGGATTAAAAACCAGTCCCTGCTGAACACTGCCATTCATAATTTAAGGGTCAAAAGGAAAGCAGAGATCCCTTTCTGCTGCATTTCAAAGCAGAAACAAATATTTATTTCAGTCTGCAAGCTACTGTGCTGCCATAACAGCACATTAACAAAAAACTATACTGAAAAGTGGTCCACATTTCTCAGTTAGGGGCTCCTATATATAACTTGAGTCATTTGGGGTTTTAGTAACAGTAGAACTTTAACAAGGTTAACCAAATAAGGTTTTAACTGTAACCTCTAGGGATATCTAATTGACACTACCTATAAAGGTTTCCTGTATAGTTTTTTATTTATTTTTAATACTTCTACAAACTCTAAATTGTTCTGAAAATAATGGCTACATTTAAAAAAATACAAAGCAAAAAAAAAAAAAAAAGGAAAACAAAAAATGCCGTAGTTAAGGTTAACCAATACCTTCCACATGGGAAATGGTGAGTTCCTACAATATTGATATACTTTAATACAGAAAAGCAACCTAAACTCTGCAAAGAAAGATAAGCTATTATCAGCTCATGCAGTCAAACTTATGTCTAGAAATCATGTAATTTTCTGCACCATAAAAAAAAAGCCAAGCAGACAGGATTTCTCTAGTAGCCTTAACAAGTTTTGAATGTCTTCACAGCGTGGGCTAAAATCTCCCATACAAGATCTGGGCTTTAAATAAAGTTTGGTTTGTTTTCGGTGGTAGACAGATAGCTGCTTTGAGAGGGAGGGTTGGAAAAGAAAAATGTTCCACTTAATTTTAAAATTGAATGGATCAAATGTTTTTGATACCGCTCAACTAACTTTATTTGGTGAATTGGGACACTGAATTATTTTATTTTATTATATTTTTAAAAATGTTGCCAAGAGACAGACTCCCTTCCCTCGGTGGGAGCTGTACCTATTTACACCAGCTAAAGGAGTCCATCAAGTCATATTTTTGAAGAGACATGAATGAGCTCCACATGAAAAAGAATGTGAAGTAGTGAATAGAAATTTTGCATGCAGGAAACTTGCTTGTCAATTTCAAGATGTAACAATAAAACTTCATTCACTATTCCAGTTATTAATAATCACAGCACAGCCTAACTTCCAGCTTACCTATGCCAGCACCTGAACTTTAGAACTGCAGAGGGTTTAAGGCCAGACCAAATCCAAATTTTGATGTTTGGTTAATAATTAGTATATTAATTCATTTCAACGTTTACAGCAAACACAGCGGCATTGCTGAAAATCCTAATTACAGAAATCAGTAAAAATTGCAGCACAATAATTACCCCCCTTTGTCTGAGGCCAGTCATTCATGGCTTCTCCTACATAATCTCATGAGCTGCCCAGGCCTCCCCTCAGCCTGCTCTTCTAAATATCTGAGGATCATAGAGGTGAGGTCACTTCATCACTCCTTGGGAGGAAAGAAAAGAAAAGAAAAGAAAAGAAAAGAAAAGAAAAGAAAAGAAAAGAAAAGAAAAGAAAAGAAAAGAAAAGAAAAGAAAAGAAAAGAAAAGAAAAGAAAAGAAAAAAACAGGGAGAAAAGCAAAGCATCTGCTAAAATCTGACTTCATTTGATTTACTCTCCAAGACTGTTTTTTATTAAATATGTTTGACTGCTATCTCTAATTAAATGTAGAATTAATTTTGGCAAACTAACCACAGATGCAGTTTATGTTCAATTTTATCAGACAGATTTATTTATAAGCTGTCAACTTCTTGAAAGACTTCATTTTGGAGCAGTTTTAAATTGCTAACAGTAGCTGTAAATGGGGCTACTGTTCTCTGGAAGACTAAAGAAGAAGTATGCTATAAATGTCCATTCCATCTGCGAGGAATAATAAAACAATCACATTCCTTTATATTTTTTTTCTTCCCCCCTCCTTCTTGGGACCTTTATTAAATTAGTTCAACTCAATTAAAAATAACTTCAAAAACATTTCAGGGCCCTTTGTTTCAGGGAATACTTGGAACTCTCTGCACGGAACGTCACCCTTTTAACTAATCCCTTTTGGGGAGCGGAGGAGAATAGTGGTATTGTGACTTCAGACAGTGCTTTCAAGGGTCTCTACTGTACCGAATTGAGGTCAGCGCCAGACAATGCCCAACACCCAATAGCCATTCAGGCGTTCTTCACAACTCTATCAAACGTGTCTTTCTTTCTTGCGTGCGCTTTCTCTCGTGGCAAAGTCACAGGACAATGGAGAAAGCCTCCAGCACCATTTATGGTCACTATATTTGCACATGACAAAGTCTATTCTTCCTGGTTTGCCAATTCCGTGGTAAAAAAGAATGAACCCTGGATAGATTTTCCCACCATTACAGTTGTTCAAACTTAGCTCAGATTAAAAACAGAAAACTCTAAAAACAACAAAAAACCCGTCTAAGAACAGTAAGTGCTGTTTGAAAGAGTAGCTACTCCAGTCCTTGCTATTTTAGTATTGAGAGAGAAGCTGCAGAGATGAAGTGGAAGATTAAATATGCTACATTATAGCCTGCATATGCATGGCTGAGGATACATTTTAGTGGAAACAAGGGATAAAGCAGAAGAGACTATTTTTCATCATATCATTTGCCATTAGCCGCGTTAGAAAATCACTGTTTGAACAACAGTGCAGGAGCTCGTCTGCACCGTGTGGTTTTGCTGGGGAAGGTTTCCCTGCTTCAATCACGAACAACAACAGCAGCAAATCAATTACTGCACATTTGTGCTGGCTACTGCTGCTATTTCTGAAGACCTACCTCAGAAGTTTTACTCTTTCAACAGATGAGGATGAGAGAGAGACAGAGTGAGAATGTTGCACTAGATATGGCGAGCTTGCTGCCAGGAAGATTTTTTTTTTTTAATTTTAAACATGTGCTACAGATACAGTATTCTTCACAACCTAAAAAGATCTGAATGAAAATGTGCTGCTGTTTAAAAAGACTGTTTATAACCAGTACTGAACTTGACATTTGCACTGCCTCACCCACACACCTCCAAAACACACACATCTTTTTTTAGTTAATCAGAAATGGCGAAGCCCCCACCCCGCTGCCTGACAACAGGGAGCGCAGCGACCCAACCTGCAGACAGTCAAATGCCATTAAACTCATCGTTTGAGAATCATTGCAGAATATTCCATCCTAGGATGGGATGATGCTTTTTCTTCATTTCTATTTCTGACCTTTTTGGCAATTTTTTCCTTCCCTTTTGCACCACACTGTTTTCGTGGCATTTAGCGGCTGCAGACTCCTTCCCAAAAAACTGATACCCAGCCTCATGAGACAAATCCCACTAGTGTTAGGAGCTGCTATGCTGCCCAAGAAAGTGCTCTGCTTCCCCCTCTCTGCCCCTCACAGTGCTGGAAGATGACAGCCAAGGCATCTTGCTCTGATGCTGTACCTACCCATTCTCGAAAGGTCCTGTGTGCACAGTCAGCCACACCTTCACTTAATCACACAGGACAGCAAAGAATTACAGAACAAGAGCTTCAGACTGATGGCTGGTTGATGGTGGTTTGGGTTGGTTTTTTTTCTCCCCCAGGATCTAACGTACTTAAATTGAATTATGACACTGAGGCTCCCTGGAACAGCTGTCTCCAGGAGCCAGTGTGATGCCAGGGACCAAATTCTGCTTTTTGGCTCACAAGGAAAACAACCAAGTACATAAATCCCAACCCACTTTAGGAAATCCTGTAAGTGTGGACTTCATTTTAAGAACCTTCCCCAGTCTGAATGTTCATCTGAATCAAAGGCTAAATGTCTAATTCAAGCTGAAACCAGTGGTGTATTAAGATCTAGGAGAATTTCAAGATCCATCAGGAATGAGTTACTCACTTAACTGGTAAACCTACATGAGATCTTTGGATGAAAAATTCTATAGAATGAAAAACCATATTGTTAATATAAAAAAATAACTATTAGCATATTCCACTTCAACAGCAAAATGTATGTGTTGGAGTACTGACTCATGGGTTCCAGACGTGGAAAAGAAGTGCCATTAAGTTACTTCCAAATTTGCTCCCCACATTTTGATTGTATGCAGACCCAGAAATGAGTCAGTACCATTAGCACATTCTTATTTGATAGAGTAAAACTTAAATATCTGATTGTAGATGTGAGCATCATCTACAGGCTAATAACCAAGGGTTTCTGCCTACAAATGGGAGCCTGTGTCAAACTGCAAAAACAAATTAAGAGGCCAGAAAAAGGATTTTCTGGGAGTCTGCTGGTCAATAGCTTTCTTTCTGCGTTCTTAAAAAAAAAAATTTAAGGATGTGCATTTAAAAAAGAAAGACTCTGCAAGAAAAAAGCTGCTTTGACAACACATGATAACACAGCATTTAACAGGCATATACTGTTTTGAAGCTGCCTTTAAAATTGCTCAGCTAGGTAAATAAATGCCAGGCAAATATTTTCCTAATGTGTTTTACTTGAAATTGCTCACTTTTCCTTAATTCCTTAACATAAGATGATATCTCATTATCTTCAAAAGATGGACCACATGTTCTTTGGAAGTTTCATTTCTGGAGTTTTTATATTAGGCCTTCTTTTAAGCCATGATAAGGACTTTTATTAACTACCTAGTGGATAAATTGACTTTGAAATGTCTCCTGAACCCCCAAAACACATGACAAAATCCTAATTACTTAGCCCTATACTTTGCGATCTACACTTTTACTAAATCTATCATACTTATGGAAAAAGATCTATTCAACTCCAGCAGGTTAATCTGGGTCCTAGAAAAAACTTATGAGGCTGATGCTCCATCTAGCAATCAAAAAACAGGGACAAGGGAAGGAAAATGCAGAAATAGATGGAACAGAAATCTAAGCCTCCTATATAAGGGGTTTTTTCAGATGCTGTTCAAAAATATTGAGGAGATCTCAAAGTATTTAGTTAAAAATATGCAACCAGTCCTTTTCCATATAGTCCTGGCCCACAGCTCTGTCTGTCAAGGGGCAGATTATATGCTGCCATCCCTGAGAAGAGCTGCCTATTTTCTCTAAATCCTGGTGCTGTGCATTCTCAGTGCTGAAGATGCCTCTCATCCTCCAGGTGATGGCCTCCAAGTTACAGCTCCAGCCTGGAAATTGCCACTGTTGGGAGGGCTGAGGAAGCACCATTCTCAAAGAAACTGCTGAATCTCCTGAATCTGATATTATTTATTTTTATAATCAAAAACTAATGTGAACCACATTCAGATTCAAATCACATGTTTTAAATAAAGATGTGACAAATTAAAACCAATTACAAGTGAACTAAATAAAGTATAGAGCCCCTCATCAAGACTGTAACTGTTTTTAGAACTCAGATTTCAAATTTCTTGTTTCAGACCCAACTCCTCTTTCCATTATACGACAGCACTTGACAAGTGGGAGGAGGCAAAAGTGAGAAGTCCAGCTTTGCCTCCTGGTAGGAGATGCACAGTTCCTGAGAAAGAGAAAAGCCTCAGTTGATTATGCCTGTGCAGCTCCTGGGGAGAAGCAGCACCCTGGTAGAGGAGGGAAATGATGCTCAGACAAGACCCTCAGGTGATGAAAAGAATTTCCTTGTGTCTTAGACTGTACTGTGGACAGATTGCTATGAAAGAAGGAGTCACTGCATTGCAAGGCTAAAAGACTGAAGGGAAAAGTCTAAACCACAGGAACCCACTTGGCAGAAGAAAGCTGATCATAAGCCAGGTTTTCTATACCATTTAATGTAATTATTCTGTTACCTTTTCCTTTTATCTTTAACATATATTTACTTGTATATACACACACATGTAAAAAAAGGGTCTTTGATTCTTTAAGAAGAATCTGGATGCAGAGTTTGAAAGCTTTTTCTATAACCCATTGTTTTGCATGAAAAGACAGTCAGCAAAATCCAAGAGGATATCAAGCCACCAAGACAGACAAATAGGTGGACAAATTGATTGAAAGATTTTTTTAAAGTGTCTCCATCCACAATGTCAGTATAGCATGGAACACTGAGACACCTTTAAAATCACACATGCATAATACAGGGTGATAGATGAAGAAGGCTAAATTCTAAATTAAAAAAACCCCAAAACATATTTTCTGAAGTGAAAAGGTATTTATGAGCGTCAAAGTGCAAACTCAAGAGTGCTTTTGGGCATGAAAGCTCCCCAGCCAAGCTAGAACAACATGAATTTCAACCCTCCACAATTAGAAGGTAACAAAGCTTAGTTTAAACTGCTTTTACTCCGCCAAGTTTCATTACAGAGCTGTTGGGATGGGCAACCCCACCCACACAGGGACCAACAATAACTTTCACGGGGCACTGGCTCAGTTTGGCAACCCACTGAGTTACAGCAAATAATTTGTATCTGAAGACTTAAATATTTGAGTGTACAAAAATATATCCACACCCCTGATATCTTGGTGCCTCTCTGTCTCAGGGAGAGCCAAATTTTCAACAACGCTTGATGACAGTGCTCCCTGGCACTGAAATCATCAGAGCTCCACAAGCGTGGCAGGATCAGTTTCTAATTCATACACACAACTTTAATTCATTCTTTGAATCCCAAGGTCTTGTTTTGCTACTGGATAATACAATGCACTGCTTATTTCTGTTTTGATAGCATCCAAAGAACTTTTGGACTCACTTTTAGGTTTCTGGAAAGCATCTATCACAGCAGACCTTATAAATATAAATTAATGCGATCCCCTGTAGAGAAAACGCACAAGATCATGAGTCCCCTTAATAACACAAAGGGGATACCTGAACATAAGTATAAAGATATATTAGTGCTATGTTTTCTTTTTTATGACAACAATTTAGTTTTCCCCTGTCCTCCCAGCCAGACTTGGCTTGTGTGACATTGAAAGAGAAGAATCATATACTTTCAGAATGGCTGACAGCCTGCTTTAGGCATTATATCTGAAAGCAAATCAGCAGCAGCAAGAAAATTGACATTTAGAGAGAGAATAAATTACAGGACATTGAAATATCTCTACTAGATCTGCAAAAAGTAGAAAAGCTAAAAAATAATAAGATCACCTGATATTAGTGGGAAGGCCAATGAAGGGAAGAGGAAGATGAAAGGAAGAAGATTTTGTCGTAACCTCCATGTCTACTCTGAAAAGATAGCATGATATACTCACAAAAAAAAAAAAAGGCTCCAAAATCTGGTGCTCAAAAGTTAGGACACAAAGAATAACAACTGCCTATACAACCTTTGTTTAGCCCCACCATGTAGATCAATTGCAATACAATAATTGCATGATCACAGATTATTTTTCCACAAGATCTCTGTACCACTGCACAGAACAAATCTTCTTGAGTAACGCGTCAAGCCTGGGTTGTCAGTGAGAATGTGGCTTTGGCTCATTTTCTGCAGACTGTGAAGGTGAGTTGCGGATGAAGCGAGGGATGAAAGGAAGGAAACAGAAGCTTACATTAGCAGACAGATAGATGGATCCTGCTTGGGCGGGCTGGATCTCCTCCCTGCCACAAAGATGTGAGGTCCCCTTTGTAAGTTAACTTTCCCAGGTATCCCTGTCTTCCTCATCTTCTGCGTGGGGGACATAAACTTGCTCTGCTGCTCTGCGTTATCACTCACAGGTGCCGCATGAATCATTCAATACATTACTCTGAACATAAGAAGTGCTAGATAATATTTACTATTGAAAAGGAATATATAAACCCAGATATAAACCCACTAATATCTTCAAATGTCCTGGATTCAACACGTTAGCAAAATTTCTGCTTCTTAGTTTCTCATATGTAAAACTGGTATACCCTCCTTTCTCAGGTTCCCAACACACCCACTGTGAAGATAAAGTTTGTGATGCTCTCTTCCACAGTGCCGCACAAAAAACTATGAAAAAGTAAGTAATTGTATCTTCAAAGCAAGAATGATATGTGATTGAATTGTATGGATGGTGCTGCACACTGTACCATAAGGAATAATCAAGAAAGATAAGGAAAGATTGAACAGCTGCTTATTTGTTGACCGCCTTCATTGCGTGTGGTCAGTGAGGTTCCCTTTAGAAGAAAAACTGTACTTGATCATCTAATTGCAGACTGTATCCTATGTACAGAAACGGGAATCCTGAAATGAAATTACACAGCAATGTAATTGGAGTGCTTGACTTTGCAAGCAATGCTATTTTAGCAAAGATTCTGTGCATGTAATTTCCTCTATTTTTCAAAAAGGCAGAGAAAGCAGCAGTTTCACCATATTTACAGCACTGCCAATATCTTTGCCACGTGGCTCAGAACATCCAGCTCTACCTCCTGCACCTTGCTCTTCTGCAAATGACAGTAACCAAGGACACAAATAAACTTGTATCTGTGTAGGTCTTACAAAGTGAATCTTCCACCAAAGTTTGAGACATTTCATGCCAGTAAAAGGGATCCATCCCACATCCCTGGTAAAAGGTACTTTTTCTGCCCTTTCCCCTAAATCCTTCCCACTTTATTTTTTCTTCACTATTCTTTCAGTTCAGTCCCACTCTTCTTGTCTACCAGTGTTAACTCACAATCTTCACTGTCCAAGACCAAATCTTTCCCTTTACTCCCACACCTCTTCCTCAGCTTATCTCAAAAGCACTTAAAGTAGATATGTATGGGCACATACTGCAAAAGTCATGGCAAATGAGCAGAGTCAATCACTTGGGAAATTCTGTCTTTGCCTCACTGCTGTGGACTATTAAGACTATTTGTAAAAAAAAAAGCCCGCTAGTTTTTCTTTTTTTTTCTTTTTTTTTTTTTAAATGGATGAACCAAATATTTTCTCTCATATCATTCAATATAAGAAAAGCAAACAAACAAGAATAAGAGTGTGAGGTCAGACCAAAGGTCCACCTTGCCCAGCATCTTCTCTATAATTGAGTGACCAAAGCAGATGTCTAGGGAACAGTGAGTTTAAATAAATCAATAAATCTGCCTAAGGCAGATATTCAACGCTTTACAGTCTTATAGCAGGAAGTGTTTGACAACTTCAAAAATATTTTTCTTCTGTAGCACCCAATAAATCTTGGTTATGTTCCTAAAATCCCACTGGAGAGGCCTTAATTGCTGATATCAGATAATAACATACAGTCGGAGAAAACAAACAAGTTCCTCAAAGAATACAAATAATAATGCTTCTGGAATGTCATTTCTATTCCTTGTGCAAAACATATTGGTAAAAAGTTACTTTTATCCAAACTTATAATCTCTGGCCCCAAGATACACAAAATTTCACCTCATCATTGCACTCCCACAAAATTCGTATCAGCCTGGTTTTAAAGAAAAAACTCTGTTTGTCAGAGGTCTGTTTGGATTCTTGTGTTATGTATTCTTACGTTGAAGATGCAAACTCATCCAGCACTGGCTAAGTGTTAAAATTGCAAACCTGAGCTACTGTTACTATTAGAGGGTTCTCAAAGGCCTCAGGTTTTTAGTTAACTGAGAGTGATTCCTCACTAAATCTGGCCTGCCCAGCAAAGAAACGTATTTTTTGACATTTGCCATGAGCTATTGAGCCTTCTTTAAAATAAATAAAATAAGAGATATAAAGTGGGCTGGGGCGGAGGGAGGAGTGAAGGGGGTGTATATGGAGCAAAAAGGAGTGGGAGAGAGAGAA
Organism: Ifrita kowaldi; assembly: GCA_013398055.1. Lineage (NCBI taxonomy): Eukaryota > Metazoa > Chordata > Aves > Passeriformes > Cinclosomatidae > Ifrita > Ifrita kowaldi. The sequence goes on along the minus strand of VZRS01001727.1, from coordinate 142,562 downwards.
AAACTGTATATAACATAAAAAACAAAGTAGTCAGAAACAAAATAAATCAGCTGAAGTCTCAGCAGTGCTGTGGAGTTGTTCCCAGCTTCTCTGCAGCCACTGACATGAAGTGTGAGCTGTATTGTGGCAGCAGGATGACAGTGTTAGCAGCATGGCAGTGTTTGACACCACACTGCTCTGCTGCACCAGGCGTTCTGGGTCTTCACATGGGAGATAGGTTAGAAATATTTGGAGAGAGAGAGGGAGAGGCTAAGCAGGGCAAGGAGCAGACTTGAGAAGAAAGCAAGTCTTCTACCACCCCTTTCACTGCTGACTCTGCTTTATGAAGGCTGGAAATCATTATAAAGAAAAAAAACATCCCATGGAAAGGCAGGTTTATACCTTTTTTTCCAGGTCTGACCCAGGGGACCAGCTGGTATAAAGTCCTGGAGTTTTGCTTTCCAAAGGTTTTGGGCACTCAGGATACAGACACCCTACCTGTGGTGGAAGTTCTTCCTCTCTCACACCACAGCTGGACCTTCCAGCCAAGGACTGCTATGGTCCAGTATCAGCAGCTCAAAAATCTGGGGTTTGTATCTACCAGAGGTTCCCAAGTTCTTCTCCTTTGGGAGAATAGTGTCTCTCATTTCAGGAAGCCAATACTGTCACCAGCACAACACTACTGACTTCCTTATCAAACTGCATCTGTAAACATCCGCCCATGCGAGCAGCTGGGAGTTTCTGTTTGATAAGGTATTATCCAAGCAAAGCCTCAAGAGCCACTTGTGTTGAACTTTTCTAAAGCAGGCAAAATGTAAGGCTCTTCTACCAGGGTCTGAATGAAAGTCTCCAGGGATTCGTGTTCTGAGTCTAGGATCTATGATGAACCACGCAAAAAACCCAAACCATGTTGCATTTTCTGAACCTGATGTCAGTCACAGTGTCATTATTATTATTATTATTATTATTATTGTTGTTGTTGTTGTTGTTGTTGTTATGCTGGCTAACTACAAACAATTAAAGCAAAGGGAATGGATGGGGAGCAAACAGGAAATGAAGAAAGAGGGAAGATTACTTGTTAAAAACAATAACAATGTCCCGGAGGAAACAGTAGAAAAGTCATTAATTGTAGAATGCCCCCTCCCTGTCTGAATCTAGGCTAGCAAAGTTTATTCTTTCTAGGACTGAACAGAGGATCAAAAGGAATAGTCAAAGTCCACAGCCTTAACAGAGAGGGCAGTCAAGCAGGTATTGGAAGGGGACTGAGGAAAATGTTACTTGGGGGTTCTCTGCTTCTCTCAGGAAAAAAGCAGGGATTTTAGGTCAGCTGGGGTTTACCCCAAACCCTCCCTTTTTGTTTTAACATTTTTGTCTCCCTGCAGTTTACTTTTTCTGCAAAAATAATTGCTTTTAAAAAGCTGTTCTGAGACATTTTAAACAGAAACTGTTCCCAAGCAGTTGGAAATGGGAGAAATAGAGGAACATGTAAACAAGACAGTCACTTTTATAAAAGAGGCAACTGCACCTGTCAATAAAGGAAGTACTGAAGAAAAATAAGTGCAGGTCTTTTTGTAAGACTGTGAAATAAGAAAACGTGGTCTCAGATTTTCCAGGAGTCTCTGCATACTTCTGTAGATTTCTGTGTACAATAACAACAACACTGAACAAATGTAAATCCAGGCCTGACCTTTGTGGTTTTGTCCCATCCTTAAAAGCAAATCCATGCAAACCCACACAAAACTTGAACTTTGTGATGTGAAAGGAGGTCCCAGGAGTTCAGCCAGGCACCTGAACTGAGTGAGTCAATCTTTTGAGGTTGGCTCTTCTCTTCCTCTCCCACACTCGTGGTTGGTATTTCAAATCTAACAGAGTCTGTGAGATACCATCTCTCTTAACAGTGGTTGTGGCCACCAACTTTCTTCTCTATAATCTCTCTCCGTTTTTCCTATGTAAGAGTTTTAAATGAAGTTTGTTCCAGACTATTAACCTATGACAGAAGACTGCAGAGATAAGATTTCACTGACATATAGAACAAAGAAAAAGAAAGGGTGTGAAAATTGCAATGACAAGGTTGCCTTCATAGTTCAAGATGTATGAAATGAAATGAACTAAAATATCTGACAAATGTCTGGATAACACACGTTGGGCACTACTCACTTCAGCTGAGTCAATCAGAACTGCATTTAATAGACAGCACAAAAGATTTCATTTACAAACACAACTCCTAACTGGAATATCTACAATTTATCCAATATTGTGCTGCTTTAAAGAATAAGTGATGTAACCACTGCTACCAGGACATATATTCTCAAACTACATTTCTAAACTAGGCAAAATAATTACTCCTTTACGCTGAAACCAATTCAGACTCTGTCTGTAAGAGGAAAAGCTATTGGGAAAGCTACTATGTCACAGTTAAACCGATCAAACAAGCCTCATGTATTAGACAAGACCAAGCCATCTTTTGACTGCATGCCAAAAAAAATCTTTCATCTTTGGCTGTGCAAGAAGTTTTCATATATTGTAAAGTGAAGATGGTTTCAAGCTGAAAATGCCACAATTCTGCAGAAAAAGGAGGAGGACTGAAATCAGAGACAGACTGAAGGGAGTTATTTTCATAGTTGCTGTTGTGAATCAAGAACAATACATCAAAAGCAAAAGCAAGGAAAAATGTAAAGGCTTGCATACAAATATCATCCTCTGTGGAGAGTTTCTGCTGAAGTGCCTGTGGTAATGCCTAGTTTGACACCAACTTGGCAAAAGTCTCAAGTTCTATTTCCTTTTGCACAGCTTAACTTAATACAACCACACACACAGAGCACAAACCCAACATGGATAGTGCTTACATTGCCCTGAAAGTTGGCCCTGTGAATGACACCCTTCCTTTCTGCTGCAGTTCAAAATTATCTGTTAGTTCATGTCTTTCAGGCCTAGCTGGAGACCCTCCTTCTGGGAACCTCCTCTGAGGAGCACCACCAGGAGCAATGGGATGCTTCACGGATTTGCATTTCCCTCTAAGGTGCACCAAGATACCTGGATGCCCCTCGCATCCTCAGAGATCCAATGTACTCCAACTCCTGCTCTGCTTCCCCTTTTCCATTCCAGATTTTCATACAGCAAATATATCTAACCCCATGAAAAAAACTATGAAAGAGAAAACAACAAAGCAGCAAAGCAGCAGGGTAGGAGAAATACTACATTGTTTGTTTTTGCTAGGGACCAGAACACAGTCTATTGCTTGGAACAAAAAAAAAAAAAAAAAAAAAAAAGAAAAAAAAAAAGGAAAGAAAAAACCCCTAAATGAATGAGTCTTTTTTTCTATTGTTGTTTATGACCATAATTTAGCAATGCATTTACTGGCCACTGTAATCATCAAACAGGCCCTGACAATTAACAAAAAGACCATGAAAATGAAAGTAGTGAAATGGAAATGAATCACAGCTTCACCACAGCAGAAAACATCTTTCTGAAGAAAGACAGACTAGAATGAACACTACTGCAAGTAAATTACATATTAATTAAATGAATTAGCAGTGTTGCTATTGTCCCATTTGGCTACTCACAGGCATTTTACAAAACAACCCTTGCAGCTTTACGAGTTTCTGTCTTTTCACCACATACTTGTGTAATGCCTGCTTCCCGACTGGGATTCCTATTTCCAGCAGCTATTGGATGACAGCAAATCCCTCTATCCATCCCACATCAAATCAGCCTTATGCAGACAAACTCCAGCAGTTATTCTGAACAGTGTTTTTCCATCATGCCAACCTATGCCTCTTTTTGGCAGAGGGCCTGTATAAAACTGATGAGGGCCAGGATAATGCTTTATGATAGACAAGGGGAGTATGTTTCTCCTGCTCAGCTTTTCAGACTCCCTTTAAGATCTATGTGCTTTCATTAGAAATCCATATTATATGGGGAAAGTGTTATATAAAACCAAATCCGATTTCAAATACTTAAAATATGTGTTGGGTTCACAAGAATTTTTGGTTTAGATATGCAGTCATTCTTGTATTCACTACAGAGTGGCAAACAACCTTCTGAAATCTGCTGTAAGATCCTTTGCATCATTGCTAAGGTGCCAGACAGAGTCTTTGTGGTCTTCGGATATGGGAGTGTACTATATTAAAGAACCTGGCTTCAGGACTTTTGCATGTGAAAAAAAATCATATGTTTAATGGGAATGACCTTCAAAAAATGTTAAAAAACCTGAGGCCCTTGTATAAGCTGGAGCCCTATTTCTTTGGTGTGTTGTCAACAACTTGTCAACAACAAGGCAACATCAAACCAGTATTTAGAGGCAAAGGAAATAAATACAACCAAACAAGCAACTTTGGAGAAATTTTCAAGCATTGTGGCTTTGCAGTTGACAATTCTCTAAGGGAAATTGGCCCTCTGATGCTGAGGAAATGGGTGGTCCAATTACTAATCTGCTCAAATTATTTTCATTCCAAAATATTGTTAAAATCGCTGCCATAATGGAGCAAACATCTAGCATCAAATAACTTAAAATAAAAGCTCAGAAGCATGCAGATGCTCTCCCTAGAAGAGGTGGGAGAAGCCTTGCCCTTTCAGCTACATTTCCTGCAGAAAAGGCTTACTGTGGATGAGCTCAAATTAAGACAGAACGTACTGACCTACTGAGCATTTAGTCTTAGCTTAAGCTGGATCTCACATTCTGCAATTTATTAGAGCACACAGCATTTCCCTCTGCAGTCATGTTCTTGGCATAAATGAAGTCACAAATCACCATTGTTTAAGATTATTAAAGGTCTTTCTACATCAGCGTTATTATTAGCATTTGGGTTTAAATGAATAGTCTGCCATTTTTAAGCTACAGTCAAATAAATGAGACTCCAAATTCTGCTGGGAAAGGAAACCCCACACTGTCTCATTTGAATAGAAGGCCAACATACATTTTTTGGCTATGCCTGTCAGTTTTCCCTGACTTGATAAAGAAAATTCAAATGCCTACAGACAAATTAAAGTGGGAGCATAATGCATTAAAAGATTACTTGTGGGATGTTGACATTCAGATATGAACTTCACACCTTCATTTTATCCTCACGATGCAGCAAAATACAGTCCTACATCCTAAAACGCAGCAAACTCCAGGGAAGCTCACTAGGGCTGGTACTGTGCAGCTCAGCACTGCTATGTGATTTCTGCCTATTTCACATATAATATGTATGTAGAGATGCATTTGTTTTAAACACTTATTGAGGCCACAGGATTTGTGTATTTTAAAAGAGACCACATCCCTTTGTAGGTAACAGAACAGTGGGTAGGTGGGCTGGGGTGGGGTCAGTCAGTGTTTTATTCTTCAACCTCAATTCTCAGTTGAGGCTGGAGATAACAAGAAAAAAAAAATCTTTCCTTCCAGGGGCAATAAAATATTTAGCAGCTTTTTATATGGTTTTGTCCTCCTCTTAGACAACAAACAGCAAGAACTGCCAGAGAAAGAGTATTTACATGACTGACAAAGTGATCTGGACTTCATGGACTATCTGAGAAATTCTGTGATTCTGTTTTACATTCCCAAAGACAAAATGCTATGGGAAGAAGTCATGTGCACTATATACAAAGCAATTCATGGGCCCAAATGTAAATCTTGTTTCATCAGATAGCTTGGCTCTACAGTTAAAGTAATTTTTTTTTTTTTTGAGTGTTGTGGATGTGTTCGAATGATGCATTTCATATGTATAAATTACCTCCTGCCTTGTAAAGTTATCATGAAAATGAGATCTTGCTCTAACTCAAGCAAGCCCAGAGATAAAGGAGATAATATCAACAAAGAATATCAGCCCTTCCANGCTCAGCACTGCTATGTGATTTCTGCCTATTTCACATATAATATGTATGTAGAGATGCATTTGTTTTAAACACTTATTGAGGCCACAGGATTTGTGTATTTTAAAAGAGACCACATCCCTTTGTAGGTAACAGAACAGTGGGTAGGTGGGCTGGGGTGGGGTCAGTCAGTGTTTTATTCTTCAACCTCAATTCTCAGTTGAGGCTGGAGATAACAAGAAAAAAAAAATCTTTCCTTCCAGGGGCAATAAAATATTTAGCAGCTTTTTATATGGTTTTGTCCTCCTCTTAGACAACAAACAGCAAGAACTGCCAGAGAAAGAGTATTTACATGACTGACAAAGTGATCTGGACTTCATGGACTATCTGAGAAATTCTGTGATTCTGTTTTACATTCCCAAAGACAAAATGCTATGGGAAGAAGTCATGTGCACTATATACAAAGCAATTCATGGGCCCAAATGTAAATCTTGTTTCATCAGATAGCTTGGCTCTACAGTTAAAGTAATTTTTTTTTTTTTTTGAGTGTTGTGGATGTGTTCGAATGATGCATTTCATATGTATAAATTACCTCCTGCCTTGTAAAGTTATCATGAAAATGAGATCTTGCTCTAACTCAAGCAAGCCCAGAGATAAAGGAGATAATATCAACAAAGAATATCAGCCCTTCCATCTCCCTGTATAAATAGCTTGAACAGCCTCCTGCATTTCAAGGGCTCTTGCCACTGATGATCTTTAGGATCTTGTAGCTGAACTCTACACTTCAGCAATGAGGACATCCAGTGGCAATCACCAGTTAACTTATGTGATGCGAGTGCTGTCTGCAAGTCTGAATTTGGTATCTGACACTATTTTTGTTCTGCTTACATCTGCATGGCATGAATAATAGCCCTTTTCTTGTTTGGTGACTGTTTTTCTTGAGCTAAATTGCCTATTGACTCTAGCCGGAAGCTAAACAAAAAGGGCAAATAATACAGCAGAAGCCATTAAATAATGTATTTTTTTGCCTATCATTAACATGAATACCATGTGCAATTTCAATCCCTACAGAAAAGCCATAACAATCTCTGACACTGGTGTAGAGCAATTGCTGATGAAGACTCACTGCTCTAGCAGCAGTTTTTCTTTATAAAATATTTTATGCATTAAAACACCTGGAGAAAGACCAATTATTTTTTGTAACAGGCAAACAGCAATTCTAGTGCTATTTCATAAAAGTGGAAACTAAGGCAGAGAGCTGAGGCTGCTTTGTGAGTCAAAGGCTGAAGAGGGATTAGAAGGTAGGAGACTTCTTCCCGGGTCAAATCCATCCCAGCCACAACTGCCTTGTTTGTTCAGCAAGGATTGTGTTGTACTGAAACAGTGCAAGGTGAGCTTGGAAGGATGTATGCCTACGTTTCATAATCATCCACTCTTCAGGATACCCTGAGCAAATCCCTGCTTGGCACTGTTGCTAGGATTGCTTTTAGCAGAGGAAAGTTTCCTGTCTCAGGCAGGAGCATTCATTCCTCTGTACCCACCTTGCTAATGAAGAGGAGAGGAGAGATTTTAGTTGCTCTGAAGCAGCCACTACTTGAAACAGTCCCCACAGGGAGACTCTGGAAAAAGTTACTGCTTCTTTAACCTAAACAGAGGCAAGATCTTGATAGGAGCAAAGGACAGAGCTGCGACTGCTGAGGGAAGGAAAGAATTGAAAACAATTAGTGTGTTGATGTCAGCTTAAAGAGGGTCACCAAGAGATCAGCTTTCCCTGCATCTGTTCTTTAATTAAAGTGAGAAAGGTGGCAGTGTCCACTACTCATCACTATGGTAACACTGAAATGCCACGCTGCTGGGAGCGGGATCAGCCATGAACAGAGCAGGTATGGATGAGGGAGGGTAAGGGAGGACCCTTGGCAGCTGCTCCCACACCTGGGAGCCCCTCCCTGCTGGGGCAAAGCACTAAGGCTGTTGGAATGGGGGCACACTACACACCCTGCACTGCTTCTGCTGAGGCTGAGCAAGAGAAGGCCTCCCGGGATGGAAGACCAGGAATGTCATGGCCAGGAGAGGGGAGGGGTTTTGGCAGGTTTCTGCTGTGGGTGTGCACCCGTCACCCTCTGCCCACTACCGTCTTTGATCATCACTAGTATACTCATGCTGTGCCTTATCATCTTCATTGATGATTTAAGTTGCTACAAAAATATTTGCCAAAACTATTGTTTGAGTTGTCCTAATAATAGTGATTATAATATTCCTCCAATTAATTACAGACAGCTGCACTCCCAGCTTTTTCCACTTTCTCTTCCAAGTATTTCTTGCATTATCAGCACTGACAAGAGTTTTGTCCACAGAAATATTGGTCTTAGGGGTTTTTTTGGTGGGGTATTTTGGGGGGGTTTGCTCCTTCTGGTTTCAGTAATTACTTGTGCAATTGCTTTCCTCTTCTTCAAACTGCAGCTCTAAAATAACACAAAAATGATACCAGACCAAAATAACATAATATCAGTGCAATTAGAGTAAAAAATGTCTAATACATTTTGCAAATTAACTTCCAGCCCTGCAGTTGAGACCCCATCCTATATCTTACCTTAGAATTAAAATAATCTGGGTATTTTACTCCTTGAAAACGATTTCTGAACATAATTTCTTCTCTCAGCTTGAGACCTGTCTCAAGAACCAACCATGCTGCATGTATATATCCAAGAGTCTCTGGAGCTCTCTCCATTTAGAGTCTAGGAACTGAGGAATAGAAAATAAGTTTCACTGTATGCCAACATGGCAAAGATCCTTCCATTCTTATATTTTCATACACAATTTCAACATCTTGCCTTTCAAATATGACAATACATTAACAAGATTATGGGAATATATATTATCCTGTACTACTATGTGAACAAAGCAAAAATGATATTCCCTTCGAAAAAGAACCTGTTAAAAGCCCCTATTACACCGGGAGCAGAATCATGAACAATTGAGCTAATGACTAGGTAAAATATAAAAGACATTTTCAGTTAGGTGATGAAAGGTCCTATTAACATAGATGTTTTTAATGAGCTATTTTAACTTGTACCTGGCATTTCTCAGCTTAGATCTCTCTTAGATCTTCTGGTCATTTCTCTCTGGTTCTCTACAAACTCTTAGATCTAAACCTTGGTTAGTTCACATTTCTTGGCTGTGGCTATTACAACATATTGGACCACCAAAATATTTCATTTAACTTTTAGTTTGCAAGTGTCACATAATGCTTGAAACTTCTTATCTTCCAAACAAATAAAGGTACATTATAATAAAATCTATTTTTTTTTTTAAATATTGCACTAGCTATAAACTGTTGGTGCATTTCTGGCTATTCATTAGGTCCATTAATAACACTAAGTTAAGCAGTCTGATAATTGTAATCCATTGGCAAGGATTTAGCAAAGACTTCGAATGCGTCCATGCACCCCAAACTACTGACACCTTACAGGAAATTCTAACACAAAGGGGGCTGTACAAGACCAGGAGCTCTGTCTTCTGCCTTATGCAGTGCTACAAGATGGTAAAGAGAGAATACAAAATTAGGGCCATCACAGCACAGCATTTCCTCAGTATATTCTCCTACTCTCCCAATTCGTTGATGGGTTATTGGTGTCCTTGATCAATTTTTTTAACATTTTTTCTACTGTGAAGATAGGGGCAGGGGAGAGAACAACCAGAAAGGAACACAATCTCCCATATGTGATTGGATCATAGATACAGCACTAATGGACATAATAATTATGTAAATACAGTGGAATAATACTGTTCTCTGTTCCTTTCCTAAGAACTCTTAGCATGCTACTTGTTTTATTCATTGGTACTACACATTGAGATGACACTCGAGTGGAAAACTAGTTTACAGTTCACCACTCTGTATGCAAAATTAGAATTATTTTTCCCCATATGCATTACTTCACAATTTATACACACAGATTTTTACCTGCCATTAATTTTACCAACCAGTCACTCACTAATGTGAGATCCTTCTCTGCAATCTGTCTTGGTTTCAGCGAGATCCTTCTCTGCAATCTGTTTTGGTTTCAACTCCTTGAATAACCTGTTAGAAGCTGCAACCTTTCTTCATTTTCCTTTCTCAGATCATTTACGATATGTTGAGCAACAGATACCCTAGCAGCACACACATCCTGTGAGACTACACCACTGGTTCCTTACACTGTCAAAACTGTCTATTTATTCCTGCCCTTTGTTTTCTACCCTTTAGCCAATTATTTATCCATAGAGACTCTTACTCCTTATCTCATGACAGCTAAGTTTTCCAGGAGCCTTTGGTGAGGGACCTGTTGAATGCCTTTTCGAATCAAAGTAGATAACACCAGGATCTCTCCCTGACTCCTCTGCAGAACTGCAGTAATCTGTGAAACGCAGCTTCTGTTAACAGAAACCACATTAACTCTTCTGCAACATAACATATTTATCTTTGTGTTTACTAACCCTATTCTTCGCTGTTGTTTCATCCAAATGGTCTGTTAGGGTGTCTATTTCCCATCTGAATTCCTTTACAAGTCATGGATGAATACTGTCTGGTCCTGGCAATTTGATGCTCCACATTTTGTTGATTTATTCTCTCCTTTCCTACTGACACTGGAAGTTAAGTCAGCTCCTGTGACACATTCCCCCACCCCTCATTTTCCCAGTAGAGTTCTGGCAGACAACATCCAGAGTATTTTCTGTCAGCAGTACAAGCAGATTTGTGTTCACAGAATCACCCTGTAGACTCTTATCTGGTGCATCCCACACACACTTAGATAAACAGACAAGATCCTCCCCAATACAGGCAAAACTAAATCTGGGTGCTCAAAATCTAAGCCTAGTTATAAAACTCAATCTGAAAATTACTCCTGACTTTTGCAAAAGCCAAGCATGCTGTATGCAGCATAGTACTGGTGGGAAAATCTTAAAACCATGCAAGTTTTGTCATGCAGATCCCAGCTCAGTACTTTGTACCAGCTCTATTTCACAAAGTTTGTCTGTTTTCAACAGAGCACCTACTGCAAAATAACACTGAGCAGACTGTATATTAAAAAGCCATCCCACGCATATTTATAACTAATTTATTCTTCATTTCTTCTGTGTTGAATAACTAAATTACAACTGTGGCTCAGTAACCCCTTTTAGTTTAGGAAAGGGCAGCAGCTTCATTTGAGTAATATTTTAGCCCAATTAGTCCATTAGTCTCCAGTGGAGACCAGAGGAGAATGGAAACCAGTGAAACAAGAGTCCTGCAGGATTCCTTTTAAGTAACAGACCTCTGACTCATCTGATATCATCTGGCAGCCCTCATGATCCCTTCAAAGATATTTCAAATTTTCCAAGTGTTCCGCAGAGACGCTAAGCAGGCATTTGCAAGGAAGAAGGAATGTATTAGCATAGGCCGCCATGGATAAATCAACCTTATAAAGGAGTTTCAAACTCCTCATGTGCTGAAGAAGCTTCAAAGTATCTGAGAATTTTGGCTTCTACTCTTTCCCAAACCCTACAGAGTATGGGTTAGTCACAAAATAGCACCTTGTCTTTGCACAGGGATGTTGTCTGAGTGGACCTGTTGGACGTAGCTGTCCAACTCTGGTTTTGTATAGATTTAGTGAAGAAGTGGCCAAAATAAGACACACATTTTTCTATCTGAAAAACAAAACTATTTTAAGGCCTATTTTAGACTTCTTGCTTTATAATATGTATGCGGCAGCTAGAAGGTAGGAAAAATACAGATACAAACGCTCAAAATGAAAATTCTGAAGGACTTTCTTGGTCCTGTCTAACGGACAATCTGAAAGTTAGTGACAAGTTTCAGTCAATTACCCCTTCAATGAATGCAGAGAAAACATCCAAGAAAACCAGCATCTAAGGCAGGGAAAACTGTTTGCTTCATGTACGTATCTGTATTCAGGATAAAACAAGTTTCAATTATTAGCTTAGCTTAAGCACCTGAAACAGAAGTTACTGGACCAATGAGAGATGTGATACTTGTGGCAAAAGTGGCAAGTGACGCTTCAGTATCACCCCAGAAGTTCTCCTCATTTCTGTCACCTTACAGCACCATAAACATGAGACTGAGAATATTTTCTCTGTTCAGGGAGAAATTCAAAGTCCCTGGAAGCTGAGGCAAAGAGAAGTATCATCCTCACCAAGACTACCTTGGAGTGTTGTCATCAACCCCAAACACATCACTGAAAACATCTATGTAGCCCAAGCCCTCTACTCTTCGAAAGGAACCTTAAGCCTTGGCATGGGCATGCAGGTGTGTATAGCTGTTCTCACCCACAAACTGCAAGTTTAATACTCCAGGACTGGCATTTATACATTTAAGAATATTCATATATAAGGAAGTCTCCATATGCATAAAACTGCAGCCACACCTACACTGCTACCAGCACAGAGATAACAAATTCAAGGCTTGCAGGAAAATGCTATTTCAGCACAGTGACTGAAGAGGTGCCTTAGCACAGGGTTGTTCTCCAGTTCTGTGCTTTGGTTCAAGTTATATGCACAGAGCTTAAACCAGCAGTCACTGGCAAAAGACTGCATTTCACAATAGGAATGAATTTTCAATTGGTCTCATCTTTTATCTTTATCATTCAATACTATGACCTATCTTCTCATCTGAACAAATGTAAAGTCTTTTGCAAATAAATATAGCACATATACAAGCACTGAAATAAAACTTTCAGCTAGTGTGAGGAAGAACTGCTAGTCTCCCAAATAAAAATCATCATTGTTAAAATAAAGTATCAAGCAGTCTGATACCAATGCATGAAAGATGGGACACTGATTTTATAACTCTCATCCAGAAGAAATGCTAGTTTCAAGCTGCATGATACTCAATTTATCTGTCTTATAGGGCTGAAAGGCTAAGTCTGTTCTCATGGGGTTTGAGTTCAAGATTTTCATGGAGAATTTATTTATGAATCCCAAATAGCATTTTCAGTGGATGTTTTTGATATTTTTTTCTTATGTTGCTGTTTGCATTGCAAATAATGAGATAAAGAGCAACTCTACAAATAAAGTCATTGTTAAAACTTTTATTTTTTAAGTATTCACAAGCCTGAACTGCACGTGACGTTTCTTCCTCAGATGCCTGACTTTACGTGACAGCAAGAGAGGAAAAAAACACTCAGCCTTCATCTCCCATTCATCTAACAGCCACTGAATAATGGCTTTAAAGAACAGGAATACTAATCTCACTCTAGTCATCCTCCAGTGAGTGCAGGGGCTCCACACCTCAAGTTCCTCCCCACAGCAGAACTGCTGCACATTTTACTGACAGATACATGTGTAGAAAGGACAGCTTCAATTTGAACTTGTTTTAAGAATTTGACCCAAATCTCACTGAAGTTGAAAAAGCTATGCCTGCCTCTGCCACTTGTATTGGCATAGACAACCTGTTGTTTTATTACCATTAAAATGGTAAAATTTTATCCTTGTCTGTCACTGCTTATCCTAAAGAAATGCAAAGCACTCGACATAATGATGTATAAGTTATCGTGTCACAAACATGACAAGAGGATGCTGCTCTTTACCAGAGCGCTGCTGTAGATGACAGGAAGAAAGAGGTAACCTTTTATTGTAGGCAGAACAATTAAGGTGTACAGATGACAGTCTGGAAATTAAGATACCATGCTAAAATTAATTTCTGGTACTACAAAAGCTGTGAAGATCACAAATAGGATTACAAAAAGAATTTACTGTTCAGTTGTATACATCTCATATTAATACTTAGATTCCATAACAATAACCCTCTAATTTGCTTAGTGGAATATGCCAATAACTGCAGAAAAACTTTTTTTCAGTGTTCTTTGTAGAGTTATGGAAAGCTATAATAATATCTTTTCCCTTATTACAAAAGAACATTTAAGATGTCACTTTATTTTTACGATTTTTTTATTCCACAAAGGAACCTTATCTTTCCTCTCAGTAAAACACAGATGCTGCCAGCACAGCATGAACATTGGGCATTGTGCAATTTCAGCTCACCTGAAAGCTTCTCAAGAGTAAAACCTCAGGACTATTTTGGTAACATCACTTGGCTGGGCAGTACTTCAGGTGTGGGGTACAGTGTGGTACCCGCAGCTCCTTCCAAGGATATCTCCTGATTTATGGCAGCAGGTAACTGGACAAGACAATAGCAACACTTTGATGGAATCGCACATGTATAACTTACACTGCCTCCTCTTGCATACACAGAATGAAGTAAATAAAAGGAGCATAGCTTGGCTGAAAAACAATGTTTCTTACACACTTATGAGCTATTTCACATAAGCTTCTGTATTGGCATGGAGGAACCCTGTGCACTTGATAGGGACACAGCAATAAACTAGGGAGATAATGACCCAACCTGCACATTAGGTTGGCATGGGAAGAAAATGCTGGGTGAAAGAGGTGAGCAGGCATAGGCACAGGCACATTAAGGCACACAAATCTCTGTATCAATAAGGGGTTTGAAATCAGATTAATGTCTACACAATTAACAAGGCTGTTGAAAGATCTGCTTTACAGCTGCTGCCGCTGCCAGGAGATGATGACAACTGAGGAAATGAAAATCAAAGGAGGAAACAATTACAACAATACTCGCTGAAACTATTTAGAGTTCTCTTAATAAGTCAGCGAAACAAGTAATTGAAAGAATGTATTTTATTGCTGATTAAGATAATACTTAATTTAGGTCTTGTTTTTAAAAAGAGCTCAAATTAACAAATCAGGTCTTTCATCTGAGTGCAAGTGAGAGCTCAGTAGATTCTCCTCATATCTCACAGTCTGGAGATTCAGAGGGCGGGCTCTGGGAGAGAGCAAGGATGAGAAAGAGGTAGGAGACATTTAGGGAGAGGGGCCAGCTGGAAAGAACAAAGTGCCAAAATACAATTATATATAAGATGTCAACTTTTATTCATTCCAGTCTAGCAGCACAACAGTAACTACACCTTGCTTTTCTACACATTAAGTTACATTAGAATTTTCCTGTTCTCCAACCATCACACAAATGGTAATGCTAAACATTAAGCCTGACATTTAAACTTGTGGAACAAGGGATGACTTTAAAATAAAATGTTTTATAAGCAGAAACATTGCTAGCTTCTTCTTTAAACAGCAACAACAAAATCCATATATCTTTAAGTTTATAGTGCCATCATATCACATCTCTAGATATTATGGCTGAGAGATAACGAAAAATAAAACAGTTAGAAAAATAAGTTTGCTGTGACTGTTATTTCTTTGAAACTACGTGGAGTAACTCAGTTAGTTGTCAGATTGCAGGAACAACAGGAGCCACTGCAAGTTTTTTCTTAAATTTCAAATTCTACACCAGTATCTTTCTCTTTTTTTTTTCCGAAGGATGAAATAAAATAAAGCTGAAATGTAAAGAGGACTTTCAGGTTTGATAAAGAAAGGTAGGATTAATAAAAAAAGATGAGTATGGGCTTTTAAACACTATGCTATAACCTGATAGTGTTTTGAAAAACTCAGACATATAAAAGTTAATCATAAAAATACTGGCAAACTTGCCTTTGAAGGGGAAGGCAGCAAAAAAATTACAGAACATCAGAGCTCGGAGGGAAAGGTAGAAAAAATTGGAAAAGGGTTAAAATGACAAAGATTAAGAAGGTGCATGACAACCACTCTCAAAGCCCTGATCTGCGCTAACAAAACCATATCCTATGCTTTTGATGAGACACTCACAAATGATTTAGCAAGAGGTGCTTTTGAATTATACCAGTGCTTTTCTGGCAATAAAATGTCTTTTTTTTTGAGTTTTCATTTGTATCTGCCCAAAGCTGAAAACGTCTTTGCTAGAAAATAATAACCAGGTTGAAGGTATTTTTTAAAGCAAAATTTCCCTAAAAGGGAACTTATTGCAATTTTTAGCAAAAATTGATTAAAATAAAATTAAGAATTCAGGAAATAATAAATCTAAGCAATCAACTATAATGCAAAAGAGGGTCCAGATTTCAAGCTGTTTAAATCAAGACAGCAAGCATGGATTTCAAGGAGCTATGAAGCTTAAAAATGACAAGGTTCTACCTTTACCTTCTGCTAAAACTAGGTGACTTCCCTGCTTTTTTTTGTATGTGCTTTAAAGTAGCTGCTTTAGAATATAAAAATACCTATCTTAAGCTGCATGTTAATTAAAGTTCAGTCTGTCTTTGACATATAAGCTTCAGTCAGTTTACAGTTAATTGCTCTAAGGTCTGTCCTCCAGTGCCAGCTCCAAAGCCTGAGCTTCCATTGTGCTCTGGGAAATTGCATGATTCACAAAAGTCACTTTGCACCCTACAAAAGTGCAAAGCTTACCCTCCTCAGGGAGAACAAAGTGATGCCTTTGCTGGTTATTGTCAGAAAAAAACCCAAAACAACCCAACTTAAGCATGGTGGGAAGGAAGAGTAGGGAATCTTGTGGGATCTTCAACAACAAAACCCGATGGTAGCCCCACTGCATCCTAATTCACATCATCACTGAACACAGTGCCATGATTTCCAAGGAAAGCAGCTATTCTTGCTATATTTTACATCAACAACACCAAATTCCTAATCCAAAACTCTGTGGCATTAACAGCAAAGCTCCCATTTCTCTATGCCATCCATCATTTGGCACAAAACTGTTTCTTGGTAGATACTGTCTTCAAGAAATACCTTTTGCCCTGAAGAAAATACACCTCTGACTAATACTCAGGTCCCACCTCTGAAACTAAATGTTCACATACAGCAAAGTGTTTCAGTTTTCCATCTGCCAGGTATCCAAGAAAGAGGCAGGTATGTGATACACTCATTCCTACACTACAACATCTACCCAGACAAATGTCTATTAAAAATATTACTACATCCCACTCACTTTCTGGTATCCTGAATCCTTTCCTTCTATTTCAAAAGACTGTTAAGTTTGAAACTCCAATGCAAGTTGAAAACAAATCAAATGAATAAGGACTACCTCCCACTGAAATCAGAGGAAAGAATTCACTGGACTTAACAAGGACTTCAATTGATAGAGGATACAGGATGCTCAGGATGAGTGAACAAATACGTAAGACAGACAAACATACGCTAACCATAAACCTAAACCAGTAACCTTTCAAGACATTACCTATTTGGGTAATATCTGGGAATGAAATCATCCTCAGCACCTCTAAAGGTCAAAGCACCAGCAAGACACAAATAGCACATTCAAGGGCAAAAACACCTAACAAGAATCAACCATTATACAAATGCTTATGACTGGTGGTTCTCTGCCTCTTCAACTGCACCTGCCAGCAGCACCAGTTTGGGACCTCCCCACAGCCCAAGACTGACACAGCCCTACAGTGTGCAAGGACCTTGAGTGTGAAAACACGGGGGCCCACCAACTGTGCCCAAAATGTCATTTAGCTGGTGCAGGACACAGCTGGAATGTGAGAAGTAATATCTATATAGATTTATACGCACACAACCCAACTTGGATACATGGCACATGACAACCTTGTCCATTTTCCCCGTGTTCTGCTCCGGTTGACCCTAAGATGGGTCTTTATCCACTCAACATAAAACCTGCACTGAGCAGTTTTGGAGGGCCCACAGAAGTGAGCTGGTTTTGGTTTAGGCTTGCTAATTTTAAACTGGTTTTGACCACTTCTCACAGTTTTCTGCCATCAACAAGGCCCACCTTGCCACAGAGACAAGCAAGATGCAATCACCAGGCCAAACAAAGAAATCACGATAACTCCTGCTCATTACATTGCAAGAAATGTTGCCCCAGGAAAGAAACTGTGAGCCATGGAATGGCTCATTGGCTGTATACCAAAGATGTTGGTATACACCAATGCTTTTGGTGGGTCAAGACAATCAAGTAAAATAATTAGCAGCAAGATACTGGATCTTCCATCTCTCAGGGAGCAGTGCAGTTCTGCACGCTGCCCTCCCCAGAGAGTCTGCAACCATCAGACACAAAGAAATTAGGAGTCAAAGGAAAAGAAAAAAAAGAAAAAAAAATATGGAGGATTTCTTTAAAAAAATTTGTACAGCATAATTGTTTTATTAATTGTGAAACGAGAAGACATATTAAGCACCGTGTGGCCTGGGAGTGAGAAATTCAAGAGTATCTTCTGTATTTAGGGAGATAAAGAGGAGATGACTACGGTGTGAAATCAGGAGGAATAAGAAACTGGCTTCCCCTTTTAAGAACAGCATCAATTAAACCCAGGGGAGGCGGGTGCAGTTTACTAGTTAATTAGTCCAGGGATGTGGTCCTTTCATGTGTAATTCAGAACAGGAACACCTGGTGTGCGGCACTTCAAAGCACGGGGGAGGAAAAAAGCCAAACAATGCAGGATAGGTCACAAAAGAAAGCAACAGCACAAGAACAAAAACTGTTTATATCTGACCTTCACCCTGCTGTAAATAAAGCAAGACGGTAGGGCCCCCTCCTCCCCGCCCGGGGAGAACAAACAGCTCTGGGCGCACAGGGGGAGTCACAAAAAAAAGAGAAGGAGAGGGGGAAGAGAGAGACATGGTGGTAACTAATTGTTTTACAACCTAATTAAAAGGAAAACAGACAGCACGATATAGATAGGGATATAATGATTTTAATCACGTTCTGATATGCAGAACCAGAAAAGACAGAGAAGGGAAACGCCATCCAGGCAGCGCTGGGAGGCTGAAGGAAATGCTACCTATGGGCAGAGAAGTGTGGGGCAGGTTTGGGACACCAAAGTCCTACCTGGGCCTGGATCTCAAGGTTTGTGACTGGATAAGAATTTGGGTCAAGGAAGGAGTCATGATGATCCATGGTCCCGTGCAGATGTACTGACCTGCTCCTCCAAACCCAGATGGAATTTTAGCGTGCTCCAAAGCGTCTCCATCCCTTCCCATGCCTGCTGTTGCACAGAGAAGCTTTTCAGTAGCATGCCTGAATCATGTTGAAACTGGAAGCAGATGCACTGTGATAAAACTTTTACAGTGCTTTATCTCATCAAACACAAAACTACTCATTAAACCAAAGTAGGTGTTATTTCTGCCTTACAGAAGGAAAACCAATAGGGAGATTAATTTAGCAGCCAGAAGTGACAGAGCAATCAGTATCAATGATCAGCCATCAACTTCTCAACTTCTTCAGTGACTTTGCTGCTCAGTCAGCGAAACCCACCAGAAGATGGCCAGATCTTGTAATATGAACAATAATTTATTGGATGTAATATGGTGGATGTAATAAGAGTGGATCCTCTGAAGAGGATTACTTCAGAAGAGCATAAGTATGTGTATGGTGATACAAGAATCTCAGGTAAGTCTGGCAACTTCAAAAAAATTTGAAAAAAAAAGAAATTTAAAAGATCCCAACTTCTGAATGTATATTTGAATCAGATCCCTTTATTTTATTGGTGATGATTTTATTCACTCATCACGAAACTTGATCTATCACAGTAAAGAAAGATGCTGCTATTTTCAAACACTGGACTGCAATTTAAGAAACATGATTTAGTCTTTAATCTGCTGCTATCTTTCTTAGAATTCTGGAGTAATTAAGCTGCGTCTCATTTAGCCATCTGTAAAAGAGAAGTGGTGTGAAGAAACTGGGTTTGTGGAAAATGCCCCACAGAAGGGAGGTATTATTACAGATAAAGCTTACTTATGTTTAAATAGCAATTTTTATGTTTCATGAACCAGTCATGAAAACCTCATGTCCTGTCCTAAATCACCGTCTGTTCCCCAAATAATTTTAAAAAAATTAAGAAAAATGGCACAATCAGTACTGTTTGCAAAACTCCAGCTTATGATACAGAATTCTGGCCAGCACAACAAATAATACTTGATAACTTTTTGGACATAATGCACAGAAGAGCACCATGTTAATATCAGCAAAAGCATAAACACCTTGTGTGAGTGATAGCTTGGGAAACTATGGGCATAAATCCAAAATAATCCCTCTTCTTCTCCCTTGTTTTCCTTAAAAAATAACACAGAATAGGTTTTTTTCTTTTTCATAAGTAGAAAATGGGTATATTGAGCAGCATGCATGAAAGCACATTTCAAAATGGGCTTGGTGATCGTTGGAAATAAAAAAATAAATTAAGCCTATTTGGTGATTTGTCTTTGCTTACTTCTCTGTAATTTATACCCAGGTTGGAGATCACAAATGTGGGAGTATTTTCTAGAATGAGCTTTGCAAAACAGCCTGAAGAAATCTCGAAGTACTCCCCTTCACCCATGCTCAGATGGGAAGGGCAAGCCCCCTTATTTAAAAAAAAGAAAAAGTACGTTATTTAATGAGCAGTGACCTCTCCAGAAGCTGCATTTGTCCTACTAAAATGTGACCATCATTCAAGTTGCCATTTAACAAGAGTTCAGTGCTGAAATGTGTTTTGGGGCATTTGGGGGTTGGTTTTTTTGTTTTGTTTTGTGTTGTTTTGGGAAGGGAGGGGGATTGCAACAAAACATCCAGCACAAATCTCATGAGAGTAATGGTAATAGGGTGACATAAATGTCCAGTCAACCAACTTTGATTAGGTGAAGCCGTTTAACAAAACGTAGATCTCTCCAAAATACTTCCATGCATAACTCATGCGTACTGCAAAATCAAAACCAGCACAAAATGGATTCTCCTGTATCTTTCACCAGTTTGTCCCAAATTCACTCCCACTCTGCCACACCTAGGACATGACTAACATCACCTATGAATGCCAGTAAATGGGATGGCACAGCAAAGCTCTGTGGGCTCCCAAGATCTCCCAGCAAACAAGGGCTGGATGCATTTGTACACCTAAGAGAGGAACAGGTAAAAGCAGGTGGAAAGCAGTTGGTCAGGTCCAAGTTAAATGTGGACAAAAAAAAAATAAAAGTGGTTTTGCAATATCATAGCTCACAGATACCCTTACAGGTTAATCTGTTAGACACCAGACAGAGTCACTGTTAAGTACATAAGACTGTAGACCAATATTTAATTCCAAAGAGGAGTAAGAGAGGAAGTAGGAAATAAAAGACAAGGGCAATGAAAATGGGAGGGAATAATCCCAGATCACAGGACATTGCCAAGACTCACGTTCTCACCAGCCTGGGAGCTCTCTAGGTGGTTCTAGGTTAGGTAAGAAGTCAATCAGCTACAGAAATGTGCACATATATCATTATATCCAGCTGTTCAGATAGAACATTTATTTGGCTTTGGTTGGGGTTTTTTAGGATTTTCTGTTTTCAATTTGTAATTACAAGACTGTTCTTAAGTCTTGCTAAATAAGCCCAGGCTTTGCCTTAACATGAAATTTGTCTTCTGTTGTGGTTCAAAATGACCTGGAAGAAAACTGACAAACCCTTGGTACTCTTGTCTTCCTGAATGCAGTGGCTCAGTGTGGCACAAGAAGACCATGTTCTCAGAAAGCGACGTTTGAGCAGTATTTCCTTAAAAGCAGCAAAGAGTGTCTAAAAGGACTTATGAGGGCCAGATGACCGCAGCTAGGAGAGGTTTCTGCAGAGCAGGAATAAACTGCAGCCTTTCCTGGAAGGAAAGAAAAATAAAGAGCTGAAGGCACACCCCGAGAGTTGCATGTGTTCTTGCCAAGGAGTAATTCTCATACAGATTTTTTGGGAGGTTATTTATTATGCATGTAAAAGAGAAAACTCTCTCTTCATGCAACGCTTGACTCACTGCAATGAAAAATAAAACCTTCACTGGTTTCAAAAAATGAAGAAAAATAGAGGTGACAACTTTACAGGGAAACTTCAACTTTTTCTGTGCTCTGTGGTTCCTCAATAAGGATCCATTTGACTCCTACATTTCTATAACTCCCCAGGGAGTTAAAGGGTAGTGGACTAAGCCATTCTGTGTACGATTCACCTGGGCTGCTTTAGCATCCAATGCTGATTGGACAAACTTCCAAACTGCCTGTTCTCCCCATTGATTAATGGGGAGTCCCAACAACCAACTCAGAGTCGAGGTTCACACTGTTGAGTTTGAAGGAAAGGCACCCTGATGCCAGGTCAGGTGAGGCCACGATGTGCTGCCAAGGCGGTTCTCCCATAATCACAGGTGACCCTGGTAGGGAGACGAGCAATTCCCTAGGGATGCAGCCCATGCTCTTGCTGTGCCAGCTGGGCAGCGTTTACTCCATTACCATTGCTAACTTCAAGGTCTGTTAATAAGCCCACTATGCAGCAGGTATAAATAAAGTGAGCGATGCCCCCGGTGGGATCTCGGCATGAATCCCAATGAATCTGATTTACACCAGTCCCTCTTACAAGCATACGACCTTCTGCAAGAGCTTCCCTGGACACACACATGCAATGCCCAAAGCCCCTAAAGGCATTTGTTTGGATGAAACCAGCAGCATTGCCCAGTCTCCTCCAGCAATTTCCAGGTCCCAGATGAGCTCCACTGTGCTGCAATGGCTCTGCATCCTCCTGCAGAGCTGCTGGTGTTTTACCAGGCCAAGGGGTCCAGTGGACACAGAGGGACTCCCAAGGCCTTAGACGTTCAAGGTAGATGCTGTCAAACTCCCAAAAGTTGAGAATTCAGAGGTTTGTGCACTACTTACCTACCTTCAGCAATAACCCAGGCTGCAACCAGGACCTGAGTCAAAGCTAGCATGCTACATTTTGGATAAATTTATATTTCTAAACCATGGTATCTTCCTATGCCAAGCACCCTCAACAACAAAACCTCTTCAGTTTCTTACAGGAAGGAGTAGCACCTTCTAAACCATTAGCACCCTTCTAGCTAGCACAACCATGATAAATCACTGGGAATGAAAGTATGCACAGTGTTTTTTTTCATTTGTGGCACTTCTATTTCCTTTAATGTATGCCTGATAAAATGTTTTCTAAGCATTGCCTTTAGTATGTGTTTATCCCAAAGGGACCATTCCAGGAGGACAAAAAAAATGCAGCACCCACTACTGCCAGGTTTGCCTTCAAAGTCATGAATACACACTTCATTCACTTGAATAAATTTTCTTTTTATCTAATACATCCAGTGATGCTTCAGGCTTGTGCTTCACGGACGTGTCCTACCTTTCAGCAGAAACTCTGAAACAGAAGTTAAGTTAGCTAAGAACAAAGTTACCCTCATGAAAATATTTGTCAGGAAAGCTCACGTTTCAACAAGAAGAGTGTTTTATTTTTAAATATTCTTACTGTAAAAGACAACTCAACTTTTTGGGGAGCCAGTCCCTTGAGGTTGAGAGGTGCTAAGTGCCTTCAACTCTCAAGAAAGAAAAGGCCACACTTAAACAGGAGAACTCTGCTTGTGCAGCTGAAACAAACACTTTCCTTCCACCTGTGTCTTCATCAAAGGGGAAAAAATTGTGAGGTCAAAGAGTACAAAGAATGTCACCACACTTTCTGCTTTAACCATTTGCAAATTAATGACAGAGCTCCTGCCTCAGCCTCAGCCAGAACAAAGTGCTTCCTACCCCATCTCCAGTCACTGCTACATATGTGTCCGTGGCTAGGCAGCAGATTACAGTCCCCACTCCTTTAAAGAGCACCCTGATAATATGCAGGGCTAAAATGTCAGAAGCTATTAGAAACTCTCAGACACACAATATATCTCCATCCCCACGTTTTCCCCTTACACTGTGCAATAACAGACAACAGGCATGCAAACTGCTCAGCTGCAACTGTTCCAAGTCGAATAATTACAACTTGTCAGAAAGAATTAATTTTCCCATTTCTCATAAAGATGTGTAAAAATTACCATGTTATTATACACTGACACTCTCTGGAGGCAGACACAAAATTTAATTTTGAATTCTTTCCGCATATTAAATTAAATCCATAAATAAGAGTTTAGGCATTCACTCGGAAGCATATGTTCATTGGGAGCGAAAGCCAACACGAGCCTGGCTGTAATGGTTGTTGTAATGTTTTAATAGCTCGCTTCTTCTAAGCACCAATAAATTTACATGATCATAACAGTCGTGGGCATACAAGAAGCCCATTACTGTCTGGGCACAGGCAGCAGCGTTAACAGGATGGAAAAATAGAAGGGGGGGGAGAACCCTTAAATAAAATTAGGCAACTGCACTTGTCAGCTGCTCCATGATTGAATTTTTAATATTGTGGTCAATTGGTCAAAACAAATAATGGGATAAAATATTTTAATGTATTTAAAACCTGCTTCTGTGGTTAACAGAGTTTATCTATCTCTTTCTGTGCACAGCTTCAGACTTGTCAGGCTGCATTTCCATCCTGTGAGTGCACTGACAGGAGGAAGGCTCATCCTGGCATCATCTCCCCAGCTCCTGCTGGCCAGCAGGGCTGGGTCCGGGGCTGCGAAGGGCCTGGGTACAGCCACGCCACTTCCCAGCACCAAACTGTGTGCTCCCAAATGCCTTGCAGCTGATGCCAGTGGATTTTGAAATAAAACTCATGGAGCGGGTGGATGGCAGTTGATCCCACACCCTTCGGGATGCTGGGCAGAGCCCAGCAGCCCTGAAGATAAGTGAAGAAGCAATCCACAGATCACCACCTCCTTTCATCTTCCCAAGACAATCCCCGTGTCAGCATACCAGCATCCCAGACTGTAGTGCAGGCTTCATCCACACAAACCCAACCTACATACATGCTCCCTCGGCCGAGTCTGGTGTTGCCCTGCTTGCCTGCACTCGTGTATCTTCCTCATGCTCCCTCCGTTTTGAATTTCCAATGATTTGTCATTTAGATACATTCATAAGTGAAGCTGAGTTTTCCAACAGGGAATTTAAATGTGATATAAAGGTTAGCTGTAAAGATGGGCTCCTGAAACTTGTTTTTAAATGTGGGCAATGAAACATAACAGCTAACCTTATGCTCTGCTCAAGTTAAGCTACCACACACTGTCTCTGCCTTTCTTACACTTACAGTCAGATGGTTCTTTGAAAACTTAATTATTTTTAAGAAAAAATCCCAGTTATCTCCAAGCCCCTGCTCACCACCACCAAAACTGGGAACATATATATGCATAGTGTGTGTGTACAGTAGTGTGTGTGCACAGCTACACGCCACCAGTGAGTGACTCACACTGCAGGGTGAAAGGCAAGCCAGCTCCTCCAAAAACCTGTGTGTATTACAAGTCTTCACAACATTTTATTTCCTACCAGGATAGACAATACACATAGAAGTCAGTATTATCTCTACAATCACACTTCAAAATAAGTTTTTAAGTTCCTTACAGGCAGCAAAACACACAGCCACGGACAGCCAACCATTTTTCATCTGCAATCATACAATATTTTGAGAACAGCACTGAAAACCCACCTCCCACTGAAGTCAACGGAAGAGTAGCTGTTGTGGGAGTTGGACAGGTTCCTAAACTCTCACTTATCTGCCCAAGACTTCACTGATTCCCAAACATCCAGCCCAGAACATTCAAGTTTATGCAACTCTCCCGGGGACATGCCAGCCCTGATCTGCAGCACCAGACCTGGCTGCCATGGCAGGGATGCAACACAAGCACCAGCACTGGCATCTGGATCAGGCAAGAAGAGGCCAGCAGCCAGCAAAACACAGGCATCCTTCTTCAGTAACATCACTCACTTTTAATTCTCAGAGAGAGTGAATCCAGCTGAGGTCAACTATGAGCAAAAAAAAGTATTGTGCTTTGAAATCTGCTGGGTGATGTACAGCACACAACACAAATTGGGGTTGTCAGTCTACTCTCCAGGAGGTATCACCATAAATACTATCCCAGGCAGACAGCTACAGGTGATGCTCACACTATCAGTGTGCTGCCTGGCTTGCAGCTGCTCCCAGTGCTCAAATTTGCCAGAATTTCACTGCCCCAAGTTGAGCCTTTAATAATCGGAGATAATGGGATGGAGCAAAAGAGAGCCCGGCAGCAGTAATGCTGTTTTGGAAAGGTTTAAAAAAGTTTACAAGTAAGCAGAGATAGCTTTGTACAGACTCCTCAGAGGTAGCGGTGATTCAGAAAATGAGTATGACAATAAAACTAGAATATAGCTCTTGAAGCTGAGGTAATGTGGAGATTTCAGTGTTGCATTTTTGACATTGTATTTTCAGTGCATTCGCCACAAGACTGAATTCCGAAACCAAAACTTGACAGACTTCGAGAAAGTATCTTTCAGTGGTGCGGCAGCACTAGTTGCAAAAAACCCACGAGGCACCAGTATTTCACTTTTCACTAACAAATCTCATTCTTACTCAGAGGTGAAGAGACTGAAATCCTTCTCACCTACTGTGTAGCAGCTTCTCTGAAATGAATTTGCAACCTCAGCCTGGATCCTAGTGGGCAAAAAAAAAACCACCTCACAAGCCAAAACCCCCTGAAGCACTTGGTATTAATTGGCCATCCTTGCTGGTGGTCTCAGGACTGAGGCCGTGGGCATGGAAAATGAACAAGCTCCTGACCTTCTTCTGATCCTCTCCATGAGGGCTGAGACAATGACTGGGCTATGCACTGCCATTTCCTATTTAATTAAATGGCTAAATGGAAGATTTCCTCTGTGGCTAAATGGGAGGTTTCTTTTTCCAGTGCTGCTCTCAGTCTAGTAACTTGCAGTCATTTAGGTGGACTGTAACATTTAAAGGAAATAACTCCCCCCTTCAGTTTCCCTAGAACAAAGGAAAGAATACTGCACCAGAACTGCCACTCAGTTTATGGAGAGACAGATTTATATGTGCGTGTTTCGATTTGCATCATTCTTTTCTTTCTAAAGGGACAACCCATGTCATTATTCCCTTTCAAAAACAAGACACATTTACCTCTAATCCCACTGTAGAGAGAACTTCTTAAATGTGAGAGTGAGTTGCTTCCATGTTAAGATGTGCAAACTTCAGCTACCTGACGGTGATGATATATGCACATTATATAATACATACATGTGGAAAACAGCCTTGATGTGACAGCTGAGTCCTGAGGCATCGTAGTAGTCACTGCATTTGAAAGACAGCTTCTCTACCAAACCACTCAAACAGTAAAATGAACACAATATACTCTCCAGCTAGAACTATGCCCTTAAGCTTCAGTTGGAAGAGGAAAAGAAAACTTCTCATTGAAGTCTATTTTAATTAGGGCTGCAGAGAACCAGTTTGAATGAAAGCCTGCCTTCTTTTTTTTTTCTCCTTTTTTTTTTTTTCTTTTTGAAACGCAAGGTAGAGTTTAAAAAATTTTTGGGTAGGGTGAAAACCAAAAGAAAAGCCGAAGTAAACTTGCATTTGAACATCCTTTAGCTGAAGAAATTCCTTGTAAAAACTTGGATTTAGGGATGACAAAGAAAGGATGGGTTCTTATATTCAGTCTGCTTCTCCCATATGATCTGCAGACTGGCTCTGTCATAAAAGCTAGAAAACACTAAACAAGTTATACAGCATTTGCTTAACTGACAAAATATTCACTGATTATTACTGCCATTAGCCTGTTCTTTTTGATTTCCCTATGTATTTGTTTCTCAGCTATTTGGATGTTTAGTATCCTGACATGATGTGTCTCCAAAGCTTTGTCAGATGCTATCTTTCTAGATTAAATACATACAGAAGGATATGCTTTATATTTGCCTGTGACAACTGCCTTGCTTAACCGTGGACTTCCAGGAAGGTCACAGAGCCTGCATCCATCTGTGCAAGCGATAACAGCTCAGTGGTACCTGACTGGCTCCACTCGTGCTAGATTTAATAATTACGAAAAGTTTGAATTGCAGCACAAATAGCTGGAAAGTAGATGCTTCATACATGGCACGCATCCACCTGCCAGCACTCGTGGCTGTCTGGAATACCCTTAAATGTTTCAAGCAAGAGGGCTTTTCCTATTTCCCTGACTGCCTGAGGTATCCACTTACCTCATGTGTCTCAGGGTCATATGCTGTTACTTTAAATACAGGGACCTAAGCTCAAAGATTTTGAGTTCATTTCTGGGCAAGGGGAACACAAAGCCTATTTAAACAGATGCAAAAATTATTTTGAAACAACAATGCTGCAGAATTCAGTAAGAAGGCGAAAGAAGAGAGCTGCAGCACCAATCCAGCACAGGCATAAGGAAACTGTAATCATAGCTAATTAGAGTTAAAATAATGTTTCCCTTTGAAATGTTTAATTAGCTCTGTTTTATTACATAAACATTCTTGATGCAGAGCATACTGAGCTAGAAGAGTCTGATGAGTTAAACAGTGCAAAGTGCTCAGGCGCCCAGTGAGGGGCAAAACCTGACAAGGAGTGGCTGTTGTTACCAGATGTCTGGACCATCAGTGGAGCCATGATGCTTGCTGCAAACAGCAGGCTATCATTTCAACCTTTGTTGCCTCTACTGAAGCCTCCCATCGTGCTTTCAATTTAACAGCATCACAAGGAGACAAAGAAATTTCTTACAATATGCCTTTCAGTTCAGAGACAAATCCCATTTAAACTTGTTCAACCTCTCATAACGTATTAGTTATTGTTGCCAGTCTGCATGTCCTCTGGCTACACACTAGTTGTTCTGGAAAAGGGNTTTTTTTAATTCTTGCCCTTCAGTTTGATAAAGCAAGACCAGATTTACTGGCAAACTTACAGCATGCTTGTCACAAGCTTGCAGCAAATTTAATTAACCTTATTACAAATATGGTTTTCTTGAAGATTACATCACAATCTGGTTTCACATCGCCTGCTGCTGATTCAACATATTCTGTGCTTTGGAGAATATGTTCATTTTCTGAAAAAGGTCAAAATGTTAAAATAGCTAAAACTTCACTACTTCTTCTGAGTTCCTGTTCAAATCTTGTGGTGTACCAACACTTTGTCTTACGAGCAGCGTTGTTCTCTTGCCGTGTGCCAGTTGTAGATGGGTTTACTTCACAGTACAGTTTACATCCCTTTAACAACAGGGAAAGCCAGATGATGGAAAATTTGTTGCTAGTTTAACCCCTCATTAGCACACTGGGATGAAATCCCTAAGAACGCATAACTAGAACGAGCTTTGCCCAGCAAGTGAGAAACAAGTAGCATTTACTTGCGTAATTTGGAATTTCGGCTGCATTAGGACAGAGTTAAGGGATTACTTCTGCTCAGGAACACTGTCAGTGAGAATGTATGAATTGGCTAATATTAGCAAAATAAATTAATAACTTTTTAATTCAGTACAAATTTTTAAACCCTGAAATATTTCACTAAAGGATTTTTAGGTCTCAGTTTTTAGAAACTGGAACAAGAAATTCCCTGTGACAGAAATCTTAATCTAGCTTTCTCTATCAGCATACTTCAAACTTTAAGGAGCTGGATAAACATATCTTGATTGTTTCCTTGAACTATACCTGAATTTGGAACCTTTACTATTTACGGAGACTGAGTTAGTCTCCTTGAAAGTGCGTGCTCTCTCCTAAAACTCTGGGAGAAAGATTTCTTACATGTTTAATTTTTTTCATTTAATGTCTAGAAGGGGAATGCCCTTGTCTGTATTCATGTAATAACAAAGCAAGACTTCACAGGCATCATTCTCTTATGGCGTGGGAGGAAGCAGAGGAAAAAAGTCACAACATCTGTACTAAAATCCTCTTTAATAAAGCATAAAGAGAGAAGGGAGCGTAAAACAAAGACACCTTTGCTAATCACTAACTCTGTAATTCTATTAGCACACAGGTGTTATCAAATCAGTGAGCAGTGGATGCAGGAAAGATTACGCAGAAAAAAACCCCAAAGCAAACATTGGCACAATAGCAGGGATCTAAAACCTTGGTGTATTCCATATTGTTATGGCTCCCACACACCACACAGATAAGGTGGCTGACCAACACAGCACAAGTGCATCAAAGACATCCCATGGAAAGCAGATGTGCTCTGGAGGAGATAATCTGCAACAGCAGAATTAGTACTAGAGAGCCTGAACATGTGGTTATAGTATAGTGGCTTTTGTAGGATATCCAAGTGCCAACTCCCCCATGACTGGGAATACTTTTTGCCTTTACACCTATGTGTATGTCACGTATACTTAGTATTATCTAACTTCTATATGCTTAAACCAAGAGGTCTGAAAACTCAAGTGAGAACACTTGTCCAAGAAAGACAAAAAGGGTCTGTCTACCTTTTTTCTGCCCTGCAAGAGAAAACCAAACCAAAACAAAACAAGCAAAACTCTCCATCTCGTTCCAACAACCAAAACCCTCCACATTGTTCTGCTAAACCCAATTAATCCATACGTTATTTCAGCACTGCCACACATGGAGGTTGTGCATTATTTTATTGATTCACTTTACAACCACACAATACAAATATTAAATCATTTAAACTGGAATAAGGTCCTTGATTCTCTCAGAAATGTATTTACCTTTAGGGATATATTTTGAAGCTTTCTGCAAAACATCCGAAGAACTCATTAGGAAATGGATAATCCAACTAAGGAAAATGTTCTGCTGAGCCTGTAACTCAAGAAGTATCAAGAAGTGGTAAGGGATGTAAAAGTCAAGGGGAACCTCAGTCACAGTGAATATGACAGGGTGAACATTCAGGATTTTAAGCTTCTGAGAGGAGTGAGGAAGACATAGCACAACCATTGCTTGGACCCCAGGAGAGCAGATATCAGATCATTCTGGGATTTACTTTTCAGGATCCCAGGGAGACTTCCCTGGAAGGCAAAGGGACTCAAGAAGAGCTGTTTGATTTCCAAATCACAATCTCCTCAAAAGAAGAAGTAGTCTATCCCTACATGTAGAAAACATCAAGCAAGGGTGGCAGAAGGCCAGCATGGCTGACTAGCATGGCTAGCTCAAATGCAAAACAAAGTCTATAGATAATGGAAGAAGGTACAAAGAATAAATTGAGATGTTGTCCAAGCACACAGGGAGTTAGAAATGTAAGAGTTCAGCTGGAGATGGAACTAGAAAAGGAAGTGAAAGCTGCAAGAAGAGCTTCTCTAAGTATCTTAGAGAGAACAGACAAAGCCAGAACTTTCTCAGAGACACACAGCAATAGGACCATGAGGATGGTCACTTCTGCCAGCATCTGAGCTGGGAGGTTGTGGAGTCTCCACGCTTGCAAACGTTCAAAAGGCAACAGGACATGCTGCTGTAGGAGGTTAGACAAGTCTCTCCAGAGCTCCATTCCAACCTAAACTATTCTGCAATTCTGTGATTGCATGAAATGTGAATCAGATTGGTCTTCCCCACTTAAAGTGAACACCACTTAAAGAAATATTCCATAGTTAACTGAATTGGTTTTGGTCCTTTGTGCAGCCTGTAATAGTTCCGGCACTGAGTGATTTACTTGGCATATTTACTTCTATTTCTAACAAGTGTTAGTCCATCTAATTTACTCATATCCTACGTGCCTTACATTGGTGCTGTACACCAAATACCCCATTCAAAATGGGGTAACATAAACCTGTATACCATCCAGCACTTTAAACTAATTTACTGCTGCCTGCTTTCATCCATGTGTTGGCCACGTAGGTTATAAACCAGAAATCTTTCTTTAGGAGTCTGTGCCTAGAAATTGGCAGCTCACCAAAGCTCTCCCTGCCCCCTACTTCTAACATGCTTCCTTTTCCCAAAGCTCTTCAACATCACAGCAGTGAATCCTGCTTTTTGCAAGCATTAAATCCTGTTTAGATATATGGATGGTTTTGAGAAGAATATTTGCTGGACTGAGTGCTTCTGGCTTTCACCTTCGTGGTCCCTGCAAATCCACAAAGCTTTATGCCAAAGGGATAGGAAGGTTTCTGGAAACTTGTCGGCACATGGGGCTTCACTACAGTAATTTTGCTTCCTTCATACAACTTTCAGCTCTTCTTCTTCCTCCTCCTCACAACTTTCCAGGGAGTCTGACAGAGGGGAATTGAAGCAATCAGAAGAAATTCACTGAAGGAGACAATCACTGCCCATAGATTTGGGGTTCCCTCACTTTTTTGGGTGATGTGCGACTGGTGTGCAGGAAGGGGCATGAAGGGGAGCTTTTTCTCTCTAACAATTCTATACAATCCTTTGGAGTACTATAGCATGAAAGGTGACCTATATAAAGGCTTGATACTCTTACAAAAACAGTAACATCACTCCAAAGTAAATACTTCAAGATTCATCGCATTTCTGAACTCTCATCTCTTGGAACACAACCAGACACCTTTAGATGATTTGCCTGCTGCTACTATTACCAAAAATACTATGAGAAAAGAGAAGCCCACTACTGATTGCATATGAAACAGCAACCCCTGAAAGTTTATAGCAGCCAGCTCTCTTATCAAATCCTCTATGGACAAAGCACCTGTTTACGCTGGCAACAAACTAATAAAATAAAATAAAAAAAATAAAAAAATTCTCTTTTTCTGTAGGTCCATGCATTATTACAGTACATAAGAGACCTGCACACAATTTTTCTCAGAATTCTCAAATTCAGCTGAGCAGGGAATAGCTTTCCCATTCTTCAAAAAAAAAATCTGTGCAATTACTCCTTTCAAGTTCCAAAATGGGAAAACACCAACACCGTTAAAAGTACAACACACACAAGCAACCAGATTAATCAACTGCCCTGGCAGCAGCAGTTAAAGAATTCACTTTGAACATAACAGAACCTTTAACTTTCTTCCATAATTGATTCAAATGAAGGCCTTTACCCATCTCACACACGCGGAGCATGTGCTAGATCTCGTGGTCCCTTCTACTACAGCCAGACAGCCAAACAAGTGAAAGGTAAAGGCTTTTATCTGATATGAAGGAAAACAAAAAGCACTTCTAAAGTTTAAATCAGGTAGGGCAAGAATTTAGCCAGATCAGTAAAGCTACAGTGAGTTCTCAGAGGATTAGAGTAATTTACAGATTTTTCTCATCTGGTTTTGATGAGAAAATAGAACCTGGAGATAAGAAACTTTTCTCCACAGAAGTTTCATTGGACTTGACACATTCCAACAGAAACGTATGGTTTCGCTTGAAAAATTCCAGAGGAAAATAAGTTTTAGAGATTAAAAAAACCCAACCTGTGACCACCTCTAAACTTTAACCTTAACTTGTGGTCGATAATTATATCTGCACTGACACACAGAATAAAGTGGAAGTGAACATTTTTAGGGAGTGTGCAAGTAGGCTTTCCTAACTTCCTAACAGTGAGCTGAAATGAAGATGGAGAAGAGATGAATTGGAATTTTCAGTGAGTGTACATAGCAAATTCCAGAAGTATTATTAAAATTTATGATTGTGGACTAGAAACAGGAAACCTAAGATGAAGCACTCTCTAGTTAAATGTCTCAGTTCATATAAAAGGAGGAAAAAAAAGTCAGCAGATCACACACAAAGAGGGAATCTTGTGACAGTGGTCAGGTAGGAAATTTTCTGCCCCAAACTCAATGATCTAAATGAACACAGACAAAACTGTTTTGCACCACTCACTGATGTCTTCAAGAATGATGCAATAACAGCTCCTCTGTCCTAAGATTTGGAAATGCTCACACATACCATGAGGGAGACGTTCTAGGTTAAACGTTCTCTAATTTCTTTTGTGTGTAGCATAAACATGCACTGCTCCCACAGTAATGTGAATGGTGCCAACGCTCATGGAATTTCTGGTAATTCAAGCGAAAAGGAAACACAAAAATCTTGGCCACTGCTCTCCCATTTGGTCCCCTCACAAGCCAGGCAGTGCCAGACCCCAGCAATCTTTGAACAAGGCACCCTGATAAAAAGCGAGACAGATTTGTTACACAGAGCATATAATACTCCAGTATCTACTAAAAGGAGAACTCAGGAGAAGCACATCACCATCCAGTTATATTCAGTAAGTTTTCCAGCTAATGAAAATAAACAAAAGTGATTGGATAGCCGCAAAGAATTGCTCCAGTGACATATGTTGCACATAAAACTAAAGGCTGAATGTGAAGATAGCAGCAGCAAGTTAATGATGAGAATTGCAAAGCCAACATCTCAAAAACTAGGAAACACTGTTTTCTGTGCAACTGCATTTTCTAGTGCATGGAGCGTGCACATCTAGTCTAGGAACAAGTGGAAACTGTAAATGGTTTGCGTAATTGTAGCTGCTACCTTGGAATGACATGGCTGAAATTTGGTTAACTACTCAAACTAAGAGTGAAATGGCTTATGACCCGCTGGGAGACTGAAGAGACAAAAATATCAGTATTGTGCCTCGTGAGGCTTGAGCAAGATTGTAAGAGTGGACGCACTCAAGGTTGGTCTGCAAAAATCTGGGAAACTCTAATGAACATTTGAAAATAGGGGTCAAAATAAATTACATGCTCATAGGAATAGAAGAGGGAACATTCCTGACATAGAAGTTACATGTCCATTCCAAGACCCACTACTATTACATTTCAAGTTACTGCTTCAAAAGGTGAGGATGACAATTATCCAAAGAAACAAAAACTTTTCAAAATTGAACACAGACAAATTCGTAATTTTTCTGTACTCCTCTTCTCCAGGATGTGTGGGATGAACTTTTCAAAAGAAAAAAAAAACCAAAAAATTTGAGGTAGAGAGGAAACAGTTTTGCACAAATTTATAAACTTCCAATCAGAGCTTCACAATATGAACAGTTTAATAAATAATAATTTTTCAAAATCAGATGAAGAGGCACTTTATCCATCTCTAGATTAAAAAAAAAAAAAATCTTTTATCTCTTTTTTCACTTCCATTGGTGATTCCATCAAAAAAGCTAATCCAAATTTTCTCTAAAAATATGATAATTCTATTTTGACATTTAAACAAGAAAACTATCCCTCTAACAAAGACTTTAAGTTTTTAATTTCTTCTCTTCTCTGTTTTCACGAGAGTAGCAAAATGATTCAAACACAATGAAAAATGTTATACATATGTAAACTGATACTATCCTCTAAAAGCCGTTTTGTCAGGAGAATTCAATAGCTTCAAGGGATAGGCTCTCATCTTAAGTTTTCGGGCCCAGTTCTTTGGGACCATGAAATTTAAATAGAGTAAATAAGGGTTGTAAATCCATAAGATTATTGTCTATTTATAGTAGAGCTCAATAATCTTCAAGCACTTCTCATTAGCATGACAGTTACATCACCTTTGATTAATATTTTTGCTATTACATCTAGTTCCATTTTGCTGGAAAAAAATGTAACATCAGTATCACTTTATATTTATATGACATCTCCCATTGCAAAGTGATTTTAACATGCTTTAAAAAAATACCCATTATATATTCGTATCAGCTCAACTATGAAATGAGCCACCTGTGGTGGGCAGGCAAAGCACAACACAACACGTAACTGAAGTGGAGAGAGAATGGAAATTTTGGTTGGCATTAAAGCATGACCTCAGTGTTATATAATAGGTCAAGGATTTTTAAAATCCCCCAGAGATAAGAAATCTCAGGCTGAAAGTCTGAGCACAGAGAAAACAAACCAGTTGACCCACAATGGTGAAGGTAAACCACAAAGATGACTTGCACTTGTTGGGATCTGGGGTTTGCTGCAAAGGCCTTACATCTTGCTTTATGATGATCAATCATAGTTTGAAAGGAAAACTCTTTAAAATAAAAATTTAAAAGTTCCTAAACTCTATAATTAGTCTTAAAAATGCAGGAATGAGAATGATAGTATTGCCTACATGAGTCCTTGATGTACAGGATTTGCTGTAAAAGTGCTGCGCACACTTTGACTTCTCACTGATTTAGCCGCTCTCACACTTTAAACCCACAGCTGAAAGCCAGGGACCTAGTGTATTATCCCAGCAGTGGGAAGAGCTTGGATGGAGGGTTTCCAATAGTTGTTCAACTCCAAGGACAGCGTTCAGCCCTTGCCTTGGGAGACACCAGCCCTGTGATCACTGATACTGACAAACTCAACCGTTTATTGCTCAAGAAGGATTTTTTTTAAAGCTTTTTGTCTCTAATGTAGGCAAATGAGGTCTGCAAATATTCACTAGAGTCAGGCATGCTGTGAGCATCGTCTTAATGAGACCATAAGGATGCAAGCAGGAAGAGCTATTTCAGCAGGTCTAAAACATAATACCCAACAGTTAGATTTCTTAATTTCACCTAAGTGTGAGCAACTGAAAAGTAGAGGCAGAAAACATTTAAAATCAGGAACGAAGCAATATTGTAGCTGCCACCCTGGATTTAAAGAAGACAGGACAGCATTCAAGAGTTGATTGAATCAAGAAAATGCCCCAAATAATCCCATGGGTATATAGTTCCTTTTTTCTTTTCCAAGCACTCTGCCTTTAGAATAGTTTTCACTGTTTAAGAAACATACTGAACATTCTCTACCAAGCTCCACATTTAATGTTTATCAACAGACAGAATATTATTTATACCAGGAATCTTATTTGCTAGACCGCACAACAAATAACTGGCAGCCTTGAAACCATCCCTGTGCTGCCAGGCAATGTCTCTTAAGCTCCTCCTTTGTAACTCCCAAATTTGTGTTTACCTACAGTTACTCAGAATGCCTTACTCTTTTAACTGAAGTTCTCTTTTTGGTAGAATTCAGGATTTAATGAAATTCTCTTAATGACAATTGTTAACACTTTTGCGCAAGACTCCCCAACACCTCATCTACCTTTTTACCAAAAATAAAGTGAGGATACATGTATATATATATGAGCTATTATTTGCAAGGTGTTTTATCAATCAAATTAGCTATCTGGTGTAATTCAAGTGCAGTTCTACTACAGATTAATTTCCACCTAAGGATCTCAGGTGTTTTCCAACCAACCCATCATGTATTTTGCGTCAGGAGCACAGAGAGCAGATGGGAGCACAGGTCTGGTGCAAGGTCACACAGCAGGGCTGTGGCCACACCAGGCATAGGGCAAGGTCTGCCAAGACCCAGTTCTGTGACTTAAAAATGGTATTACGCTTTTTCCAGTCGTGCTGTTGGTAGGACATTGTTAGAGAATTTTCTACTGAAAAGCAGTATTTTACTCAGCTTAATAACCTCGTATTCTCATCAATATCCTTACATAAATAGAGAAAGAATGGCATCATTGTGTCTGTACTACCAAGATCCCATTTATGCTGAAATGTATCAGATTACTATAGGGTCAAAATGTGCACAATTACCTCAGATAAAAAGAACAGGTGCTTTCTTGGTGATTTTATAAAAAAAGAGAACAAGGGAAGGATTTTAATGTTTGTTTTTTAGAAAAGAATTACGAAAATATCTCAGAATTTTTAAACATTGAGCTGAAAATTATACACATTGTGGTAGAACACCACGGTCAAGTACATGAAACCTATCATGATACCAAAGGTGTTGGCAGATCGTTACAAATCATTTATGAACAAGTCTATTCCTCTAAGTTAATTAACTTGACTAGGCTGAAACAAAGCCAACACACAAGTTATGCCAGATCAGTAATAAAGTTTGATTTTTTCAGTGAATGACAATGTATCAGTAATTTCTATTTATCTCCTTTAACCTATGAACAACTAAACACAAATAAAACCTTTCTGTTGTAAAACTTAGATGGCTGAACCCTGTGACACTGTTGCAGAAACATTCACCAACTCCTCCGCTGTTGAGGTCTATTTTGTTGGCTTTAAGTCACCACAGTTGAAACTGACTCCTATGACAATGAACATTTTCTTACTCATCTTTTTAAATAATGCATGCCTTGATCTTGGCACAACTATGAACTGTGTAAACAAAAGACCAGAAAACAATTTTCTGAATTATAACTAACTTCCAAAAATAAAAGGAATTTATCAAAATCCAGTATTTCCAAAGTTTCAGACTTATGTAAAATCAAATCTCCAATTCCTACTTAACACCCAAAGTTAATTTAAATTCTATGTTGGGTTGATCAAATCATGCCCTCTCCTTTTTCTTTTTTTTTTTTTTTTTTTTTAAATTTGTTTTTGTTTGGGTTGCTTGTTTTTGAAAACAAAAACA
Organism: Ifrita kowaldi; assembly: GCA_013398055.1. Taxonomy (NCBI): domain Eukaryota; kingdom Metazoa; phylum Chordata; class Aves; order Passeriformes; family Cinclosomatidae; genus Ifrita; species Ifrita kowaldi. Next base: position 105,052 of record VZRS01001727.1, on the reverse strand, counting down.
TTTTTGCTCTCAGTGTAACCCAGTGCTATCTCCAAATGCTCTCTCCAAGAACACATTTCCCTACGAGGATACCAGTGACAACGGAACACTCACCCAGTGGCTTTGACAACATTACGGTAAATAAAACCGCTCGAAAGACACCAGCAAGTTAAACCTGGGCCCTGACCAATAAACAGCTTTATTCCCTCATTTCACAGTCAGTAAGTTTGCACCAAGTCCACAGCTTCTCTACGCTGTTATGAGCAACCTTTTACCACTTGTTGCTTCACCTTCTGCTTGAGCTCCTTTTGCAGCATGTGAAAAGAAAAATGCATAAGGAGGTTAACTAGGACTAGACAAAAGGCTGCAGAGCTCAATCACGGCAGGCATGGATCACTGTCTTCTCAATAACATCTCTGTCCCCCCCCGCCCCCTGCTCGTCGCCATGCACACGCACGCGCTCCAGCTCCGAGCCATAAATCTTACAAAGTCACTCAACTGACAGCCTAATAACATGAAAGAAGTATCTGCAAACAAGATGGTTTCAAACCACTGCTGGTGACCCTGAACAAATCAGGGCCCAGTTTCTTTTGCAGCCTGCGTTTCTCCCCTTCAATCACTTAACCGGGCAGATTGATGTGACACCACAGAATTAAACTGAGTTCCAACACACCCTCTCCCTCCCATCTCTCCTGCTTTCTGCTGTTTACTAATGATTGGATCTGTCTGTCCAGACACAGCAAAAGCCCAGTGCTCAGGGTCCTTTGGGTGGCAGAAATGCAGCTTCCCAACATCAAAAGAAACAACTGCCACCACCCACACAAAAATACTCTCACTGTCTTTTGCATTTTCATTTATTATTTAAGAATTTCTTTCTTTAAAAGAAGTATAAAAAGCAAACATCTAAAACAGGGCAACCCATCTCTCCATGAACGTAACGGTCTAATACCTTGAGAAAATACAATTAGCAAATGGCACCCTTTGGGAACATAATTGGAATACCAGAGTACTTGGCACAGAGTCAGAGATGGGAGCCTTTGTCTGAATCCCTCTGAAGCACCTCCATCTTCCGCTGCTCTTTAAAGCCACAGCAGTACCTGAACCCCTCCTACCCTTTAACGGGGGTACAAGTAGAAAAGTTTGAAGTGATTAAGCACACACAACCCATGGTCCTGAGTAAAGAAGACATCAAATGATTTAATGATGATGCTTTCTCATGGCAAAGAATGACCATCAATCCAGACATCCTAAATCTCAGAGTGATAACATCTTTCAAGCAGGCAAAAGATAAGTTAAAAAAGCCACTAAAACAACCAACTGCTGAGCCTCTACCTGCTATTCCTGTTCTTTCTTCAGGATTTCCTCAGGATGCTATACAAAAAAAATTGAAAGAGCAAGTACAAATGTATGTATTTATTCACAAAAAATATTTTTATACTCACAAAATTTAAATATTCATATTCGTACAAAAGTAGACATCAAAATCAATGCAACTAGAGAGTACAGAGATGATAACCGATGCTCAAATTTTATCTTTGTTTTCTATTTTATATCTGAAAGCCTGATGTTTGCCTGAAAAGCAGTGGTGTTGCTGGAGAGCATTGTGAAATTTTCCCTAAAAGATTTTCTCCAGAAGGAGGTGACCGAGATGGTGAGCATTGCTTCAACAAGGATCATACCACACTGGAAATGCTGATTTAATATTTCCTACTGAAATTTCCTAAGTATAATATTGGTTATAAAGCTCCTATAACATACTAAAATCCCTAAATCTTGTGTCTGAACTGTGTGACATTTCCATTAAAAGATTTACTAAATTTAGAGCTGATGTGATTCCTATGCAACCCTTATGCCTGGAGAGATTTGCACTTCAGTATTCTGATGCAAGTTCAGAATAGTTATACTGATAAATATTTTGGAATCAAGAATTTTCTCATCTCTCTCTTTCTTTTTGCATGTTGAAACAGAAGTGACAACGTACCCATAGATTTTTCATTAAAAGTATTAAAACTTACTCTCTCCTTCGGGTGTGAATTTGACCCACTAATTTACACTCTCAGAGGGTTTTTTTCTTGTACTGCTTCAGCTGGGTCACGCGGCTTGTTTTATATCATTGTTCGCATTTCATCAGTTTCCCAGTTAGGGGAGACCGAGAGATCTTTCCCATACTGTCCCAAAGTTGTTTCTGTGTACCCCGCAACACACACACTCCTAAAATACTTCAATGAATACAAAACCCAGGAGAAAGCTATCAAGAGGATGGGGGAAAAAAAACTCAACCACAAAACCAAAAGCATTGTAATCAGAGACATAAACAGAAGAAAGTTCTAGTAGACTGCTGTACACAAAAAGAAACACAAAGGAAAAAACTATAAAGAACATATATTGTATATGCAGCCTGCTGAGAAGGCTATTTTTCAGATGTCCTCAGCCCAGAATGGCCTATTTGCTGCTTTGAACTTATTTAATAACATTAAGCAAGAACACTTAACTATCTAAAAGAAGGATCAGTGGCATAAATCAGACATCATTTCACATATTTCAGGATCAAAGCTGCAAGGCAACATGATTTGTGAGGACATTTAAACAGCTCTAATATATCACAGTTCCTTTTGAAGGATACTTAGGCATATTAGTTGCCCAAATGATGATTTCTTTGCATAGTTGTAGCCAAAAAGAAAAGAAAATTGAAACTTTTCATTCAGGAATTGGTTTCGTCTATAACCTTGATTTATGTACAGCATCAAACAAAGCAGATGAAGAACACCGTGAATTTGAATTATCAAAATTAAAAGCAGGAGAGTGAATTGATTTTTTTTTTTCAAATGATCAAGGCTAATCGAAGTGACCAGCACAGAAATTGCATAATCAGTAGTCAATATGAGTTAATAGGAGCTATATAACCAATGTCCAAGATTACAATCATATTTCATTCAAACTTTCATGAACCTGTCAGGATGGAGCATGGCCTACAAAACTGTTTGACTTCAGGATAAGAGTAAGCTGTACTGTTCAGTTTTAAAGCATTTTCTTTTTCTTCATACAGAAAACTGCTTGCCATGGTGGATTGTCCAAAAAATATCTCATCTTAAAACTCTGTAATGAGAAAGGCTGGATGAGATGATTTTTCAAGGTACCTTCCAAATTGCCCTGTTTTGTGATTCTCTAAAAAATGATAATCATAAAATCGCACTACACACTAACATTTAAGATCAGAATCAAACTTTCCAGGCTTGTAGCTGCTGAAGACGTAGTTACAAATATGGAATTTCAATGTATTCTAACTCCCTCCTCTGCCCTCCCCAAGAAAAAGGTCAACCCCTTCTTTGAGCAGTCTTTAAAATACAAGTCAAACAGACTTATGTGTATCAGTCTCTGGAGTTAGAACATTTGTTACTGATTTCCCCTAAAAATCAAAGATTATCTATTGCTCCCTCATGTTTCTGCACTGGTCTTCGAAGTTTAGAAAGAACAAACTACCAGGTTTTTGAGGATTTAGGAAGACCTGTAGCTGCCAGGGTTTTCAGTATCACCGACAATAATCAGGCTGCTGCAAATTCATCACCATTTGGTGCCCTCCTCCTGAATCAGTGCACATGGAGAATATCTACTGCTAATAAGAACAGAGGTAAAAGCCACAGGGAGAGGAGAACAGGACTGAAAAAACTAGGCATCAGAGCAGTCTCAGAAATCCCTAACCTCTGGTGTGTGGAGGATGGATTATCAGACAGTCTGAAATTAAAGCAACAAGAAGGAGGCAAGAAAACCAATGGGAAATTAATATTTTCAGAAAATGAGTTTAATGTTCACAAGACATAATAGCATTTAATGCTTTATAAAAGTCTGTTTAGCCTGCAAGTTATTTAAATTAGCAAGTCTAGAGTCACAATTCTAATTCCCTATGAAAAGGAATTCCATTTCTTTGTTAATAAGTAATCCCATATCCTTTTCCCAAGACATGCACATGTACACAACCTTACCATAAATAGCATTATTCAGTAATTACAGCAAAGAGGAAGGTTAAGGAATACCTATTTTCCCCATGATCTCCATTCCATTAGCATATAAACCCCATTACATTCAATTAACATCCAAAACATATTTGCTAAAGAAAACGAAATACTCTTAGGTTCCAAATTCTCAGTAAACTAATAACAAACTTCTGCAGGAAGCAAACAGTAATCAAAGCTTCTGTAGTATCAGAGTATTCTTATAGTTGCTTTCTGTACTTTTTTTTAAAATAAACTCTTTGACATTAAGGACGCATCTTTAAAACAATTGTTGATAAGTTTGAGATAAGATATGCACTGAAATCTAGAGGAAGACTTTTATGAAGGAGGGATGTCTGACACAGGGCCTTCCACAAAAACAGGCTGCATCTCTGTGCTTAGCAGTACTCAATGGTTCTTGCAAGAACTTTTAATACTTACAATATCTTGTAACAAAGGGTACCACAGTTTAAATCTGCCCCCCTAAGAGCTCTGAGTTTTTCTACAGACAACAAAAAAAGTGGACTTCTAAGGGGAATTATATATGCAGGGAAACCTGGTTTGCATGTTTAACAAAACAGGAATACACAGGTTTGGTATTTGTTTAGAAAACAGCATTTGAAAAAGCTTCACTTTCATAAATGGTGTAGATTGAACTCTGCCCTTTGCCGAGCATCATATCTGAAAGGGCTTACTGTAGCACAGATCTCAGCTGCATGTTTAAAATACGCCTGACATATGGGGAAATTTTCCACAGATTAAATGATACTGAAAATAATGACTAAACACTGAGTCAGAAAAAGAAACAAGAAGATATATGCATCCCCTCCATCGTTCCACTCAGCCACCCTAAGTAAGATGATAAAGAAAAGATAAATTGCACTATTCCATAAATTAGAAGAATTACAGAAAGGTCAGATATCTAAAAAGAGAAATTATATGCTGAGAAAGAACTGAAAGAGTGTATAGCTCTAGCACAGCAGTTAATATTTTATGTTACAATAACTCAGAAATGTAGGAACCTTAAATTTTATCTGGAAATACAGCTCTGGGGATTCAAATAAAACACTGAAAACCTCATCAGTTTGGTTTTGTTTCTTTTTGAACAGGATCAGATTGGAGGATAGACTCTGACCCTCCAATACTCCAGCACATGAACAGTCTCAGTTGTCGAGAATGCTTGGGAAGTACAATCCCTCTCAGAAAATACATCTCTGTTAGAGAAATAAATTTAGCACATAGGTAATGCTAATTGTTATGAGTCAGGGCTTAGCATAAAAAAATAGCCAAATCAATCCTGAAAGCAGTAGAGCAATATGATGTTCCAAGAATGAAATGGTAGCACTAGAGAAAGCAATGGTGTTTTTGTACAGCTTCAAAAAGACATATTTTTTGACAGATTTTAGGAGGTATACATAGTAACGAAAATGAAAGCAGAAGAACTTCAGAATCCTAATACAATTTCAGCAAATTAATTTTTTAGCACCAACAATACAAACCTGGAGAGGGAGTTACGCAAAAAGATCACAGAACACCTGAATTTTTTGCAGGTACAGATAAGACTCAAAAAATATTCTCAGATGAAGAAGAAACCTAAATTTGAAGATCCCATCTTCAGCGGGCAGATGCCCGCCATCCCTGATGCCCAAGGCTGACCAGGCTGTGCTGGCACAGAGCCCGAAGCATCCCTGAGCTCCAGGCATCCATGGGGATGTGGGCTTGGCTTTGCAGTCAGTACACACTGACTTTACCATGAGGAAATGAGAACACTGCAGAACCAGGAGAAGACGGTTTTTGGCATCTGGAGCTAGGGGAGATGAACAGTATGAGAAGGTACTTGGGGGCTGCTACAGGACAAACTGAGAACATAAAAATTGGAATTGATAGCTTGGAAGAGCAAGAGTAAGACAAGCAGAGAGTGACAGTATCCACTGAAAAGTGGAGACCAGAACCGATAGAGTGGGAAAAAAGGCACGAAAGCAAGACCACCATCAACAGTAGAGACAAGCTGTAAATTGACTGGCAGAGATGGGCAAGCAAGGAAAACCACTTAGAAAGAAAAGTGCCCTCCCTCCCCAGCACTCTGACAGTTCTTCCCCTCTCCAAGGTGATGAGAGGGCAGCAACCTCTGAGCAGAGAGGGGCAGGAATAGTGCAGCTGGATGTGAGGCTCTCGCAAGGACATCAACAAGGAGTCGATGTGATGGACAGGGTGACATTTCTGTTCTTTTCCCCACCACTCATACATAAACACTATCCAGGCTGCAAAGTAAAGAATCAAAAGAGAGAACCATGGGATTTAAGTGGACTGTGCAATCTTAACTCAGTTGTCTTGTGCAGATGTATCATGGTAGGATATAACTATATCATGCCAGTCTCTTTTATGTAAAATGTCACCCGCAGGATAGAGTCTGCTTGCTTAACAAACAGTTATTTCATATTTTGTTTATTTTCAGCATTTGTTTGAAAAGCCTGGCCTTATTTACTCTATGTTGCTCTGACTCCATGTTAATAAACTCCTTTTTAGCTTTTCTGAAGTCACCCATCAACATAATCTTTATCCTGTATCAAATGAAGCTGTCTACAAACAAGTTTAACCACAAGAGGACTAAATTAACGTTGGATAAGTTACTTAAATTATCATTTCCCCTCTGCTCCCTCCCCCCAGTTTCTCAGTGCTTGGGCTTTGTGTCTTAGCCATGCAATCAGCATTGACTTTCGTGGTTGATACTTGAGTATCATTACAATGCACTGAAGTCATGGCTTCTTTAGCTACTATAAATTTTAGATGAAAGATGCATTAAGATAAGAAACAGAAAGGACGAATAAAAACAGTAATTAGAAATGTAGATTATATCCTTCAAATCTACACCTGAATAACATTAGAACAACTATCACGACTATTCAATGGTATAATAGTCTTTGGAGCACACACTTATAAAGAAATTAAAAAGCAGCCCTATATTTGAGATTTTAATGGTATAAACAGATCAGACTTGCAAAGAACGGGAGGCAAACAGATGGAGAGGAAACTCAAGAAAAATACCACTGCACACTCCAAAATCCCCAGAGCAGGACACTGGCAGAACTGGGTGTCTGCAGTCCCAGATCAGCACCACCAAAACATGAACTGTGGGATAGAACCATATTAATCTGTAGTGCTTCTGTGGAAAGTCAGGAATACAAATCAAACTCTCCTTTATTTTAAAGTATTAGCAATACTGAAATTCACTTTCCACTCTAATGTACTGGTATTAAACTTATCATTTTATCATTAAGATTATTGTTTTCCCTACACATTTGCAATAGCATCCATCATGACAGTATTGGAGAGCTTTCAACATCTCCATTTCAATTAAATGAATTGCATAAATTCTCCTATTTCTACAGAGGCCAAGAGGCGCAGAGGATGAGAGGTTTTTAGGAGGGCTTCTGTAAAGCTAAAGATGCACAGCTCTGTAGAGTTAAAGATGTACAGACTTTGTCTAAATCTGATTCATTATCTTCAGTAATACCGAGCAGCAAGTATTAATGCAAAATCTTTGAAAAAAAATTTCACCAGCAAAGAGGAGCATGTAACTTTGACTGTTTCTATGGATTTAAATTGATTTTTAATCTGCTGATGGTAGACTGTAAATAACCGCTCAAAGCACATGAGTGCAAGTCAATGGGAAGTTTTATTAGTTTGCTTTCAGAGAATTATAGCAATGATGGAAGGACTCTGAAGCAGGCAAAGGCCGATGACCTGAATGGTTTCTCTTCTCCTCACAGGCCATTTGAACACTGCCTCCATAAGGGTCCAATTCAGCTAGAATTTACATCTGACTTCCGCACCACGGAAGCCCAGGATGGCTGCAAAGGAAGTGCTAAGGTTATTATTTTTTTGGTAGAATAGGGCCCTAATTCATTGGCAAGGCAGCCAGTAAAAACTCTTGTACACAGCACACCTTTTCTAGAAATCATTTCACAGAGTCCCAGAAGAGGTTTTGGAACAAATAATCCTTTTTTTTTTCCCTTTCCTGTAGCAAGAGGGAAGGAAAGGTTTGTGCATGTAAAAATTTACTTTTTCTACTTCTTTTCATCCCTTTAAATGTCCTGCTGATTATATTTTTATACAGGCACACTCTGCAAGTGTTTCCAACACCACATTCACTTGGTTTTCTTCACATCAATTGTCTTGCTGACTTTTAGCCTGAACTATTTTTGTACAACGGAAAATTGGGGCCCATGATATATTCTCCTCAGGTGGCACCCAAACCTTCAGCTCTTCCACATCCCTCTAATTTCATTCTGCCATTTGAAAAGAGGTCAACAAATAAATCAAGGTTAGAAGAGCTAAGCCAAGAAATGCTTTGCTTTCAGTGAATTCAGGCCACCAAAGTAGGAGCAGAAATGACAGAGCACCCTTCTTCATAACCGGCCTGGACAACATCTCTGCTTCTGCCTCTTCTCCCCAGCGCTGATAAACGGCTCACAGAAACACATCTATGCAACATCCACACTGTGGTGCTCTGGAGAGATCCTGACAACAGTGATCTCATGCAACACTCTTAGGTCTACAGTGTGGCACAAGGCACTTGTGACTTGGTATTTGCGTGACTCACCCAGATGTAGAAAGCAAGAGAAGAGCAGAATTTACTGTCAGTTCACCAACCACCACAGACACTTCAGAGGTTGCTTCAGCATCCTGCCTATCATTATAACTGACTACAGAAGAAGTATTTGCATACTTTGAAAAAACTAAACAACCCAACCAAAAAAAAAAGCCAAACTACAACCAAAACCAATAGTCAGTTTTCTCAGCTGACCTAAAATTTTGTACTGAAGGTGGCACCCCCATCATCTGCTCACATGAAAAAAATAGAAAAGGGAAGCTCTTTGCTTAAATTTGTAACTCCCAATAGCTTAGCATAGACAAATGGAAGGAAATGGCAAAACACAGTCATAAAAATGACATGTATATTAAGCACAGGACTTTTCTTTGAGAGGATTTTAGAAATAAGCCCAGAAATTACTCACTTCACTGTCCATCCTGTAAACAGTCAACTCTACCTGATGCGTGGGTCCCGTGCATTATCAAATTTGTGGATTAACTGTGTAGCAGTGCAAAAATGGCTGAAATCACCCAGTTTTACTTGTACCACTCACATCATCAGTGATAAAGTACCCATTTACACGTCCTTTGGGGTGGTGGAAGATGACTCATTTTATCAGGCATTACAAAGGCACGGGGCTCTTTTAGGCAAAAAAGGGAATCCTACCATCACAGAAAAAGCACGAAATGGAAAACCAGAAGCAACTGAGACTAGAATATTACCCATTTAACCTTCTTTATCAAGATAAATGTGCTACCTAACAACACAGAAAGACAGCATCTTGGTTTCATGCCTAATTTGAGAAGAAAATATTTAACATAAGTAATATTTATGAAGATACATCTGGCCCAAACTCCATGAGGGTATCATGAAGGTCCTGGCACACTTCTAAAGTGAACTGCAAAAAGAAAAAACAGTGACATCCTCACATGCTTAGATGATTTGCCCTGGGGTACTTCTTGAGAATATCTTTTGAGCTGGCCATTGTTAATAGGTCTTACACACAAAATTGAGCCCAGAGAAGTATTTACTTTGGTGATTATCTACATGCCATGACCAGTGAAGTGTTATTTCTGACTCGTGAGTGGTTAGCACATGTCCAAGAGAAGAACACTACATACAGTGCCAATTGAGGGACTTTCCAGGGAATTACTGATTACACCAAAGTCCTCTACAATTTTAGTGACGGTGGCTGCTGCAATGATCACCAGACAGCTGCCAAAACCCTCCCAGACTGCAAGTTCCTTGACTGCACATAAGAAGACCAAACTCTTGGGACAAAATAACCTCCTGATGACATTCTGCATTATTTGACGGTCCCAGGTTAATTCCTTGGATGGATTCATACACATAAAGACCCTCCAACAAGACAATTATTCTTCTGTTTTGACTATAAAATAAATGGTTAAATCCACTAGTCACTGGCTCATAAAACAATTTGTTGAAATAATGAATTCAAATATACTAATAGGATACAGAGGTTCACCATTAATTGTTTAATCCATAGCTGCATAATACTGTACTGAATTATTTCCCCCCCTTTTACCCTTGCTAGGAACTGACACAAGTACAATAATTAAAATAAATTTCAACACAACCATTTGGAAAAATGCCAACATTTTCAAGAACTTATAATTTTCTTCCTTCCCCCTTTTCCCAAGATAAAATACAGTTTTGACATCTTGGTAAAAAAACAGTTGCAAACTGTTACTTACAACTTAGGAAAAAATCACTGTTTTAATCATGACCTTTCATCTGTCCTTGATCTGGAGCGAAAGGGTGGGGGAAATTGGCCACTTACAGGAATAATCCTACTGGGCTTCCGTCTCACTGATTGACAGCCTCATGTGGCTAAACACATTCACAATTATAAATAAAAACTACCCCTCTCAAAATGGCAGAACTTATCCTCCATCAAGCAAGATGTGCTTGGAGCAAATATAGCTTTTAGTGGAGATGGTAAAAATGATCTTTGAAAGATGTGATAAACATCAATTCTGCACTGTCCACTTCCAAACCTATTTGAGAAAAGGACACTCCCAATAATTATTTATGTAAAGCCCAGAATAGCTGAATACTGCCCAAGTCATTATTACATAAATGAAAAACACAATAATAAAATCCAGTGTTAATAATATGGTAATAATACATGCCAATAGGCTCTTCTCAATTTCATATTCCATCTGAGTATGGGCTATTGGAAAAGCACAGCTGCACTATTGGCTGCAGTGTCCTTGCAGATATTTTCAAAATGTGACAGATCACATTTGCTGTTTAAGACTCAAAGCCAGTGCCTTGTTGGCATTTGTCTGAGTTGCCAATGAACCAACTGAGTGAGCTAAACCAGCAGAAAATGCTTCACTGTTTCCTGAAGTGAATCTCACACCCCTCTGCAACAGGCAGAGAGGTGGATGCATGGCAGAGCACAGCCTCAAAGCTGTGAAGGTGACTTGTAAATCATGGAAAGGAGGTGACAGGAAATTATTCCAGACTCCTTCCTACCTTTTCCAAGACATTTATTTCCAAAGTCAAAAGTCAAAATCAGAGCAATTTGTCAGAAAATCCTGTGTAATGATTACACATGCCCCAGTCACTTTGTAGGGGGAAAGACCCACTCTCTTTCCCCTTTGGTGAACTCCTGTAACCACTTCTTCCTCTTCTGCTTCTGTACCAGAACCGCACCCAAGGCACCAGGCTGGAGGACACGCAGGAGCTTCTCATCTGTGTGCGACTCCTTCTACTGTCACAGCACTTCCAACAGGGTTACCAACCCAATCCCTGCATTAGTAATAGCATTCTTACAAACACTTCTTTTCCAACAGCTGGTAGAAGGGATGAGTTTTACTGTCTCGAAGCAGGCTTAGAAGTTTATCCTGCCTTGGGAGACAAGGGTAGGGGTTTCCCCTCTCCCTCCCACCAGCACACCACCCCCTGAAAGCCGGGAGGCACCCAGCCGAGCAGTTTGGAACAGGACCCACGGCAGCAGATCGGCCTGGGCAGAAACAGCGCTTGTCTGTCTAGGTAAGATCCCTGCCAGCCTTCCTGCTAAAATTAGAAAATGGGCGACAGTACCTTGGCGCCTGTCACTTGCTGGAGACAAATCTTTAGCTCTTTCCGCAGCCAAAGGGTGGCATTTTGATTCCTGCCTGCCAGATCCAAGTCATGGCAGTACCTTGCTATCAGCTGGGCTCTTTGGTGGCAAAACCCCTGCCTGCCATCAGCTGCCTCTGCTCTTTGCCCCATCACCATCCTTCTCCCAAAACAGCAGAAATGGGAGGAAGCTGAGCACGGCTCGAAACAGGCAAAACTTTCTGGAGGGGGGACAACAATTTTCACTCAGCGATTACAACTCCAGCCTGGGCAGGTCAAGAAGTAAATTCAGTGTGCAAACAGGCGTGCTCATAATTCACACAGTTAGAGCAGTATCACTTTTTAATCAAAAGATCTCAACCTCTTTCACATAGATCACAAACACTAAGCATCACAATTTTCCTGCGACGGAGCAATGAATTATTGTGTCCACTTTTAATAAAAGTATTTAAGTTGATCTATTACCTATGTAGGTTACAGATGTATCCTACTGCCACAATCTCAAACACATTGATCCTCACAAATCTTCTTTGAAGTAGGGAAATGCTATTTTCTCCATTTTGGGTAATTGGAAACTCTGGTGCAGACAGACCACGGCCAGATGTAGATGATCTAAAAATCCACCTAATCCTGGGGCCTCCACTTTCAATTGGCTAGGCATTTCTGAAGGCCTAGAGACATCCAGTAAAAACCCTCTAGGTTAGGGATTTGGCAGAATCTAGGCCTAAATTTGGGTTGAAAATTGGTCTTAATGCCTTTGGGTGTCTTTCCTGCTTTACCTCCTTGCAGCCAAAACATGCCATGGGGCTCTTGGCCAGAAACTGAGGCTGCAGCCAAGCCTCACAGGGGACAACCTCACAAGGGCTCAGCTGCTCAGTTCTCAAAGCAGCAGCCCTTCCCTTGTCCATACTGAAACAGAAAGCATAAAAATACTCATAAAGAATAATAATAAAACTTTTTGTTGAAACAAAATGTCCATCCTTTCAGTTAAAGACCTGAAACAGAGATGTTTCCCCTTCAAGAACAACAAAAAAAATTGTTTTCCTCCCTTAGTTGTTCCATCTTCCTCATAATAAACTATTTTGTTATCATTAGAGAGGTTTAGAACACTGCAGAAATAATGCTGAAAGAAAGGAAACACAGAGGCTGAGTTTTTCATGTAGTTTTTAAAAGTGAAAATTCTCTTGGGTAAAAAATGATACCACTCTTTTTCCTAAGCTATATATGGGTTGAGGCACTTAGTATTCGGCTATATCTACATACACATTATAAAGTTACCTCACTGTTATGGTTTTATTGACTAACCTCTTCAAAAGAATTGTATTTGCTGTCTACTCAGCATGTTTACCCAAAGCAGAAAATAAGAAGATGCTCCTCGCCCTACTGTTTTAAGTCCACATTTTAGGAAACTATGATTAGATTGTTATTTTACTATAAAAGGTTGGAAAACAAAATGCTGCTCTCAGAAAATTATACAAAACCCATGTTGTTGGAATTTTTTTAATATATATTCAGGTCTCATTTACCCTTATATTTGACACAAATGAAAATAAAACAGCATTTTAAGCTCCTGGAAATGACAATATCATGTTATCCAGATAAGTAACACAAAGCTATTATTGAAATTCTGATAGCATTTGGTTTACTGGTAAAGGAAAATTACCTGTAATGCATAGTTTAAATAATTACTTTTAAACAAAAGCTTCTTTTCTACAACACTTATTTATCTTCTGAGACTAGCTCAGCAGGGTTATGTATTTTATTAAAATTGCCTTCAGACTGCTAATGGCGGGGTGTGTGTTAGCACAGGAGAAGGGATGGCCGTTTGACTCCTGTTCCTAACACTGGGAGCTCGTCCAGATTCTAAAGAGCCAGAGCTCTGCTGTGCATTTGGGTATGCCTTCCTTGTGATAACTGGCAGCAGCATTTCAGGGCAATGGGTCAGACAAACTGGAAAGCTCTAATTGTGCTTACGAAAGCAGCAGCGACAACCACTAAACCTGAAATTCCTTTTACTAATATTTCACTTGATTTCAAGTCTCCCAATGTGAAATTATTTTGTAAGCTCTTGCTCATCATTTCTCCATTCTCTTTCGTGCTCAGCATTGGATGTTCCCTGTGCCATATCAGCAACCTGTATAACAGCTCTGAGCTGCTCTGTGGTGAGTTTATGTGGCAGATAACCAGCACAAATCACCCAGACAACTCTGATAGATCTTGTTTCCTCTCTGAAGAAGCCACAGTCAAAACGCACTTTGGATCCACAAAGCACAGGCACTAAAACATGAAGTTCTCCTTCTGGAGAAGCCATGGAGCAAACACATACACTTAACAAGCCGTGGGCATGGGCCATACCTGCCCTGTGGGAACAAGGGGTTCAACTTGGCTTGGTCTCTCCATCGCCACTAAGACTTCCACATGAAAAACAGGCACATCTATCTTCTCACATCCTTACAATAACCAAGTTAATTTGATTTATTAATTCACTCTATTTTTATATATGTTTACTTATTCATATGACCACTTTAATCTGTTTAATATCTTTGTCTTTAAAGGGATTAAAATTCTAGAAATTAAAAACTACAATTTTTTCACATGAGCAAACACCACAAATGCTACTCACACTTCAGAACTGAAATTGCTAAATTATGTGGTCTCCTTTCTTTGTTGAACAAATATCTGACAAGAAGCAGAAAAGAAGGCAAAAAATTCTGAAAGTTCTGTCATTATATTGGCCAAAAAGAGACAGCAGGATTTGTTCACTGCATCGACCCTGAATTTTAGAGAAGCTCAACAGTTCCACAGAACTGACATTTGCTGGAATATTAACTAACTTTTAAATGATGCTTAAAGAAAACCATGAAAAAATGTTCACTAGCTGATGTTCACGGGTTCTGAGGTGTCCACAACACCTTCAGAAGGAGAGTTAACTCATCACCTCAGAAAAACAGTCCAGATGCACACTACATCCTGGTAGGCTGCACCAACACCTCCCAGTGGGAAGCGATGTTATTGAACATGCATGGAAAGCAGAGCAGAAAAATAAAGCTCAATTGCTTTTTTTTTCTTACATAAAGAGCATTTCCCATTTCAGAAAAAGTGAACAAGAAGTGAACACCCACACACAGCCTCAAAGGCAAAGAAAAACAAAGCTTTCCAGAAACCCTGCCCTTCAGCTGGCCCAGACACACCAGGGACAATCAGATCCTGCAGACCAAGACTGGGAACAGCAATGGGACTTGTCATAGAGAAGCACAAATTAAATACTTGAGTTTTTAACTGCTGATTCACTCACTCCCACTATCTAAAGAAAGAAAGAAAATTATGTACCCCAAAAAAAGTGTACCATGTGCAGGGCACACATATATATAAACCCCAAACTTGTTCATAGGAGAATGGCAGAGGAATCACTTATCGTCAGGGGCAACTTCGCTTTTTAATTGCAGATGTTTTTTGTTTGGAAAAAGTGTTTCTACAAAGCAGGCAAAAACATTACCAGAAAAGTGACCAGGAGCATTCTGATCTAAACTAAAGAGGTAAAAAGAATCCAGTCATGCACACAGAGAGTTTGTTCACAGAGGAAGGCAGAAACAAGCAGATAAACCACTGGATTATAACTTCAGATCCCAAGCAGATTGAGCCAAGGCATTTCTAGGTTTACAGCATTTCTCCAAGACTCTACGGCCACTTCTCATTCCCAATCTCAGCTGCCTTTTCTCACTGCTTTTAGGAAGAGGTAACATTTGATGAGTTGGCTGTTTCTTGAAGCTACTTGATTTTCATTGCTAGTGATTTTTAGGCAAGAAGATTGTCACCCATCCTACCTAATGATACCCAGACACATGAAGATTACGTTAAAGAATCCAGTCTTGGCTGCATTGATTTTTTTTTGTAAAGGGAAAAACAAACCTATAGTTTCTGTTTGTGAGAACAGGCAAAAAGGACATTTCACATGTTTCTGCTGCAGTCAGCTTCTTCAGTTATCATTTCCTGTTTCATCACATTTTCATGGATGTATCACTGGACAATGTGCATGATTTTAACCTGCGTTGTCTGGGAATATTCATCCACTGATTCTCAGTTACCTGAGCAACTGCTGGGCACAAAATGAAGGTACAGAAAAGAACCTTATCCAAAGTCTCTCCAGTGCTATTAAATCATCCTAATTCCTTCTTAGGCGACAGTTCTTGCAGTTGACTTAACAGTAAGCAAACTCACGTATGAACACTCCAATAAAACATCACATTATGATTTGGACCTGCTCCTTCAACATAAATATGATACTCTTTAGACCTGGTGGGTCTAATGATCAGTCAGAGGTGCCCACTCACAAGCCATTCTTGCAATCAAGCCTCAGTCTTGGATTTTTACAAAAACTAGCACAAAAACCCCCAAAACTAAAGCCATCCATGCAAGTAAGAGATTCAGATCTCAAAGATCAGGATGACACAGAAAACAAAAGATGTGCAAGAACAGGGGCTTCCTCCCTCTCACAGCCATACTCAGAAATGCATGCAAATATTGTGAGCTTGTAGGTTACCAATTTAGCAGCTGGTTTCATTTTGAGACCTTTTTGGAGGGGAAGTAATACAGTAACAGCAATTCCTCCCAACCCACTTCCCATTGTCACCACACAAACAGACTTAAATTCTCAGGTTGACCAAAATTGTATCTGCAACAGAAAATGGGATTACAATGAAATTTTGCCCAAGAACATTTATATTATTTACCAACTCGAAGTAAAATCTGCAGCGAGAATACAACCTCAGACAAACTCCCTTTCCTTATTTCATAGAGCTACTCTCTCCAGCCTACACTGGGTGTACAAGTTGCAGACCACAGAGATCTAACATGCTTTACCACATTTGTGTGGAGGAGGTTTCTGCAACTCTGCTGATAATCAACTTTTTCTCATCAAAATCATATAGAGGGAGAAGTCATAAAAATTCCTACTTTATTTGGAAAAAGGTTGAATAATTTATTTTTAATGACTTTAGGACAAGCTATCCATTAAAAAATACCAACATTCCCACTCTTTCAATCTCTGGCTGCTTTTCCTTTTTATCAGGAAGACAAGTTCTGCCACATGGTTCAAATTTTTTTATACATTGATCTTTCTACTGTAATTTTTTTTTTTTTACCATGATGTTAAATTAAACTGCAGGAATAAACAAGGGTACCTCTCTTTTTAAGTACATTTGTATATACACGAACATGCTGTATTTGACAGTTGTCTTCTCCACCTTTTCCATGTCATTTGTTACCACTCTAACTGCAACATCTTTTTAGGGGGATCCATGTCTTTCTATTCTTACCTGCACTTACAGTTCAGATTTGATCAGAGTTTACAGTAACATAATGTTTACATGCTAAGGAACTATAACGAGAAATCACTCACTATTCCCATTGTGCAGAAGGGCACATCTACGAAAATCAAAAGCAGCTCGTGAAAAAATAATTTATAAACAATATTTGAAAGTCGAATGTATCCTGATCAAAGGCAGTGGAAACAGAGGCTGAGCCTAAAGAATTATCTCCAGCCTGCCATGTTTTAACCACCAGCTCCTGCAGACAACTAAACTGTTATGAAAAAGCACAGAAACTGAGCTTTAATAGTAAACACATGACCCAGTACACATAGGGAGACAGCCTGATGCATTACACAGGTTTGCTTGGAGATGACGTAACTTCACAGCAAAAAAACAGATGCCAATATATGGGTTTGAAAATTGCAAAAAACCAAGAAAGCATTGGCAAATAAAAAAAAACACCAAACCAACCCAAATATCCAAACCCAGAAGATAAATTCTTCCAAGCCGAACATGTCCAGCTTGTCAGAGGTCTATTAGTAACATACACTGAAAACACAAATACTTTATTCTCAGACAAAAAATTTTGCAACTGAATGTATTTTTATAATACTGGTGAATCTTCTCGTAAGTGCTAGGGACCAGATTATTTCAGATTAGAAAATGATTTATTCTCTTATCAGTCACAAACTTCTTTCAGTCTGTGAGTTTGAGCCAAGCTTGCTCTATGTGCCTGCAAACTCTCAGTCACTGGAGTTTGGTATTTTTCCCATGACGTGTTGCTCAAAGTCTCCCCCAAAAAGCAGCATAACGGGCTGTGTGGATGAGTAAGGGAGGCATTTACTGCCCCACAGAGCTTATTATCCCAACATCAGACAAAGCATGACAGGTGGACCCAGCAGGGAATTTCAAACAGGGCAACACTTATCTTAGTACTATTTACATCTTTGGGGCCTCTGAATATTAAAATTTAAATATATTCTCACAAATCTAGAGGAGGGAGAAGAAAATCCAAGATTCTCACTACAGAGTGCTACAGAGAAAAGACAGAGAAGCAGAAATAAATCAGTCCCTCCCTGTTTGGGTGAGCTCTGTCTTTTAAGACAGTCATAATACTGCAGTTGCACATAGCCACATCTTAGGTATCAATAGCTCTGCCTCAGTAAGAACCCGGGAAAGGCAGCAGGACAATTTATATAATTGACTGGATCAGTAGCCATACCTGTTATTAAGATTACTTGACACAAGCGATTAAACAACTACCTGCAGTTGTTCATACCCTGTCAGTATTTTGCCATTTCGGCTGATTTATCTCCGATGCATGACTGCCTCAGGCTGTGAGCTTTGGAAATGGGACAACTTCTCCCAAGAACAAGGGTACACAATATTACACTGGAAATTCTTCAAGCTCCTCCTCTGAAAAATACTTTGGTGCTTCGAGCTTCAGAGGAAGGTTTGAAATCTAGCAGCCTGGCTGTGGCTTTTGTTCCCATGAAAAGCCTTTTGTCCCTAGATGTGCCTCAAGTAAGCCCTTAGGAACTGTCTTTGCAAACTGCTACTGTCCAAAAAGTAGTGCACAGCTTTCCAATGTTGTTATTGTGCTTTCAGCATGGTTCTTACATGAAAGCAAGTGTTGTATCTTGCTTATATTGTATTTCACTTTCACCCCATTTAAAACCACGTAGAACAGGAAATGAGAGCAAAGTAATCAAACGAGGTTTCAAAGAAGATAACACAATGAAGTTACAGATAGCACCCAAGTACCTTAGCAAAACATTTCTTGAAATAATGCAAACACCAGCCCAGCTGTCCACACAGCACAGCTGTTACCCTCAAACCGGGCAACTTTGTCCAAGTAGCTCACATGCTCTGCCACCTTTTACACCAGCTCATTATTTCCCGGTCTTTCCTCCATTTCTCCTCAAGCCACCCTCCTGCTGCAGGGAAGCCTTTCTGCCCCTGTTGCAGGTGAGCAAAATGAAGCCTTTGCCCGCAATGACACAAAAAGCCTGTGAAGAATCGAGGAACTCAACTGGACTATGCAGGCCCTGGACCAGCCTCGTCTCCCAGAGTGGAGCTAACATGCTGCCAATTCACATCAGCACATCCAGAAACACCTCGCTGGCAAGGAAGAAAACACACCTCTTACCTGCCAAGTCTCCCGCTTAAATTCTCGACTCCTTTTTATTTTCTTCTGCTTCCAACACTGAAGGCAGCAAGGGGAAAGAAAAGAAAAAAAAAATATCAAAGGAAGAGTCACAACTATCTCATTCAAAACCCTTTTCATATTCACTACAACTCTCCTGAACAAAAATCTCAGGGAAGTGGGGTTTCTCTACTGAGTTTTCTACAGAACTCAGATCAGGCTCATAGCAAAGCTCTCCCTAAAATTTGAGATGCTGAACCTGAGACCAAGACCTATGGCACAAGGAGGAAGGAGAGCTCTCATTAAAGGGAAACTAAGCTGAGGGAAGCAATGGGTATTAAGGAAAATATGGGGACTAGGATTCCAGTACAGCAAGGTGCTTATTCACAAAACTGTAGGAATACATGTAACTTTAATTAATCAGAGCACAAACTCACACAGAACCTTTCAGGAGCTGCAGAGGGGAAAAAAGGAGAGAGAGACAAGTGGGAAACTGAACCCCAGTCAGCTGAAATCAATAGTGAGACTGACAGCCATTTCAGCGGACTTTGGATCATACTCAAAGTGGCAGAAGAAAAAAGATGCAGCAGGAACAGGGAGAATAAATGAGGGAGCAGATTAATAAGTCAAATAAAT
This sequence comes from Ifrita kowaldi, assembly GCA_013398055.1. Taxonomy (NCBI): domain Eukaryota; kingdom Metazoa; phylum Chordata; class Aves; order Passeriformes; family Cinclosomatidae; genus Ifrita; species Ifrita kowaldi. The sequence goes on along the minus strand of VZRS01001727.1, from coordinate 85,309 downwards.
ATTATTAATAGTAGAACTTAAGAATAGCTGGGGAATTGCAAGGGGGGGTGACAGATTTTGCTCTTCAGGCTCATAAATGGTGGCTTCCTCTATCAAAATCAGTGGAGTAGTTTTAGATTTACATCAGTGTAACTAAGAACAAAATCAAATCAAGGAGTACAGAATAACTGGAGAAAAACCAAGCATTATTGAGCGTTCCAACACTGGGAGGCACTCAGATACTACAGTGCTGAAGGCCATGTTACTAGATTGATTAAATGTTTGATCCATCAGTAGGAGATTTATCCAATATGGGGAGAAAACAGAGAGCTCTGACACTAGACTACTAATGAGCTATTATTTGTACTTTCTACATGATATAAACATACAAAGGAGATGCTTTATAGAATTTGCAGTAATAATAACAACTCACAATCATTTCCCACTCCTGAGGTTAGTCCTAACAGATTTCTTCAACATTTTAAAGATGTTTTGTAAAAATATTCTGAAAGAAGTTTTCATAACAAAATCCCAGGACTTTCATGCTTTCATTTAGATCCTCTCTCTTTTGAGTCCTAAAGACCGATATCAAACACTACAGAAACTAAGCCCAGAGCCATTTATACTATTTTTTCTTACATGAACTGTTTTTCTTGGACAAACAAGGGAGAGTTTCTCTACGCTTCATTGCCAGGCTCGTCGGGAGTTTTTATGTGACAGTGTGAAAGTAGCAGTTCTTTTCAACAGTTTCATGCTCCCACAAACACAGACTAGTTTCTTTCAGACACCTGCTTTCACTAATGCACTGCCATTCCTTATGTCATGTCACTCTCTGTTCTAACACTACAAACCTTAATAAAAATTAAAGCTCCAACTCAAGTTAATCTTTCTTTTATTTACTTCTTATTTCCCTCTAAAAGCACTGCAATGATGGTATCGTACCTAAGTCCTTACCACTGGGATTTCAAATTACTTGAACATACCCAGCTTTATTACAAATAAAAAAAATATTCCATCCAGTCTGCCCTTCATTTCCATACTTAGTCCACAAAATCAACACATGTGTAACAATACCTAAAACAAAGCCAGTCACATTTTTGTGACATTTCTGTCACCAACATGTGCACACATTTTTTCACTTTTTAGTAGATGGCCTACAGGCACAGAGAAGGCTACTACTGGTAACCAGGGGAAATCTATTTAATCTCAAATTGTAGAGATTTATGTTTAAATAAGTGAAACAAGGCTCCATCTAGTTTTTGCTCCCACAGGTAGACTTCGATTAGTAATTACTAGTTCAGCCCTCAAATTCCAACTAATAATGAGACCATTAAAAAAAGAGACATGTTTAAACTTTTTTCTTTTGAGTAATGCCTTAAAATATTAAAAAATTCAGGTCTCTTTAAGGAAGAATACTGATTTCCTTCCAGAGAAGATGATGTCCTTGGCTGGATTCTAGTCTAGTAGGATCTATCCAGACTTTTCAAAATGTACGACAACTTTAACCAGAACAAGAGGGAGTTTTTCTGCAAAGCTGGGGAGCTGTAAGTGAAAAGCTGCAACTTCCCATATGGGAGGTCAATTTTTCTTTCACATACGAGCATTTCTAACAGACTTGTGTTGAACAGAGCAGGACACACAAGACACTGTCCAGCTTGGTGTTCTTCCATTAGTTTGTGCATTGCTGATGAGTGAAAAGACTTGGATCCTCTTCCAAGGTCTAATGATCACAAGTGCTGCTATTATTACTATTATCATTATTAACCCTACTCTTAAATACAGTTTCAGAAAGAAATAGCATTTTCATAGCACTTCCCTATGAGTTACATGTAGTTTTGATTCCCAATGTTTGGTTGTAGTGGCGTCAAGAAAGGTTTGACCAAAAACGTTGTGGAAAGGAATTTCAGAAGGTCCACAGGGATATTTATTTGAGAGTGTTTGCTCAACCTTACCCAGAGATCAGGCTATTAAATACATTACAACAAACTTACTGGTAATTACAGATTAGTAAACAGGCCACCAGTGCATGTAGGATCAAAAATTAGAGCTCAGTGTCTTGGGTGTAGCACCCTTTGTACTTGAGAGTTATCATCTGCTACATAGAGGAAATGGAGCAGAAAACTTGTCTCTAAGTCACTGTTTCCCTTTCTTCCATCTCCCAAAAATAAAACAACTTAAAGACATTGTGAAAGTTTTACAGTAAGAGCCATGCAAAACTTTTGCCACAAAATGTAAAAATCCCTCATGCTTCATTACAAATCTGAAAAACAAGACAGTATCTGCAAACAACTTTCGCACAATCATTACAAATGTTAAAACAGAAACTCAAGAAAACCTCAGATATTGAGAAAGAACTATGGTTTTAAGACTAAATTATTTGAAGTAGACTGTTTCCACATGTTGTGGCCAAAAGGCAGGGAAAAATTAATATTTTCAGAAACTGAAAACCATCTCAGTGGACAAGGACTCTGGCAAACCAGTGAAAAAAAGTAGTTTACACATAGTTTTGCGTAGTCCCAAATTTATGTTTAATAGCAATATATCTTTATCTTCAGGTGCAAACAACTTGCCTCAGCAGTTAAAAACACTTAATAATTCAAGAGTATTTCAGGGGTTCTGGAAATATTTCAGAATTAGACTAGAATTTATTAGACATTAGAAAAGAAACAACACAAAGCAAGTGACCTGTATTACCCATCCACAAAATTAGCATTTGCCTTCCTGGCTCTGTTTTTGTGGTCAGCAATGAAAGCAGTCCCATCACCTTAGTGATTCCCCTCCCAAACAACTCTGTTATTCTCATTTTTATGTTTTCAAAGTCCTTTATAGCACCCTCTAAAAGGCAGGGACTGTCGCCTAGCCTCTTGTCTGTGAAGTGCCAGCTGCAGCAAAACTTTCGCAGTTCCCACCTGCAGTTCCAGGGTAGTCTTCCCTAAGGTGCTATAGTAGAACATGTTAACATCCCTTATGTTTTCATCTTCTTCAGCATTGACAATGGATATTTAAGGAGTGAAAGTACAAAGCTGGACACTTGGAATCATAGGATCATTTAGGCTGGAAAAGACCCTTAAGGTTAATGATTGGACTCAATGGTCTAACACTGCTGTTCCACCATTAAACTGTGTCCTTAAGTGCCACGTCTACACATCCTTTGAGTACCTCAATGGATGGTGACTCCAGTACTTCCCTGGGCACCCTGTTCCAGTGCTTGACAGCGCTTTTGGTGAAGAAACTTGAACATGCAAAACCCTGGAAGAGCAGCTCAAGAGGCATAAACTGCTCTATTCTCCTCAGTGAAATGTCAACATGGAGAACCCAAAAATGGCTGTAACAGGGTTGAATTTTAAACTGCTTCAAGACTTATATATGAAAAAAGAACTGGTTGTGCAAAGCACTGACTTCCCACTCTAAAGTTGCAGGCATGTGGCATTTGTTTAGCCTCCTCCCTTCTACGAAGAAACCAGCCTCAGAGTGTAACACTGTACAACAACCACCCAAACAAGAGAGGGAGGAATTCAAGCCACTCAACAGACTCCAAAAATAACATTCCACTTAAGCAACCAGCACAAGTGAAGATTCAGAAGGGTATTTTCACCCTTTACTACCCTCCCAGTACAGAGGAGGTACTTGTACAGAAAATTTCTTAAATCAGATATGGAAGAACCACTAATAATCCATTTGCACTCTGGGCAAGCTTGGCTAATGAATTCAAATGAGAGCAGAGACAAGCCACAGACTGCCAGATTCTTAATATCCTCATATTTTCTAGTAATGCTGTAATTGTAAATAATGTTTACTTTGTTGCACATTTTATTGTTGAGTCTTTAAAATCATCTGCGATCCCTTTGGGATATACAGCACTATATAAATGTAAGTTGTTATTATCAAATAACAACCATTGGCCATTTAAATTATACAATAGCTACCTGATTATACTTAACCAAGTTAAAGCTCTAATTAAAAACGATTATATAGAATCTAAATTAAAGATATTTTTTGCCAGTTCAAAGAACCCAAAGTTTTTCACATTGGATATGCAAGTGTCCTACAACATCTGGAGCTTGATCCTGCAGTACTGAAATCAGTTAGGACTTCTGCTGTTGCTTTCAATGAAGACACTTGGCAGAGAGCTAAATAGCTTGACAACTTTATTCTTCAGCAAAACTAAGATTTATTTTGTTTCCCACAGTCATTTGAGAGAGTATTCACCTGCACCTCTAGTATTGATCCTGCAATGTCTATAACAGTTATTTTGGCTGTATCGCCAGCTATATATACGCTGTAAATCTGAGAAATTATTTCAACCCAACACAGAGATCTCTGAGCTTACACTCAAGCAGTAAACTTGGTGTTTGTCCTGTCAATTGGGCACAGGGTGGAACACAAAAGGAACTAACCTTTCCTCTCTGTGGTCAGAAGTTCTGACCTCCTCCTGTGATACATCCACAGGGACTCAGCGTCCAAAATATTCACCTGTAGTCTTGTGCATTAAATAGTCCATGCAGCCATATGAGATACTTTAGGATGCTGCAGATTGTGAAAGTGCTGTTGCCAGGCATACTCCAAAATCCCCAAATCATGTAATCAGCAATACGGTACAGTGACATTTTATCCAAAAATTTTTGTAGATTATTTACTTGATTTGGAACTGTGAGAAATCACACCTTCAATCTTCAAATCCACTGGGGAAAGAACTAATTGAGCTGAAAGTTCAATGTGACTCTAGGATTTAAGGTTAAGAGAAGAACCTTGTTTATGTTCTCTCCTAATAAATACCACGAGACCGGGGGCGTGGGGGGTGTGGGGAAACATGTCTTTCCTGACTGACCTCTGCCAAGTCCCTTCCCTTGCTTTGGGTGTCTCCTCTGTGGATTGGGGACAATGGCATTAACCTTGGTATTGATGAATAATTCTGTAGAGGGGGCTACGTTGTATTTCAATGATAACAGCTCATCCTGGGGACAGTTCAGCATTAAAAAAAAAAAAAAATCCAGAGTCAATAACCTGTTGAGAAGTGTTGACTAAAACCCAACTTCAACTCAGCTGGGTTAAGAACACAGTCAGCCCAGGATTCCTCCAGCAGAGATGGACAGACTGCCCCAAGGGTTGTAAAAACCTAATGGGGGCTGAAACACTCTAGCTCTAAAGAGGCAGGCTCAGGTGACAGTGTTCAAAATCTAGTGACCTCAGAAAAGTGGTTAACATTAGTTAGGATGAACCTTGAACCATAACCTTGATTTCAATCAGTTCTGGATTCTTCTGAAAAGAAAAATCTAAGATTTGATCTAAATTTCTCTTCTTTTCCTGCTTCCTCCCCAAAATACTATTTTTAAAGTGAGAAATTGGTGAGTTGATTTTTAAATGAAAAATTTACTAAAAAGCACTAATTTCAAAACAATCCGATAAATTTCTCCCAACGGAAGTATAAATATTTTGCTTAGAAGTAGATTTTTTTTTTAAAGTGTTCAATTTTCATGTAAAAATTGTTCATTTTCATTTAAAATGAAAATAACTGAAGTGAGGAAAGACTGCATATGCCTGGGTGTTAATTCTTTAAGATCTGGGCTAAGATCACACTGGCTGAAGGTTCCCTCTCTCCAGCAATGCAAATAACAATGATATCCCACAGACCCTTCACATACACTTAATGACCTCAGTGGCATTCTGCCAACTTATACCAGCTGAGAATCTGGGACAGAAGCCCCGGCTGAAACCAGGGCTCCCTTGTAGATCTCCACTCACAGAAAGATACAGACAGCCCTCACAGCACAGTTTGTAATTTAAAATGACAGCAAAACCAAAAGATGACAAGTAGAGATTATTATTAAAAGGGAGTATAAGCATCTGTTGAAAAGGGACAAACCTGAGGAAAAGCAAGGCATGGGTTTCTTGAGTTCTAAGCTCCCAACTAATACTTCCTTTCTTAAGGCCATTTCTGGAAGTCAGGATGGAAGTAGAAATTTAATAAATTAATAAAACCGGCATAGTGTAAAAGCACAGTAATGACATGTCAACACTCCATGGGTATTAGCTAACTTTGATTTTAAAGCGTTACCCACTGGTCTCTCCTACTTGCTGGAGCACATTGTCAGTAGTCCTTTGGCCGCACAAGGGTGGGGGATGATGACACTCATGTCCTGAGCCACCAGGAAATGCTGCCTTTTGTTTGACACGTCTCCCTGCAGTGTTTCAGCAGAGCAAGGTGTGCAACCCATCCCTCCAGCCACAACACACCCTGACACACCAGTTAGTTGGAAGGAGTTGGAGGGCTAAGTCAGGGATGATATCCTGAGGTGGGAAGTCAGACTTCGGTAGGTGTGGGGAGGAAAGGGGAGCAGGGCAGGGGTGGCACGAGATCCATATTGCGGTTTCACTGGAAGGACACAGCCTGTCACAAGGAATTACCATTAATTTGCACCAGCAGCACAGCTAGATTGAGACCAGCAAGCGATGATGACAAACAGCACTTGCAAGATCACATAATGAGGGGGCAAGGCTGCTTCACTGGAGCCGCTTCACTCAATTAGTGGGCAAGGCTTTTAATGCTGCTATGCACAACCAAAGCAATTTTGATTACTTAGAGCTAAGTCTCCATTTAGAATGAGTCAGAAGCTGAAACGTCTTTTTTTTTTTTCTCTTTCTTTCTTTTAATATAATTTATCTCCAGAGTATTCGAATGGTAATAAGCCGTCTGAAAGCTGGACACATTAGCCTCTGTTTGTGGCCAAGTGATGTTGAAATATAGTTTTTAAAAGTTCAAATAGTATCTATTCTAGCAAATGAAACTGATAAAAAGATAGCAAGCAATCGATACTATGGCAGAAGTAAGGGCCAAATTTTGCTCTTTTTCACTGTAATTTAATGGAATCTTTGAAAGGGGATTTTGGTAGAACAGCCAGAATTTCAGGACAGTACACTTAGAGCAGTAGTATGCTTTGCTTGCATCCCCTTGTGCTGGGTTTACAATTACTAATGTGATTGATTGTGTTAGCCCAAGACCAAAACTGGATTACCTGCTGAGTAGGAGGTAAAACCTTTTTTTCATTTAGCACAGATTTTAGTTGGTGTTTAGGAAGTGCAATTCAATCCCAAGAAACTCACAAAAACCTGAGCAAAGCATGTTAATATCAACAATGTTTCTGGGCTATTTTTCTACCTTCAGTCCAAACCTGAGTTTCCACTGTTGAAAGGGGAATTGTACAAATAACTGTGGGTTAAAGAAACTTTTGCTGGGCAAAAGAATGTGCTGCCAGCAGTTTAAAAGTAGATCTTGTGAACAAGATGCTGCTGTCAAAGCCTCCTTACCATTGTGCCTTAGAGATTCAAGTATTCACTGAGATCAGGACTTGAACTTAAATTAAAAATGATTTAGAGCAAGGATCTGTGTGTGCACCATACTCTTATATCTGCCCTAACCAGCGTTAAATCAGGATCTCCTTATCAGTCTTTTCAGTCCAAGTTCTGAATAAGCACTTACATATTCCCTGGAACAAGGAGTGGACCCCAGACAGCTGTTTGAACATGGAATAGCCTGCTCACACACCTACAGAATTATTCTATTTCTCCTTCCATGAACATGAATGCATGATTGTATGTATAGATGGACTAAGAATGGCATCCAAGATGAAGAAAAATTTCATCCAAGACCTTTCTTCCATTTAGGAAGGAAGAGGATGAGAACATGGGTACCTTTGAGCAGCCCTTGTCACTAGCCTGTACAGTTAATGAGTCTTCTTGGAAATCTCAGGGAATCAAAATACTTCGTTTCATGTGGATTGAAATGAATCATTTTGACGTTCAGAATTTTATTTTCATCTTTATTTTGGCTGAAATTGCTTATCAGATTTGACCCAAATTCCTGAAGAACTTCCGCTGCTTAGAAACTGAATTTTTGGATGCATAAATGGGTTTCTGTGGGAAAAATCTTTACCAAATATGCAACATTTCAGTACTTCATCAGGATTTCTTACAAGTGGGTGGAGGGGACTGGGGGCGCGTGCTGCAGTGGAGAGAAAGGGATTCCTTATCAAAGAATCAAGAGAGGTTATTTATCACCCACACTTTTCCCTGTATCTGATCTAGTGCAAAGCTGTATTTTTCCACTGGCCTCTGAAGCACCCAGTAGTGCCCAGTTCCTTTGGTTTGGGCAGGACACTCAAACCAACAGACCAAATGTCTGATGCATTAAGGACACAGAGTGGATACAGGCTTTGCCTAAAGCACAGAACCAGGAACATTTTAAACTGCTTCATTTCTCAGCTCTAGTACAGCTATGTATGTATAATTTATTTAAGATTTGACTCGGCAGGGTAGCTGCATGCAATCAGCATATTGTTTTTGTGAAGGTTCCCCCCTATTGCCCCTTAGACAGATTTTAACTGTCAGTATATTGGCCTTTTGAATTTTTGTTTTCATAATACCATAAGCTATTTGAAAATACATTATTATATACTAATCACTGCTTGTCCAATTCTTTTTTTTTTTTGAGTCTTACAGGCGACAGCAGAGAACAAGAAATGCAATTTATTTGGAACTTCAAAGGAATGTTTCGCTATCATCCAAACTGGAGGTCTTTTATGCCTCTCTCACTATTTGGTTTTAGAAGTGAAAGGAAACCAGTTGCTTAAATTTGTTCTTTCAAATTTCCACCCACTTCCCACTCTCAAAGGAGGGGCTTTATGATAATAGATAGGCTGATCTTGAGATCAATCACAGATAGAGATATATTTACTGTCCTCACATAGTCATAGTATTGCTTACATACATGAATTAAAGATTGCCTAAATCCTGCCTATGAACATTTCTAAACTTTAAAAAGATAGATATGTATATTTGAATTTCATAGCCATCTCATGTCTCTACAGTGGGATGAACAAAAACAGCCAATTCAATCACACCTGAACCCTAAAAAAACTTGATCTTTCAAGATTTCCTGTCATCATGTGGACTTGTGTACATAACAAACTAGCCCTGAAAAGCTAATACAGAACAGCTCCACTCTACACCCATCCTTATTTCTTTTCAGGAGCGCCTTTGTAGAGTTCAGCTTTGCCTTTGAAGTGGATTAAGGTACACGCCATATGGCATTTTTAGTGGTGAAGCAAAGTGCCACAACAGGAACCAGTGCAGAAAAATATTCAATGCATAGACAAGCTTGTCCATTAATGGCCTAATACAGGGCAAGCCTGAATAATATCCTCAGTTACAGTAAGATGCTGGGTGCTCAATGAAAACATTTTACTGAAAAATTCAGTGGTTCACAGGTGCAAAAGGTCATATTTCTGTAGATGTTATGGATGGTTACTTTATAAATTTAAATGCAGAAATTAGCCAGATTCCATATTTTTAAACTTAAATCCCATATTTGAATCCCTGTGCTATACATGCGGTAGAAACAGCACCTTAGTCAGGACAAGTAGGAAAGGCATAATGGACTTCCACTTTTCATATAATGGCTCTCCAACCATTACTAGCAGCCCTGGTTCCACCTTCTCCTTCATCCCTTCCTCCCTTCTTTTTGACCAAACAGTCCAGTCTGGACACAAGACAGCTCCTGTTAAAATCCATTTAGTTCTGTGAAAAGAAAAAGAAAATAAACTCTTCCAAACAAAATTGTAAAAAGGAAATCCTTTACAAAACCTTAGAGATTTAACTAAGAAACTTTCAATAAAGCAAAACTATTTTAAACTTTCACACAATAGGAAAAGTTCATCAGGGTGGAACAATTGGTAGTGGAGCAGAGAACAAGAAACTGAAAAGGTTAAGGTTTTCCTGGATGAAAATCGTAACTCAAACACACACTCAGGGGGACAGTTGTACATATGTTTTTGAACAAAAACTCTAACCTGACATGATTAATTTTGGCCTTAGTTTTGTCAAAATATTGAAGCCCATATGGCACAAAGCAAATAATTTTACATTTTTATTTTAAACCCCTGTGTTTTTCTTGTCTATTCCCTTCTCTTCCACCACACACACTGGCAGCCGCTACCAATACGCCAAATGCCAAATCAACCCTGCAAGCTGGCTGGCACAAGCGCTCTACAATACTGGCACACGCTTCCCTTTGCAGGGGGATTCTCTCTGAAACCCTGTGGCACATCCAAGCATCCCTGCTTAGCAGCTGAGGACCCTGTCTATCCCAGTCACATCAGCAACAGGGTGCCTTAACTGTGAACGTGCTGCCCATTTCATTACGCTTAAATCAAATAAAACAGCTTCACTTCGCCTCAGTGCACCCATTCCCCTGCCCGCCCCAAAGAATCAGTAAGTGCTTTGCAATATCTTTGTATCCAGCAACAGAGAGGTATTGCTGCTGCGAAAACACAGGATGCAAATCACTGCAATGTGAGTAAGAGCAAGAGCAAAAGACATCACTCAGGCAGGCTGAGCAAACTCCTGCACCTACGGTTGGCTCCACAAAACACTAGGGCTTAGATGGAGGAAAAGGATGTCACTCCTTTACCTCTTGTCCACGAAATCTTCAGTGAGCTGGAGAAAAATCAGGAACACTGAAGGCTTTGCTGACCCTGTCAGGATTCAAACTAGTATTTGAGGCTCAAATACGAAATCATTCTCTTTGATGGCCTCCCTGTTTGTTTTCCCTGTGTTTTTCCCTATATTAGAGCATGTTTCTCCAACATACGGCATTATATATATATGTATGTATGTATACAAATATACACTTTAAAATATTTTAGTTAATATTTATTCATAATATAAGAGAGTAGATTCCTTAAAAAAGCAGACAATTAATACTGTTTTTAGACAATGACCAAGACTGGGCATTGGACAGTCTAGTACATTGTACTGAACCAAAGGTGCACATACCTTCTACACCATTTTCTACACTTGTACACTAAGTTCATGGCCAGACATGAATCCCACCTCCCAGTGTGATCAGTGACCTCTGCAGCTACAAGAACTGTGTTCAGGATCTTCCAGACAACCCTGATGACAAGATAAAAATAACACTTTTTTTTCCACTCACAGCAGACACAGCAAATCCTTCATCTGTGAGAGCCCATTTTGAGGGGGTTTGAAGCACCTCTGACAAAGACCCATTTCTTGGGCAGCATGATGTTGCAGTGCACAGGCTGGAGGAGACTCTGGGGAAACCCTGTGCAGCCACAGTTGTTCAGAGTCTTCACATCAGCCCAACATCCCATCATGTGGGAAAATAACCCCACATGCTGCACTTCCCTTGAGATGTGTCGAGGAGCCAGAGGACTGGGTGAGGGTACCAGCAGCGGCCCATCACACTGAGCACACAGCCTGACAAGTATGGCCCTAACTGGAGCTCCCAAGGCACTGGACGCTCCCTCTTAGGGTAACTGCACCTTTCTGCAGCCCTGCTGGGAGCTGAGCAAGGAACAGGTGAGGAACCGGTCATGATTTGATTACTCGCTGCCACAGCATCATGCAAATCGAGATCACTCAATCGCAACAAAGCTGAAAACTTTCCTCCCTAACAGCTCATGCAGAGGGGGAACTTTGGTCTCTTGTAGCCACACAGCACAACCACAAGACACTGTCTGTGCCTTTCCACATTACCAAGTTTCTGTTGGAGCAGCAACTCCACCTAACAAATGTAACTTTAACAACAGTAAAACAACCTAATAGCTTTGCATGCCAGGGGGCTAATGTGGTGGGCCATTTAACGCTGCACTAAATAGCCGTGGTTTGGTTCTCATTGCCAAGTGCTGAACTGAGAATTGCAACTGCAGGAGCAGTCCCTAATTCGTAAGTTAAAGGGGGTCATTGCTCATAGGGTGGGGAAGAGGAAAGAAGGGGGGAGATACCAGACAACTCTAAACATTCAAAGTCGACAGAAGGTTGCACTCCTGAGAGAGGCAGTATTTAGTTGAAAGCCTGACAAAGCTCTGCAGCTGGGAGGCCTGTGGTGGTTTTACTCGACACTAAAAACTTGCCATAAGATACTTGTAACCTGTATAATAGGCTTGGTGGGAATGGGGAAGCTGGGAATGAAAGGAAGGTGAAAACATCTTGCTAATAACGCTGCGGTTTCGTTTCAACTGGCCCTCAAAACCATACACCATGCAGGCTGCCAGCACAGCAAAGTAGCAGCAACACAAATAAACTGCTTTCCCATCCACTCTTCCTGAAAAAAACAAAACTCCCAAACAGATCTGATTGCAAAGGACATCACTTGAAAACTTAAAATGATACAACAAAACAAGCCCAAATTTACAGGGCACCTCTGCAAAGGGAAAGCTTTATTCCTGGATGTTAGAACCCTAAAAGAACCGTTTTCTCTAATTTCTGCCATCACTCAGATTGGCCTTGAATTACCTCCTGATAGGCCTCCCATGTGCTTGCAGATGAGAGAGTGTAATGGGGATCTGTTAATTAACTAGAAGCAAAGTTGCACGGTGGGGATCAAACACTGGATGCGTCCTAAAACTCCCACAGAGAAGATGAAATGCAGCGCAAACTTTAAAGACTTCCCGTCATTAGCCAAGACCTTGGCTGCTCCTGGCCCAGACCCCTCCTGTTTCAGAGAACAATGAGGACAATGATGGCAGAAATGAAATAGTGCAGCAAGGAACAAAGGAATTAGCTATTTACCCACAGAGAGAGAAAGGAAAAGAGGGGCAGGGGGGAAGGGGGAAGGGAACTTGCTTTTTTCCTAGGGTTTCTGTCTAGTTTTAATTAATTTGCGGCTGCCAGGGACTTGCACACAGAGCACGCCCAGGAGCATTGTGTTAGAGCTCAGTGTTAATACATGTAACATCTACTGTTTACTCCCAGGCAGGAAGGAGAAGGAGCTGGGGCAGAGGGGCAGTGGGAAAGGAGGAGAGGAGATCTTCCCTCTTCAAAGCTGCTTGAAAGAGACAGGCAGAGATGAGCAAAAGGTTGTGCTGATCTCTAACTTCCCTGAACCTGCTTCCATGCAGACTATTCTGCTTCCATGCAGACTATTATTCTTTAAAAGAGCTCCAGGTAGGGTGGATCGCTGTGGGCAGGACTTGCTCTGGGCACTGAAATGAAAAGGGAGGGCACTAGGACAGGGACATGCAGGTGGAAGTGACAGCAAGCGCTGTGGAGCCAAAGGGACAGGTTTAATGGGCTTCCTCCAGTGCCCTCAGATCAAGGGAGGTCTTGGGGTGGAGGCACATGGCCCAACAGTGTTCTGAGGAGACACCCAGCCTCACTTCCCTGTGCTTCCGAAGGACTTGGGGCACCACAGGACACCACACTAGCAGCCAGCTTATTCAGCAGTTCCACAGATAAATACTGAAAATCCAGCTATGGCTAAACTGGGCCTGTCCCTCAGACACAAGGACATGACACCAGACTGGGACCTTACTGTACAGGCACCTGGAAGCAAGACTGGATACCCTAAAACACCGAAGCTGGCATTGTAAGCCTGTGTTTGAGTGGCTTACACTTGAGCACCAAATGAAAATTTCCTTCATCTTACCTTGCATCTGAAAAAAAAAAAAAAAGCTTTGTCAGATGACTGTTTTCATGAAGCCTGAACCCCAGGATGCAAAGCAGCACTGCATTTCTATCGCAAGAGAACAAGGAGAACAAGGCACAGAGAAGTCACGCTGCACGAGGTCAGCCCTGCATTAAGACTCTACAGCTTCACCTTCAAAACCACCAGACCTCAGAGAGTAGGGTAATGGATGCATCATGAGAAGCTAAAGGAAGCAGCCTAATGCTCCTAAGTAGGTTCTTTGTGAATGTTTTTCTTGGGCTTTTGTCTCTCTTGAAGAAGGAGCAGGAGAAGTAAAGGTTCCACTGAAAAATAAAAGTCTGCAGCTGATCAGATTTACTCTTGGCCTAAACAGTGGCCGTAGGCAGCAATGGTTTCAGTCTGTGTTCTGCACATGACTGCTTTTGATAAGGAATGAGATCAGGAACGTGAGCCCCAGGTGAGGATGAAGCATTTAGACTATTTTCTGGTTGCTTAGGAGAATGTTGGAGGAGGTGTCAGTCTTTTTCAGAGGTAAAAGCAAATGATACTATTACATACGTTTTCAAAATAAGAGGCATGACCATTTGGTTTCCAGACAACCTGTTCAGAAGAATCAGTGTGCATATCACAGTTCAGCAAAAGAAACAAGACCTTCTAGGCTTACAGTTAACAAGACCAAAACAACAGTTGAAAAGCCCACTGCACATTAGGCATGTTTGGCCATGTAGGAGAAAAACACAGAAAACTTCCCTGGCATTCGGTCCAGGGAAGCTCCACTCACCATAGAATGAGGGCAGGGGACAATGAGGAAAAGTGCTTTGATACCATAACTAGTGTCTCAGCACTGTCCTACATTAGCTAACTCCTCCACAGGTGGGAAATAAAAAGTGAAGGGAGTGTTTGATTATTTCATATCTGATTTAATGCATGATAAAGCCAGCTACATTTTCAAAGGGGGAAGTGATGTCTATTTTTTCAAAAAGCATCTAATTCCTGTGTAAGATAATGGAGTTTTCACATAACCAGCATCATTCAGGCATTGCTTACGTATCACTCAGCTCTAACTAAACTGAACTACCGTATGTTGGAGAACATCTCACTGCTCTTTCACTCTTCTCTCTTTCAGCAGCTCTTGCTTCTTCCCCCAAAGACTGTTTCCCATTACTTGGAAGACATTGCCATCATGACTTCTGTGTGTGACTACGTTTTCCTCTACCAATGAGATCCAGATAACCACCTGGATATGAAAAGAGAAAATAAAGGGGACTGACTTTGTGGAATTTGTTCAGATCTCAAGCAGAACACACAAGATTGTCACTCCAAAGGGAAAACTGCTCTAACATGGCACAAATACATGGAATTAATCCTTACCAAAAGGTCTAAAGCAAAAAGTAAAAGAGTCCAGGTTGCAAATTCTTTGCTTTTATGCACCTCTGACAGGAAAATGACTGTGTTAGAATAAGTGATTTTTAAAAATCTGTTTTATTAATTCATTTGGCTTCTAACATACAGAGAATCATCCCATCACAAAATCTGCCAAAAGGTTCAGTTATTATTAGCCTCTAAGATGCAAGCTAATTGCTTTCTGTGTTTTTCACCAAAACCAGCTGAGATCCTGAGTTCACAAAAAGGATACTGCACATGCTCAGAAATATGCCTGTCCTCAAGATTTTTAATTACAAATTTGACATTATTCTTCCCCAGTGTAAAATCTGAGGCTTGCATCTTACAGACTTCTCAAGTCTGTAACTCTGCACATGTCAATAGTCTTGCTGAAGCTAGAGAGGCTATTCAGATGCATAAACCAATGTGAACTTGCCAAGCCTTTGCAAAATCAGAGCCAGATTATCACAGTGAATACTACAGACCTTGCCACAACTGCCTGAAATGAAATTAATTTTTAAAGAGATATATTTGACAGAAATTTTATGGAGAAATAGTTGGGTCTCTCTTCTCTTAAAAAATTATCAAAACAGATACCCAAATCTGCATAATCTCTCTAGTTTTATTTATCTCTTCCTTCCTTGAAGTTAGTTAAGGATTAAGGTAATCCAGAAAAGCCAAGTGGGTTGACCTCTACGCTCCAGTGACTCTCTGCTGCCATTGCTATTTCTTGGGACAACAGCATCTTCACATACAGTGCACTTTGAAACAGGCACTCTCTGCTCCAGTTTATTCCAGACATAGGAGGAGGGGGAACATGCTTGATGGTTGTTCAAGGGCTGGAGTTCAGCAAGTTGATTCTGCTCAGGGCATGGTCAAATAGACACCAGGGCAGGCTCAAGTGAGAGGCACAGCTCTGGCTGGCACTTAATTTTCTTTTACCTCGAGGAGGACAAATGTGAATGGTTTAATCATGATCGATCCATTTTATTCCCCCAGTTTGTCTCTTAGAAAGATTTGTTGACAAAGAGTTGAAATCAGCTATACAAGTGGACAGTACTACAACACAATGGTTCACACGGCTTTTCCAGAAAAAACCCCAGCACTCCTGTTTTTAAGGGTATGATCCTCAGCCTACTGACATTGTCCAACAAGCTGAGGACTCTGCCTCATTCCTCAGCATATGGACCTGCACAGCCAGGCCTCACATTTGCTCAAGCAACATATTCTGCACACCATTCATTTCTCTGTAAGTGGAAGCAATCCCACCTTACAAAATCAGCAGTACAGAGATCTCTTCCCATCTCTAAAATGACATATCACTGCGATGCGAGTCTTATCAGTGCTACTGCCTATTCCCAAGTTATTTATTCCAGCTACCAGTGCAGTAGCTCACCAAAACCTTTCTCTGGCTGGTTTGGAAGACAGCCCCTCCTTCTGCTTTGTATCTTGAGGCAAAGCAATGCTGTAGAGGTACCAGCAACAGGACATTGTGCTTTATTTTTCCATGGCACAGGCAGTGATGGGCCTGAACTTTCATCTGAGGTTTTCTAAAGAATCATGGAATGACTTCAGGTTCAAAGGGACCTCAAGGATCATCTCGTTCTACCCACCCCCTGCCATGGGCAGGGGCACCTTTCACTAGATCAGAGCCCCATCCAGCCTGGCCTTGAACACCTCCAAGGATGGGGCAGTCACAGCTCAATGGGACCCCTACCAACCTTGTATATTTCAGAGGGCTGGATGGCAAAGTTGCAAGAACTGTCCCTCCTGTAACTAAATAATATAAATTTCATTAGACGTGAACAAATGTAATTTTCAAATGAGAAAGGTGCAGATTTCAGGCTGACATGCAATTCTTCCTTTCTCTCCCCCAAAAATCTTTTTTCAAACAAGTGTATTGCCATGAAAAATTTTTGTTTTGACAAACAGACAAATTTTTTTAAAACAAAAATATGTGTTTTTTGACTACTTGACAGTACTGCTTATAAAACATTGCCATACATTTGCTTCAGCTACATGTGGGCCTAGAACTAAATATAGACTTTAGTTTTCAGAGTTGTCAGTCCCCACCACCTTACCCTCACTTGAATGCGGAGGTGAACATACACTTCAGCATCGTGAGCCAGCTTATCCGTGATGTACTTGCATTTCATGTATGGGGTGTATATATATAATAGAGCACTGCGTACCTCCAGTGACTTTTTCAGGAGCTTAATCTTCTCCTGAGTCTCATTTTTGTAGGGCTGCTGAGAAAATAAACAAACAAACAAACAAAAGCTACAAAAACCAAACCAAAACCACCACTTACAAGCATGGGGAGAGACTATTAAAGGCAGAGGTCTCTCATATAAGCACAACATACGATTGGATAATATTGTCAGGATTAGCAGCTTTATAACCTAGCCAAGCCCTAGGGCTACAATTATCTGGTTGCATTAAACTGAAATCACCTGAAAAACCTCGCAGTGAATGAACCCTTGGAAGTGTCTAATCTGCTGGTTCACACTTGCAAGTGAAAACGAAATTCGCCAATGGTGAAGAGATGAACGAACATCACAGTGCAAGATTTTCCAACTAATGTTTCTAATTTTGCTTCAAAAGGAAGGTCTTTCCATTGCTTTTGGCTCTTGTTTGAAATACTTTCCAAATATAGCATTATAATAAGCAAAGAATAAGAAGATAAAAGTCACAATAATAGCTACTACCAATTTTCACTTTTATAAACCTTTTCATGTCATTAATTTTGATGCAGAAAATTTGCAAGGTCTGTTCTAAGGAGGAACCAGATTAGACAACACTCCTATGACTCCTATTGGTCCCAACTCTGTTAACAGTTCGGAGGTTCTCAACCTACATTGCAATTTTAAAGAGAAACCTTCCAACAATAATTTCTTCCTTTGTACTTCCATCACCTTCTCCTAGTAATTGACCAGGTGCCACAGAAACAGGAACAAGCAATATCCATCTAGTACCCGAGGTTTTTGCTCCACAGAACTTCTACAGCCTTGCAGTCTATCAAACAACCAGCCCCCCCGAAATGAATGGTCGTTTGGGACTCTCTGACCAGCTCTCACTTCAGACACTCCCTTCTGTCTATCTACAGTTCCTTCTGGTTACAGAGATGGACACAAAGAGCTCACACCACCAGCTGTTGTATATCAAGATTTACCAGGAGTTTTACTAAAGTAAAACTGTGAGCTGATGGATGGCATTATAATCAGGTTACACAGATAAGAAGGAAACCATAGATAAGAAATTCAAACTTGTGTGGTCCTGAAAGTTCCCTAAAAGATTGATGCCACTCTGCCCTAGAAATGGCAATCACCTGGGGCTTGTAAGCAGAGTCCTGTATTTTAGGGAAGCATATACAGCGAGCTACCTCTCAGTCTTCTGCATATCTATGAGCAAAAGACACTTATTAAAAGAAAATTACATGGAATCAGCAATAAAGTCATGAGGATGGACAATTACGCTCATGTTGTCAGGTGAGTGTAGTTACCTACACTCATAAGTGAGAGTAGTAGTATGAGGAGCTCTGCTAAAGCACCAGCAAAAAGTCAATAATTACAAAGGAAGTGACATTTGCAGAACTACTCAGGGTACTACTGTGAGGGAATTAATGGCACTATTTTTACTGCTGATCTCTGCAAATCTTCAGTTTCTCTAGGCTGGAATATGCAAGTGGGAAGAAAACTTCTAACTAAATTAATTTCCATGCAAAGTTTAGAGACAGTCTAGAAGATGTTCTGTAAAAACTAACAATGAAATTTGAAATAACTTAAACTGAACTAATTGATTTTGGATTTTCTCCATGTTGAAAGCTATTTTCTGATACAGTGTTGGGGAGAAATGTTTAATGTGTATATGACTGGTAAATGCTACTATACTTTTATACCAGCACCATATTTTTTTTCTTGAAAATTAATTTCTTGCCTGAAAAGGATTAAAATAATTTCCCTTTAAAGAAGGCTTTGCTAGATTTCTGCTCTATCTACACTGCACCATCCAGTTGTGTATTTATGTCATGACTTGCAAAAGCTTTTCAAAGCACTCCTAAATGTGCTTTGAACAGATGGGGAAAGGTAATGCATGGCATTTTGTCAGCACAGACACATGCTGATTCTGACGCAAAAAGTGACATCGTAGTGTATTGATTTCACATACATTTCCATATGCTTAAATAGTTTTAGCCTGTATGTTACTCAAGCATTCATTTTAAGATAACAACACTCTTTAAACTACATTTTTTCCATTTATCTTCTCGTTATCGGAATCTGTATTTCATTCCAAATATAGCTGCTTGGGTATGCAGGAGAAAAAAAAAATACAAATCAATCAACCTTCCCATCATCCAATGTATTGACAAAGCAGATAATTCCTAAACCACACGAGGCATTAAGAATGCGGGCCATCATAGCTGCTTAGGTGATTTTCTGGCTGCTTCAACCCATCTCACATCTTCAGTCAGTAGTGTGCTGAGACCTCCTTTCCTCAGGTCCACGTATGCACAGACTCCAACTCTTCTCCTCAAAAGTACGCACCTCTTTCCTTGCACCTGCCATTTGCTACCACAGCAAGGCAGAGAAAAGAAATCTGTCATTTGTTCTCTCCTGAACAGTTCAGTGCCTGCCCACAGAAGGGGATGTCTCACACAAATAACAGGCGCCCCAGGGAAGAGCCACGCTCCTGCTGCTGTAACAAGTTCCGTCAGACCTCTTTGTATGCAAGATCCCAACTTCACCAAATGCAATAGTGTTGTCCTCTGCCTCTGCCAGCCACTTGTTTGACTTTATTTCTCTTCTACAGTTCAGTACTACTCTCTTTTGCTCCCTCTCTATTTCTGACCTGAACTTTAGGAGGGAAATAACACATCTCATCTAGACTAGAAAGGAACAGTTCAGTTTAGGTCAAGCTTAGCTAGCAAAGCCTTCAGCCCATTCTGTGGCTCAAATGCGGCCTGAGCTTTTTCTTCAGCTGGATACAGTTGTATCAACAGCATTATCCTCAGTTTAAAAGAGAAAGAGAGATGCAGGCAGATGGATTTAAGTAGTTCTAGCTAAACTCACCTTAACCATGACTTCCCAGGTACCATCCCAAGGACGAAGGCAGCAGAGACCTGAAAGCCAGTGAGTTCACAGTCTAACAAAAAACTCAACAGGCTAGGTAAACTGGTTTAATTTTATCACTCAATAAAGTTGCTACTGGATACACAATTTAGCATTTCAGAGGCTTGTATCTTGGGAGCTGGCTGAGCTTTCCATCGAGACAGTGAGAATATTTTTAATAAAAGCAAAACNGAGGTATTCAAAGTTGGTTTGTTTGGACTTTTTGTGTTGTTTTTTTTTTTTTTTTTTTTTTTTTTTTTTAATGTATGAGGCAAACACCCAAAATGGAAAATACCAGCCAAAGCTGAAATCATTTGGCAAAGATATGAACAGTTGAACTGAGAGTTTTAGGATTGAAAGTATCAAGCAATCTTTGACACAGATATAACTTCCCATACCTTCTACTGCCTATTTCCCCACATTCCTGCGGTGGTCAGGAGAGGTGGTCTCCCCACCAGCATGAGTTCCAAAGGTACATAAATGCTGTGGAGAACACACCAGCATCCGCCTGCTAAAGAGCAGTGCCATGGAGCAAGACATGGGATTTGTGAATCTTGCTTTGAACTACCTGACCTTCAATGCTGTTGAAAAGGGGTTACTGAGCTAAACAGACCCCAGACAAATCAGCACAGCAAAGCCCGCAGCACAAACTATCCAGCAACAGCAGCCAAGCACAAACCCTGGACCACGATTCAGCCTCCTGAGTCCTGTCTTTATCTGCGACTCTTATATACCTATTACAGGTTTTTTGTAAAAAATATGCTCCATTTTTACCTTGAGCAACCACAGGTTACAGTCACTGGAGGAAAAAATTTGCTTCACTAGAAGCACAAGGAAGCACAAAGCTAAGAAGGTTAACAAGTAAATAGTTCATCCTTTTCTTTTTCCTCTTTTTAACTCAGTGGCATGAATGCTCAAGACCCTTATAAATACCAAGCAAGATTTCACAAGCTGGCATGCTTGAGTTTTTAACAGAGTAATGTTTTGAGGTGCAAGCCAAATACTCTGTGTTAAGGTAAAAGGAAATAAAAAAGTTGACCATAACCTGAGGCCTTGGCTCCCGCCAAGTGCCTGTTGTTATGAAAGCAAGGTGCTCCACACGATCTAATCATAGCACTAAACCTTGTTACAAGCCCTTTTACAGCTCCAATATCTGGGTTACATGGAAACACGCTGGAGAGCCTCCTTGTACTATGAAATAAATGTCATTCTGACTGGCATCCTCTCTTCCAGCGAGTAATTTCCCTCTGCTGATAAATCGATACAGCAAAAACAAATGAGAGTGCACAATGGGCACATTGAGGATTACATTTTTATTCATTTCAGAGCCCCTGCAGCAGAGTTTTTTTAAACACAATAGCAGAAAATGATGCACTCGAGCTGGGGGTAAGGGAGGAGGAAAGCATACCTTACAGAGGAAGAGAGAAGGAAAAGAGCAAGAAAGGAAGAGAGAGTAAAAAGGGGAAGAAGAAAAATAACCTCAGAATTTAGAATACAAGTCTACATTTCCAAGCCTCAGGTTTGGGGTGGGTGTGTGTTCAGCGAGTATTTAGTTTGGCTTATTTCTAAGTTCTTGTTCTTTGTTACAGCAACAACATTTTGCCTTTTTTCCCCCCTTTCCTTCCTTCTGAAATTTTAATTTTAATGATTCCATTCTTTGTTCCAAGGAACTCTTCTTACCCCTTCATCTCAACTGCTGTACTAATACATACAGGACACCACCAGTACTGCCCACATCTGTAGTAACTCATACCAAAATGGTTATGTCAGAAGGCACACATTTGGTATAGTTGAGATGTAACTGTAGGAAAATGGACCGAACCAGAGAGACTTCGGGTTTGCAGCTCAAGGAACTGATCCACCATCCAGTGAGGTCATGAGAGATATTTTCAGTGACCTGTAGCAGGTTCTGACCCAACCTGGTCACCGTCAGTTATACACATTTTGGCCCCAAGACTTGAGGTTTCAGTCTTTCATAGTTATGAAGCAGAATTGAAAAGAGATAAACTTCTTTTCTCCTTAGGGCATTGAGCCAAAGAAGGTGCAACCATGGATTTACTGAGGTGCAAACCCAAAGGCAGGAACCCAAGGTGTTGAGTAACTGGTTGGCCAGCACAGACGTAAACAGAAACTCAAGGCCACAACAGGACACCAGCAGTACTGGTCAAACTCCCAGGGTTTTGGCATTCACCCACTGCTGTTGAGAAGCCAGACCCCAATAGCTGCAAAGACTGCAGACCACTCACTGCATGTCTACAGAAGACCTGGAATCAAGACAGCCGAGGGGAAGGTCAGGGAAAGACATCACACATTCTTACAGCATAACCCTTGACTTGAACATGCCACGGGCAGGAAATCCAGGGATTTCAGGATGGTCCTACAGTCCTTGTCCCTAAGAGAGATTCCAGCAAATGCAAGCAGGGCTTCCATTTCATCACTGTATGTCCACTAGGAACTGGACCAAAGTGACAAAACATTGTACGTTTACAGCCACGTGGCTGCTGGTTTGTGGCCACTTTCAGTAGTGTCACAGCCCTGGTTTGAACCAACAACCTCAAGGTGAGAGGCTGTTGAATCTCATTACTAGTTCCCCATGCCTCATTAAATTTGCATTTATTTGGTTCTCCTTGTTAGTGGTTCCTACAATGACCAACTAGAAATGACACAGAAATGGGCTTTTTTTCCCCCTTCCTTTTCTACCCCCTCCCTCTTTTTTTTTTTTCCCCCCAAGCCGAGAGGCCGTAACACAACCGCAACATAATGAAAAGTGAAATCCTTTTGCAACCCTGGGAAGGCCAAGATGTGTGCCCAATAAATGTAAGCAGACATGATATTCTTTATAATCACAGCAAGATGAAGATGTGAACTGAATAAATGCTTTAAAAACATCATAGATTTTATTAGATGCAAAAGATTGAAGCGTTAGGCACCTTTTAGCTCAACTTTCATTTAATTTACTGCTTGCTGTACTGTAGTCTAAAGGGAGTGAAAAAATCCTCTCTCTAATTTTTTTTTCCTTTTCATGAGCTGACCAAGGAGATGAAATCTGGGTACTTTAATTACCATTCAGAGCCAAAGGCCTGGCCTTTGATATGGAAATCCCACTTCAACTCCAGCTTGCTGCTGCCTTTCCCTGTCCCCTTCTCCTTCCAATCTCACAACATGAATTTTAAGTAGTCTTGTCAACACCTGACCGTGAAAGCTAACAGAAGCCTGTGCTGCTAAGTTGGTGCTGTTGATAATTTTTGTAATTTTTTTTTTTTTAATTTTAATTTTCCTTAGGAGGGAGAGAGTGAGATGGGGAGAGGCAGGTTAGAAATTGGTCAAATCTAAGGAACTAGATCTTCTCCTTCCCTGTCCGTGGCCTGGCCCGGCTCATGCAGCAGCTCACATGAAAGGGTAAAAGAAAGGAGGAGCAGGCGGGGCGGGGGGGAACGGATGAAAGCTGTCATGTACAGTTACCCTGTTATTGTCATCTGCCTGCTGCATGACTCCCAGCTTTGCTATAATTATTAATTGCACTTGTCAACTGTCATTAATTCCTCTTTAGCATCCCTGTCTTGGAGTAATTAGACAGAACAGCCTCACTGCACTCATTGTTTTGAGAGGCCCCTGAAAGAGCCCAACGGGCCTGTGAAGAGACAACCATCATTAATACAATAGAGCACCTCAGCATTAACCCTTTCCAAGGTGTAGAAATCAGAAGCTGATGGCTCTCCTGTCTTATGAGTTCCAGTCCCGTTTCCCTTTTCCTTATGAGGATTCCTATCCAATGACTCAAGAGCAGCTGGAGGCTTCAGGTGCTTCAGCCTGGGGCACCCCACTTGAGGGGCTGCAAGGAGGCCTAATTTTCTGAGGGCAGGGGCTCAGCACTCCCCAGCTCTATTGAAACATGATCTTCCGCCTGACTCTTAGAGGAAGGCACAAAACACCAGACTTTATAAAGTTACCATCATCATCTTTACCTCTTTCACCAGAGTTTAGGGAGGTTGACCAAAAAGCAGTTGTGGGATGTCAGTGTCCTTTGATGCACATTTCCCCCCTCACCTGAGGAAAGGGATCCAGAGCATTTGTTCTGATCTCCTGCTGAGATCTCCAAGCCCAGCTTCGCTGTCTCTGCCCCCACAAGTGGGACCCCCCCCCCCACAGTAATCTTCCCATGCCCACATATGCACTCCCAAAATTCTGAATTCCCCAACCCAGCCATCTCTATGCTGTTACACTGGTATAAGTGATGACCACAGTCTTCCTTACACTTGCCATTGATTCGGTGGCCACAGATACGTGGCAGAGAGTGGACTCTGCTCTCCCAGGGTTGCAGTGCTACAAAGGCTAAAACCTCAGGAATGTGGGAAAGGTGCAGTAGGAAGGCCCAATTAGGAAGCTTACGAGGACAAAAGCAAACAAATGGGTTGATACTGTGTTTGTATCACCAGTCTTGGGAACATTGGTAATATCAAGCTGCTTCTGCGTGGGAAATAAAAGGGAGGGGAGGAAAAGAAGTGTTCCTTCATTTAACTTGAATTTACTCTGGTGCCTGACTATATAAATTGAAAAAAACCCAGACAAACAAGGAGGAACTAGAGCAACCTGTTGCTGCAACGAGCAAAATATCTCTGCAGTGCAACTCAAGAGTTTTCTGCTTAGGTTTACCAGACTCTTTCTCTGCAGCTAATCCACTCTCTCTCCTCCTCCTCTTTTTAATTGTAATGCTGGAATTCAAGTTTTTGTATAAAAAAGAGAAGCCAGCAAGGCAATAGCCGGACTTAATTTTACTGCTGCTTAGGAACACTCCAAGGAGCTCCTGGGCCACTGGACAGACCTTTCTGGGGCTAGAGAAGATCATACTGCACAACTACTCCCTCAGTTCGACAGCTGGGAGTAGAGGGAGCACAGATATATTTTTCCTCTAAAAATTCCAGGAGAGACTCCTATTTACCCTAGGCAAGCTGTTTTGCCAAACCTGGTCACACCAAATAGCATCTTCAGCAACCGTATTCCTTGAATGATGTATTTTAAGTAAGACTACATATTCCTGGTTCAAAATCAGAACCTAGACTACTGAAAATGAAAAGGAACTTTCTTCAGTCTGTTAACTTAAGGGCAACAAGAGACCTTTGTGAAAAGGGTTTTTTTTCCCCATTAAATTTTGCCTATC
Source organism: Ifrita kowaldi (assembly GCA_013398055.1). Classification (NCBI taxonomy): domain Eukaryota; kingdom Metazoa; phylum Chordata; class Aves; order Passeriformes; family Cinclosomatidae; genus Ifrita; species Ifrita kowaldi. The sequence continues at coordinate 60,237 of VZRS01001727.1, read as the reverse complement.
TTTTCAATGCTTACCCAACTGAGATCAAAGCCACAAATTAATGAAGCAAATATACTCTAAACCAGTGTTTCAAAGTCATAAAATGTTAAAGAACCTTATTCAGAGCTTCACCTTCTTTGGATCTGGCTTAGTAGCTTGTGACTTACTGAAATAACAGAGAGCTTTGTATAAAGCCATGTGGAATGTATTTATAGTACATATAGAACCAGAAAAGTATTTCATAAGCATATGCATCAGATTTTTGGCACTGTGCAGCCAGCATCAGAAACAAGAATTTGGCCACAGATCTAATCAGCGAACACTTACTCACTTTTCTCTATTGTGGCTGCAGTCAACCACTATAAAAATTAGAGTGATTTTTTCAAAACAGGGCCCAGTTCAGCTGCATGCTAAGTACCATCACTGATTATACTCCTTCTGCATTTTTTAAAGATGGATTTCAGTGTCCCACAAAACTGGCTCTGTCTTGTATAACAACAAGATTCGACGGCCAAATTTTATTGTTACCTTATTAGTAAGAAGCTCTGCTAAATCACCTTTAAATTGCACACAAGGCCAAATTTCTCTAAAGGTCAAAATGAATACAGCACATGCATATTATTACAGATTTCTGAATGGCCAGTGATACTAATTCCTCAAGTAAATAAACCAATTCTATTTTCCTTTGCTAATGCCAGATGTTTATTTCACCTTCTTACATGAGTATGCTCTTGGGACAGATGTAAACCAATCCTGATTGCTGGCAAGGAAGGCATCCTAGGATAAAGCTGGCTGAACTCACTGATGATTTCAGGTTTCAGTGTGATCTGCTGAGACGTTTCTGTGATTCAGCCAGAAGCTCCGGCATTAGCTCCGGTTAATTCAAGAAGGTGAAAAACAATAGGTGTTTAACAGCCATTTCAGTGTGAATTCGCGTGCTTTCTGTGGTGAACTTCTGTCACCAGTGCATTTTGATGCACGGTTGGGAAGTTTTGCCAATTTAAAAGTACAACTCAGTGAGCAGCTCTTTATCAAACGGATTCAGCTGCAAATCCATGCATTCCTCTAATGCATAATGCCTGACCCCTGTACATTGGATATTCCCAAACCATCCCGAGCCCATATTTTCTCCTCCCTCCCCTTTACAGGCCACACTAGCTGAAAAAGCAATTAACAAGAGCACAGAACATCCAACATGTGCACAACCCTAAAAACAGACCAATATCAATACAGATAATAAATTCTGTTCCACAGTGTCTCCAATGAAGAGTGTTCAAGTGATGATTAACCAACAAGCCAAGTGTTCAACTGCAATCTCAGCCCATTTTGAATAGCTTTTGCTCAAGGCACACTAAAGCAGAAGATTAAAAAGCCCCTCCCAAACAGATTAAAAACGCTTTTAAATGACCATCTTCCAGGTCATTATGGCAATAAGTAATATCTATATATACAGATATATATTACATATAAAAAGAAAGGGAAAAAAAACCCCTCAGACAATCCTTCTCTAGAGGATTACTTCAACACTTTTGACTTCAGAGAGATTGGAACTGATTCTCCTAAGCAAGCAGCTTTAACCTAAATCAGAACTCACCTCTCCACCAATCAGAAAGAAGCTTTCTCAGAAACTTATACTTCCTAATAGTTATATGGGCCTTAATCCTCTTGGAAACAGTTTTAGGTCATTATTCCAGGAGTTATTAGGTTGGAAAACAGCTTCTAGGCAAATGATGCTATTCACAAACCTTTTACACCAGAAATAATGGTTGGATTATTTCTGCCTCAAAAGTAGTCTTGAGGTCTGATTTCTGATTTTCTTTATATCTGATGCTACTGAGGACAAAAAAACCCCCAAAAACAAAACAAAACAAAATGAAAAAAAAACCCAAACCAAACCAAAAAAACCCCACAGCTACATGCTGTTAAATAATAATAATAATAACAATGGAGATTTTAAATATGTAGAAGTAATTTTGTAAGGATGATAGTAGCAGCAATGAGAGCACGTTTGGATTTTAAGTAGAAGCAAAAAATAAAGGTTTATCTTCTGGCTTCCAATGCTTTTGTAATGTTTCCAAGGCCACCCAAAAGATATGGTGTTTCCCCAAAATGCCAGTGTCAAAGGGCTTTCACAGATCTTTATTTTTTTTCTCATGTCTTCTAAACTATTATTCTTTCTTTCACATCCACTGGTGTCTCACAGCATGATAGAAAAATAATAAATTACATTGAATTCTGCTCCTTGCACAGCACTAGAGGGAAGGGTGAGCAAACATCCGTTGGCCTGAGAGCATCCCTGTTTCCAGGACTTCAGAGAGCACTTGCCATTTCCACCCAACCTTATGCTTTGCTTTCAGCTGCCAGTGCTCTGCAGAGTAGCTGACCACAGACTCACCAGGCAGCTGAGCTCACAGAACTGGCATCAGGTACGCAAAATACTCCTGTGTTTGAAAACTCAGGATTATCAATTCCATTTTTTCTACCCTTGAGCACAGTAAGCAGATGGGAAATGAGTTAAGTACCTCTCACCCCAGATAGTTTCCTTCTTGTCTTTAAAAAATAATAAGTTACCATTATGTATCATACGAATTTTCAGTAAGAAGAGAATCCAGCCCCAATGCTGTTTTATTTCCAAAAGGCTCTCCTGAGCAGTTGGCTACTTCTCCATTTTATAGTGAAAGTCAAATGTACAAACACCAAAAAAGCACCAAAAAACCAGCACCCCCCAAATACACACTGACAACAAGTCCAAAGCATATGAATTCATCTGTGCTATACTGCAAACTTGGCTTTCTTCAAGCAGATCAAATACTGAAATTTCAATGGCAATTTTTGCCCGAACAAGAACTTCAGGATCTACCCTGTCACTTTTCCATACAGCTGTGTATGCATGTGAAGTACCCATAATCTTCCTTTTCTCAAAGAAGATAATTGAACTATTAACATAAACTCTTCCTGTTGTAAACTAGTTATTAGTAATTTTTCACCCATTAATTCTTACCGCAAAGATGAATTTCTATTCTTTGCAGAAAAAGGGAGTCATAGTGGAAGATAAGATTTCAAAAGCACAAAAAGAGCAGCAGCATCTCTGACTAAATTCTTCACCGAAGAATTCTTCACTGATATCACCTGGCCAAAGGATTCTCTGGCGTCACTTTCTGAAGTGTATTAAAAATGTATTAATTTGCCTATATAACAACTTCATCATCATTGCTCAGGAAAAATCCCAAAACCTACCGGAAAGGCCTCTGAGGTAAACAAAAGCTAAAGAGACATAAGATAATTTAAAAAAAAAAAAAAAGAAAAAGAATTGTTGCAGTTGCTCTCCTTAGTTATATTAGGAATAAAAACCAAAACTAATATAATAATGTATCCCAGCAGTTCAAATCTTCTAATTTATGTAGAATGGATTATTACTTAGACAATCTGACCCTGGGCAAAACTTCCTCAGTTGAGAAGATTTACAATCTAATTATGCAGGAAGTTCTGCTGAGACAGTTTGGGTGCAGTGGTCTTCTATTACATTAGCTTAGCTAAAATTGCTGCTTCTTCACTTGCTTGCTCTTCCAAATACTCACATGAAAACAGAAAATCCTTCCTTCGTGTCCTTTATTTGCCTTTAGTCTTTCTCACCATTACTGTGTGCACAGGCACTTGTTCTCAACTGCAAACAGCAGCGAGGGGCTGAGGTTGTTAAGAGCCAACTACAAGTTGCCTTTCAGGCTTTTGCTTTGGCCCCTGTTTAGTGAAGTGACTTTAAAAAGGACCATCAAAGTGCTTTTCATAATTTTTACAATGATAGTTGCTGGGTTGTTTCTCCCCTCCCGTATTGCAAATGCCCCTGAAAAAAAGCCTGGAGCTGAAATCTGTTCCTGTATACTTGCTTCTTCATCCTGCATGCACAAAACTAGTTTATTTTTGTAGGGTGGCTCAGAGATGTTTTGCTGCTGTCTCAGACACCTGAATATTTTTAGCAATCTATATCATTAGATTTAAAAAAAAAAAAAGTTCCTCAACACATACGAAAATAGCGAGAGCGTTGTAAGTCTGCAGAGGAAATGATGGGAAATTTGGGTCTAACATAATTCGAAGTATCTTTTTCCCATAGATATATTACAGTGTATCAATACAGCTGAATATACAGATATGTCCTATATTAACATAGATGGAGAAATCAGGGCCTTTTTTTCTTTATAGTAAGTGTTTTGATTTCAAAAGGTCAATGGATCATATCACAGCCTTTGATCTTGATAATTACCATGTGTAGTAATGCACATTTTTATCTACAGGTGGCAGAACTTTTAAAATCAGCTTCAAATTCATTAGACATTTTTGTTGATAGCACCACCCACATTAAAAAGTAACAATCTGCGGCATAAAGTTCTAATTAATGCTGTTCAACTTAGAGGTCAGATATGTCAACAAAGTGGCTCAATTCTCAAAGGCTAGTGACCCTTCTCAGAATTAAGGCCTTAAAAAATAAAAATAATTTAAAAAAATTAGTTGCTCAGTACATAGCAAGCTTTTATTATTTAAAAATCATTCAGCAACTCAGCAAAAATTCCTCTTTTTTTCCTGTAAAATAGAAGTTTCACTTCCTTGATTATTAAGTACTGCCTGGCAAATTAGTGATTTCTTCTTTGATAAGCTTATTTAGAAAAGGAAAAGATGAGAATGTCACAACTGACTTCTGGCATTTAGAAAGATAGAAGTGAATCGTACAACTTCTCCATATCTGAATCAATCATGTTAAAATACCATGACTTAGACTGTCATCTCAGATGCGTGTCTAAGGCCTCACCACGAAGCAGAAAAGCATCGATTTACACCATAATATTATCAATCATTCACATAATCCTGCATTCAAATTTAATTAGATTTTTTTTTTCTGAAAAAGAACAGTGGAATAGCCCTCTGCATATGGGCAAAATCATACTGAAATCAAGAAGGCTGTCTCTGGGTTTTATCTAAGTCGGCCCTAAAATCTCAGTTGCACAGCGCTGGCTCTTGACTGCCTTCCACACCTTCTCCTCATTTCCACCCAGGAGAACTGGATGTAAGTGTTACCTGTCACCATGGCTGCATTTCTAACCCTGACGTTTCAGCAATTGCCACTCACGGATAGAAGAAACGTGAGAGCAACCTGGTCAAAGATAGGTGACAGCTAACCCCATGACAAACTCATCAGACTCAAGAGTGCCCACCTCAACTCTAGTTCCTGAAGTCCACAGTAACAAGGATAAAAAAAGGCTACCGAAAGGAAGTGTTTGTCTTTGAAACCTTAATTCTGCAAACATTTACTCTTCATGGAAGTCAGATTAAGCACAAAAACTACTACAGGACTGTTGCCTTTTCAGCCCCTAAAATCAAGAGCCAAGCAAGGTTAGGTGATAAAATGTGGTTACTGTTTTTAATGAAGGGTCCCTCCAGGTGCACAACATGCCCAAATATATGCCGAAAATGCATTGATAATGCACACATGACATACGGCAAGTAGAGTTCTATAAGTTTAGCAAATTAGCCTAATTGACAAGAACCTTCAATTAGACAGGTAATGAAGTAATTCCCCCTCTTGGTCCAACCCCTTCTGAAGCCCCCCTCCTTGCTAGTTGTTGATGTCTACTGCATGAGAAAGTGGCTTGGGAAGGTGTCTTGTCCTTGATTCCCATTAGAAGCAGGATTAGAACAGGCTGTCAGGAATTTGTTTGTCAAATAGGAAAAGTATGGATGTTAGGAAACTATATAACTATATAATAACAGTCTACAGAGCTACAAATATATATGAGGAATATATAAAAGCAAAGATCATTTTGGCATCAGGATCAAGAAGACACAATAACTGGTGGGATTATCTGCATCTGAGTCTCCTGCCAGGCTGACAACATTTAACCATTGTTCCCCATCTATTACAAGAAACATCGTATTTGTAAAAATTTAGTACTTGGGATATAGATATTTACACAGCAACACTACTATAATATTGCATATATATCCACAAAACCAAAAAAAAGCCTCAAAACCTAAACAAACCCCAAAACAAACAAAACAACAATCCAACCCCAAAAACCTTCAATGGTTATCTTATTGAATGTTTTGAATAGCTTGAAATACAACTGCAAAGCAGTTTGAATAAGTAACAGAAAGTATAGACAAAATATTTACACTGAGAATACATACACTGGAGAATGCTTATTTACTTGCTGTCATGCCCGCTCCTCCCCCTCCTCCCCAGTCCAAGAGTGGGTGAGAAAAACTGAGTACACTAATGTCTTTTGTGGTAACCTGGTAACCTTCTCCTTTTTCTCCACAAGCTCTTCCTTCATACCACACTCTTCCTTATTGCCAGGCCCCCAGAGTAATTGCAGTATGTCTTTATATGGCTTTGTTTTCCTACCCAATGCAGAGGAGTTGGGGTTATTTTCAGTCTTCGAAAGCTTGTAAACAGGATCAAACAGGAACCCGGTCATCAGCAAGAAGAAGGCTAGAAAAATAAAAGCAAATGCATATCAACAATTTTATTTTAAAAAGAAAATACATCCAAAACATGAAACAAAAGCCTGGGCTCTGCTAGACATCCCCCTCCCCATTCCTTTTTATTTAGCTCATGAACTCTTTTTTGCAGAACAGAGGCTGGTGTAAATTAATGTGTGACCCAATATATATCACGTGGAAAAGCTGCCATAGAAATATGTAATAGCGAAAAAAAAAGAAAAAGTAGACACTATTAGAACTAAAGAAGCACCTCTTATCATGATAAATCAATACAAAAATTGAACTAGGGGAAAGATATGTCTACATACTCCTGTTTCTCTAGAGTGTTTAAACAGCTCTCCTACACTGTGTTCTGTCCCCAACCAAATGCTTGCACAATTAGCAGTGCAAATACAGCACTGGGAGCGCAAGAAGTCCTCTGCATTTGCTTCTGCTTCCAGCTGATACCCTGTGAGTAGGAGGATTACTCACACATTTACTCCACGACTTAGACAGTGTGCTGAGGATCTTGAGTTGCACCTGATCTTCCTGCATGGGTGGCAGCTCCCGCGAGAACAACACAGCCCAGAACTCCAGTGACTCACACTGGTCAGTGAAGTCAGCGTGACTTCCCAAACCCCACCTGGACCTCCACAGTTCAGGAGCATGAGGCACCTCAGATCTCTCTGAGCACCTACTGCAGTTGTGGCTGCTGCTGTATTACCCTAAGCCTTCAGCAGAGAGTGGAGAAATGCATTGTGGCACAAGGTGTGCAAGTGTAGGATGCATAACATAGGAATAAGCATAAGCAGGTCTGAGCCTGTACTTGTGACATGACACCCTGTGCTCACACAGGCCAGAGTTCATCTCAGATGTGAAGTGGTTGTCCTCACAGTCAGGTTTGGCATCCCTAAATTGTATTACAGTGTATTATTATCAATCTAGTCCAACCAAAACAAATAATTTGTAGTATGAAATATATGTATGAATATAAATAGGAATTTCTTTTATTTTTCAGCTACAAAACACATACACAACCAAATTCTGAAATCAGCATCCTCAATATATAAAACCAGGCACTTTTTCCTACTGTTTTAACTTGACAGAATTACTTTTCCAGCCCTACAGCTCAGAGACCTCCAGAAAAAGCAGCAGCATAGAAGACACCACCAGGAGCAGGCTGGTGCCTGAAGGTTCAAAAGGCAACCATTCCTGGTTCCCTACTGAGCTCTGCATGCAGGCAAACATTGTGAAGACAAACCTCAATTTCCTATATTATTTTTGAGGAATCAGATGAACAAACAGAAATGTGTCCTCTGTATATTTTGTATAGAAATTTCCTCAGTCATGAATTTCTGCTCTTAGAAAGATGAATACCTCTGTGGGCTTTTCAAATCTGTGCTGAAGAAGGAGGGGGGAAAGTCATTCCTCAATGAAGGTAAGTTATCAAAATTTTCTTGTACAAAGATAGGTCAAGTTTTGCAGGACCTGTTAGACTACCTGTTTACCATCATCACAAAGAACCTAAATATATTAATTGCTTAACTCTTATTACTTGCTTATCAAATTAACCATTCATTAACTAAATAACATCATATAAAATTAGTCCTTTATCTTCCTTCCCTACAGCAGACATGGATCACGAGCTGTGAAAAGAACAAACCCCACTCAATTCACTCCTAATTAGGATGAAATCCCAGGACAAAAAAGGCAGGTAACAGGACAATCAGAACAATAACATTAGTTTACAGAATATTCCCCAGTATGTTTTTGCCTTTCTATCCCGGACCTCTTCATATCAGCAGAACATGAGGAAAAAGTAATACTCATTTTGCTCATTCTTTTGTTTGCTGCTACCAACTTTGACCAGTGATACTTGCTCATCCTTGTCTTGTCTCTGGTATCTCCTCCCCTAACAAACTCTTTACAAAAATGGTGATTTTCCATGACCCTAGATATTTCTAGGTTTTTGAAGAGCCTTTGCTTTCTAATTTCTCTGTACTTAGCACTTATATTCCACAACCATGCCTGGGCAGGCACAGGTACAAAAAAAAATAACAGTAACATTAATAACAACCACCACCATCACCACCTGAATTTGAATCTTAGTTGTATTTGGGTTAGTTTACAATACTACGACCCCCAGTTTATTGCCATACAGATTTAAGCATTTTCTTCTTGTTAATTTTATCTACATACAACTTTCTAGCTGGTGTCAAGCAACTTCAAAAGGGTTGTTTTATGACTGTTAGAAAAGACAAAGCAAAACTCAGGCAACCACTGCCTACAAGCTTTGATGGGAATAAGATTTTTTTTTCAGGAGCAGAGCTGGAAATATCTGTATGGAAAAAGACTGTTTGAAAAAAATCAGATTTACTTGGACTAAGAAAACTTTAGTTAATTAGTTGAAGTAAAAATAAAAATGTGTTTTTAAAGATAAAACCCCACCTAATTCAACTGTTCATTAACAATGCTATGAAGCAGTCACCAAACATTAACAGAGACTTCTGAAATTGTGGTTCTTGGCTGCAGTCTTGAGTGGAGAGACAGAACCAGTAAAAAAAGGGCCTGTTGCTGTGTGAAGTAACTTAGATCCTACTCTGCAATTAAATTCACTTTCATATTTACTGTAGTTTCCATAGGATGGACCTAAGAAAAAAATCTACTTTTAAACTATTTTTTTGACTTGCTCTATATTTCCATAACTAATCCTACAATATTTTTGTTTCTACAGCAACATGCTTAGGAATCATTATTTGGGAGGATGGTGAGTGCACTATTCCAGAAGCAGGCAACAGCTCTATATACAGGAATTAAACTAACCCTTTCCAAAAAACCCTCATAAGATAAAATTTTAGGTATAAAAATCTTGAACTGTAGCACACACCCTTACAAAGACTTTTACAACATTGAAGAAAGAAATACACAATATACTGTATAATATCTCCTAGACTAAGTGTTATGTATTGTGTTATATTTGGCTAGAGTATTTTTATTTAAATGTTGTCTAAATTTTAATAGTGGTGAAATCAGAGCAACAGCCTTGAGAAGACCAAAGTTCTGCCTCTGACCACAAGCTCCCCATAATCATCTCCAGGCAGCCCTGCATCAAAAAGCTTCCACTATCTGCAAGTTCCATTATCCTGTTCAAGCTTTGCCTCTTTACTGAGGCCACCAGGAAGATGACACACAGTGACAAACATTGTGGTGACTTTTCTGTGATGATGACAACGTTAGCTTGGGATGTATTTTTGGGAAGCAAACAGAGCAAAGCCCCCAAATTACTCTAGCAATTGTATGCTGGATATTTCTCAGTGATAAAAAATTTTTAAAAAATCAAATCCCCAGCCCACCACACACTTTGTACAGAAAATGCAACCATTTACAGCAACTGTGACTCACAGCTCTCCACATTTCACCTGGTGGTTAAAACTCCATTCAGTTATGCACTATAGAGAATGAGAGAAACAGGGGAACATGAGGTTTTGTGCATACACTTTCATTTTCACAAGAACTCTTCGAGGCTTACAGCTGTCAGTTTTTAACTCTTCAAGTCTTAAATCTGCCTATTGAAAGTTGAGCTGAATTAGTCAAGTGGTATGAAAAAACCTGTGTTGCTGCATCTTCTGCAGGGGAGGTCTTCAGTATCTAGCAAAATCTTCACTCTTAAAAAATGGAATGCATACAAGAAAAAAGCATAAATGTTTTTGAAAACCTATTGTCTTCAGAGAAGACCCTACCTGCTACTTTCAAACTCTTGAGTTCTCATTTCACAAGCCAACATCCAATCCACATTGTGGCCCTTCAGAACACTGATTTTGACAGCATGCACTAGGAAGAATCACAGGTTGGCTCTGGATGTTTTGTCCCACTCCAAAGCAGTCAAAACTAGTCTAAACAGAGTGGGCTTGGGGGGTTCAGGGTTGGGTTTGTTGTTGTTGTTTAGTTGCTTTTCAAATCATTTTTCTGCTAGAAAAATACCAGGTGGTTTGTGCAAGATTACCTCCTCAGTATCTACCTGTTCATATGGCTGAGCTGCAAGAGAAAAGTCAGGAGGTTTTACTGGTTTTTTTGTGGTTTTGTTTTGGTTTGTTTTTTTTTTTTTTCTTTTTTTCTTTCTATTTTTTTTAATCTATTTGCCAACCAGAGTCATTTATCCCCTATTAGATAAAGTATAATAGACTATACCGAAAGGGTCACTGGCCTTCCATTTAATGATATTGCCGGCACCAATCTACATTTTCCCGACAGTGTCCCTCAACACAGAATAAATGGCTGATCTCTTCACAATAACAGCTGATTTCTCTTTATTAAGCTAAAAAGGTCACCATTTTCTGCGGCTGGGCCGCCCTGCACTATTGATAATTTTATGCATAAACAAATGGCAAATTTGTGCCACATAAATATGCATTAGCAATTACTTTTTCCTCGGGCAACGCTCGCCGCATGCAAATGTGTCCCTCACAGGGCCTGGTGGCTTTTGTTTTAGCTCTTGAACAGCTAAACAAAAGAGCACAATAAACAGTTTAAAAATTGCCAATCAATAGGAAATGCAAATACAAAGGTAAGTGGCAGGAAACTTGCCCAAACAAATAAAACTAAATCAAAAAAAGCCAAACAAAAATCAAGCAAAAAAATACATAAATAAATGGAAAGGACTCTCTCCTTTCTACCCACACTCTATCTACAACTCTGTTTTATTTCTTTTCGATAGACACAAGGCTAAGGTACTCTTTGCACTGCAACAGTAGAATCAAAATGGAAGCACCTAAAATGTACACATGGGTTTGAGTATGTTTTAAGCTGGACCCACACCAGCATCCAAAGGAGGCAAAAGAAGGATGTCTGCGGAAATTCATAGTGGATCCATGGCTGAGCTTTTTCTGGCTGCACATTTCCATTAAAGATATTTAAACAAATGCTACATTTGAAGGAATCACTGAAAAAAGCTTCAACATCTTCTGTAAATAATGATTTGGGATTTTATTACTGGGGAAGTGCCCAGAAAATACCAAGTTATCTGTGACTACATACAGATGTCTGTAGTAACTGCCTAATAAATGTTGTCACTTGAGAAAGTTGAACTATGTATAATTTCTTTTACCCCAGGGACAGAAAGCTTGATTTTCCCTTGTCTTATCCTTGGACTACTCAATTCCGACAGCAAGTCAAAGTTGTATGTAAGACGCAGGGTAAGGGGAAAAATCAGACCCAGACACTAAATTGGTATGACCATAGAAACCAAAACTGACAATTTTAGGAGAACTGATGACCGCTTTGAATTTTCCCCTTCAACAGAGGAGCTTTAGTGCTGCAGAGGACAGAGTGTGACACATGCAGTGATTATTATTGTTTGTAGGCAGGCTATTACACGTGGGCAAAGAACCCAGTTCAGTAATGCAGGAACAACACATTGTGCACAAACATATGCTAAGGCCACCTCGATGACCCAGCCAAGAAACCTGCTTTCTTTCCACGCAATTCTGAGGCAGAAACTTTATTTTCATGACTAGGATTGGGAAATGGAAAGGCATGAGGGATAGCTAGCAGTGTAAACTGTACCTCAATCTACAAATGTTTATGAAGAAGCCAAACTTAAAACATGTAGGCTTACCTTCTGCTATTAAAAACAACCAACCAACCAAACAAAAAACCAAAAAAAAACCACCAAAAAAAACCCCCAAAAATAATCAAACCTAAAATATAATTTAGTTCAACAGAAATTGAAGAGACTAATCATGTGCTTCAAGTGTTTCCCGTGTAGGGGACATCATACAGCAGGTAACCCACGTACACAAATTTGTATGATGTTACTGTCCAAGGGTTTTATTTTTAGCGAATGGGAATGTTCCTGTCAATGTAAGCATTCAGCAGCAATCCTACGTTTTTCCCACCCAATCAGCTGTCACGGAATGACAATTTCACAGAATTCATTTCCATGAATTATACTAAAAATCAACAAGCTGATAAATATAATTTTTTTGCCGGTTAATTCAGTTCATTTCTTGCCTTTCACTTTCCCTGATTTTGGCTTGGATGATTTTGTAACATCTCTTTACAGTAGCACTTTTGATCCTGATAGAACCTGATGAAAGTGTTAAAGGCTATAGTGGCAGTGGTAATTTTTTTTAACTATTCTCTTCCTAAGAGCACTCCTACACATGGTCCAGTATAGGAGAAGCTGCATCAAGCACAGAACAAGATATGCCCTCACAAAGAGAAAGTCCTCATTTTAGGCTTTTAGCCAGGAGCACTCCCACACCAGTAACACATTTCAGCCACAAATCCACAACTTGCAATTTCTCTAAATGGTGATAAGATGATCAATTCAACATAGTACATATGTGAGATACATAGAAATGCCCTCTTGCCCCCTTGCCATCAACCTTTCTCAGCTCTGCTTTTTCCCTTACCATGCACCAAAAAAAAAAGGAAAAAAAAAAAGAAAGAAAAAAGAAAAAAAAGTATATTGATAATAGCACCTTCTGCTTTGGGTAAGTCAAGGGTCAAGGCTCACCCAACAACTGCATACCCATTAAAGAAAGCATCCTCAGTTAAGACACTCTGCCTTCTGCAACTGGCCTTGGAGCTGCTCCTTAAACGTGCCCGTGCTGTCAAGGGGCATCCACCTGCTAGCAGACTCATTGCAAATCCCAAAGACTTCAGAAATAACATCTTGCAGAAATTTGCATACCATTTTGTTAAGCTGAATGTGATTGAAAGACCCATGGTTATACACAAAGTTCTCCTAAGGTCATCAACAGAGTGAAAAAAGGCATGAGCAGGTATGCTAAAGCAAGATCAAATAAATTGATTAAATGTCACTGCAAAGGTAGTTCTCACGAATGTCTCTGTGGCCAGTCTACTGCCATTAACATAGTTAGAAAGTCTGTAATAGGAAGGAAATTATTACTACATAAAATATTCCTACAAAGAGAGACTGCTGCAGAATTGAAATGAAAAGATGTAGCTCAATCTGTTAATGCCCATCCCACATGTGTGAATGTGATGAACAGTGCAGAATGAAATGACTGTTAAATCTCTGTTAACAAGGGTATTTTAAATAGTATGCATGGGTCCTTCTGTATTGGTACCATGTCTTAACAAAATTTGATAGGGTTATTCATGTTAATCCCCAAAACTAGCACTAGCACTATCAAAACAAGACCTCCACAGAACATACCAAGAGATGGCCATTTTCTACAACAGTGGGTGGAGTTGTTTTTGTGAGAAGGATGCATCTCAAGAGAGTGAGAGAGGAATAGAGAAGAAACTATTTTTGTCAAATTCAAGCTCTCTAGCTCTCTCTGCCAATGAGTTCAGCTTCTACTCTTCTTTTCTAGCCCCCATTTTCAACAAAAGCTATTGTCACTAGTGGTTAAAAGAGGTTTTTTTCTTTAAAGAGAAGACAGAAATGAGCACTCACAACTAGAATCTTCATAGAAACATGCTTTTAATATCAGAGATTGCATATTTTTTTGCTTTGTTTACAGCTTTCCTGGAAATCATTAAAGCTTTCTGGCAAGAGTGAGTTTCTTTAAGAACTTTTATACTGCACAGAGCGGTCACTGATAGTCTCTAAATACTTATTGTGTATATTTTTATATGGTTATACACTTGGACAAAAGATAACTCGATGACAATACAGATGCTGACACATCTGTATCATAGGCTTTTAGAATTCAGCCGTATACCAATTCTTTCCTTGATGCCATGTTATTAGATCATTACACGAGTGCACACATGCACACACGCTGACACACACACCTGAGGATACTCAAAAGCAAGTAATTTCAAGCATTACAGAATAATTCTACCTCCTCCCCGCTCCCAGACTTAAGTATTAGCACTTCAAGGTGTGTCCTACTAATGCAGCTACACCCCTCCTCTTTGATTCTTCATTCTTCTCCCTTCAGTTCATTGCTGTCAGTTGTTTTGAATTGGGAAACATCAAAAACTGTCAGCAAGAATTTAGCATGGATTAGTATCAGAAAATTTGTGGGTTTTTTAATTAAAGAAAATGTGATGTTTTTGTTCTCCAAATCTCCTCCTTCCTCTTCTCTCTCCACCCCAAGAATAATCAAACTTTGCTTCTGCAATCAATCTATAGTATGAAAAGCAAGCTGGATTTCTTCTCTTTCCTTCATATTCACTACCAGTAATAGCTCCATGATTAAGACTCAGCTGACAGTTCTCATGCCACTGAAGTTGAAAAAAATCCAGCTCACTCCTCCAGTAGCTGAATTGGTCCTGTAGGAAGGGGCGGGGGGAAGGAGTATGGGGAGATAAACACATCTGATCGGAAGACATCCACAGTAAGGCAACACTCCCTGCTCAAAGCTACCAAAGCACCCATCCCAGGCAACTACAGCCTCTCAGCAGATAACAGATTTAAGTATTCTACTCAAAATAGTAAGAAAAAATTCTGAAGGTTTCCATATGAACCCGGCAGAATTGACCAAATGTATCCATCTGTTCGCTTTCATATAAGCAATATGTATGCTGCCAGGATTGGACCTCTTCTAGGGCAGGGCCCTGGGACTTCAATTACATCTGCCACTTCCCCGCTTTACAGCAGCCTCAGCAGCAAAGCAGGATTTTTTTTTTTAAAGCCTCAAAATAGCATCCTGAGGAAACACACAAGAAAATGACTATTTCTACATTTCCTCCCTTTCCTACCTGATGACTTTGCCTCAGTACCTAATATTAATATCAAATGGGATGTTCTGAGCTGAGAAACATGGAAGCATTTCAAGAAAGCTTTTTAGTGTCTCATTTCCATCTTCTTAGCTCAGAAGGGACTATTTCATAAGCAAATTTGAACACCTTCAAGCAACTCATGATGAGAGTATCCCGAATCAAATTAGTTACCTTGCCTCTATTAAACTGGCAAAGCAGCAAATCCTCATCCCTCCCCGCAGAACATAATCACCAATACAACAGGCAGACCAGAACCTCCAAATATGGCTGCACCTTACATACCCCAAACTTGAATTACAGAATACAGATTACTTTTGAAAATTTATATTGCTGATAATGTTGCTTATTTCAGCTACGACAGGTTTTTTTTTTTTCTGATGCAAGCATGAAAATCTGTTTCCTTGAATGCAAAGCAGTATTTCTTACTTTAGCAACTGTGGTACATGCAACGAATCAGCACAATAAAGACAAAGGTAAATTTTGAGTAATTCACTGAATCTCTGGAGTAGTGGTTTTCAAAGGACTGAACTCTCACCAGCCTGTGTTGTGAACCCCCTGTTGTTTGCTTTTCTCTCTAAATATCCAGCATATCAGCAGGAATCATACCACTACTGCTCAAACCTCTACCACCTCTTCATTGGAAACGCCATACTCTTAGTTGTGGTTGGCCTAATACATATAGTATTTATAGGAAAATAAATGCAGCAGCCAATACACAAAAACAGTGAGCATAAAAACTGAAAAAATGAACTGCTTGGCTTCATACATTGCCATTCGTGACCTGAGCCACACATTTTTTCTTAAATCACCCGCACTCACTGACTCAGCTTAAATCATTCTTGGATGACCTTGAAATGTGCATGGAGGAAAGCAACTCCTGCCACTTGCCCTTTGCAACCACCCATGGGAATGTTGTCCAAGACTGAGGAAGAGGGAGCACTCAATTTACACATGTGCAGAAGAGAACTGCTGAAAATCAGTGTAACAGACTGAGTGGCCTGGTATGTTGGGCATGCTACCCCTGTGCAGGCCCGTGGGCCTTCCTCGTTGTGCTAACCTGCTTCACAAGCCTCTTCCAGCAGCTCTTCTGAGTCATCAGAGCACTCCCAGGTTTTACACTGGGAAGTGCTACAAGGGCAGCAAAACGTCACGCCCTTCTGTTTCCTGCCAAATTGTAGAGGCAGATGAAGCAACTCAACTCCATGTAAAGACCTAACGCACAGAAAAGCAGCATGGATTAAAAAAATAGAGTAATGGGCTGGGAGGAGCTGAGGAGAAACAAGTACGGGTGAAGATGAGAAAGACAAAAAATAATTTAGAATATGCCAAGACTGCCAGAGGCCACTACCCTCATAACTGGGAATAACTGCTGGACTTCTGACCGACTCAACCCATCTGCTGCTGTCCACAACTGGGAGAAACCAGCAGGACTCTAAGTGTCTGTAAGTAACAGCCCTCTGATGACCTAAGTGAGAGGGAAAGGGGTGGTAGACCTCTACAACATTTTCAGTTTAATACTATAAAAAGTCTCTGGTTAAAAAATATTGAACCAAAGTGAGCATTCAGCAAAATACTGTACTTTGAGATTTCACAATCATTTCTTATTTAGCCACTGGAAGCCCAAGCTAAGATTCAGTCTTTATGCATACACATTGCAATACTCCCTAATTATAAGATCAAATTCCATTTTTTTTCTAGGAGAATATCACCCCAGAAGAGCCAGCTCTGGGAACGAACATGAGTTGCATACTTACAAAATTGTCTGCTGGACCGTGAACTCATTTGTTTTAGGTACTGGAACACAAGAATGGAAGGCAGCAGAGATTTGCAAGCCAAAAGGAGAACAGTTTTGCAGGAATCCAAAATCTTTGCAGGAAGCCCTCTGTCGTACATGTCCCACTTTCTGACCTGGTGTACCTGAACATATACTTGGGGATGCTATATTTTGCAGTCAACTGATGCTTTATTTTAAAGATACAAACAGCTACAATAAAGTGAAAACTACATTTTGAAAAGTCAGATCTGTCCCAGATGCATGTAGAAGCCTATCACAGGAGTTGCCTTCCCTATACATCAAATGGAGGCAGAGGGGTACCTCTGGAGACTTGCACAGAGAATTTAATTCCAAGTAAACTCTGCATTTCCTTCTACTGACTGAACAGAGGCCTAAGCAAGATACCTCCTCTTCAGTTATCATAATGAAGCAGTAACAGAAGGGCCCTACCTGGGATCAACCACTCCACTGAAAGCCCAATCCTTCTACAAGCCTACCACCAGGCCAGTTTGGAGTCTGGATTGTCACATGGTTCTGGCCTTCTTGGTGCACAGTAGCATCACTTTGGAAGTAGGGTAGGAAATATTTTTGTCCTCAGGGTTCCACTAAAACAGGTGGCAAGGGCACACCTCTGGGTAGGAGAGTTCAGACACTTTCACATGGTCCAGAAACTCCCCAAGGCAGATAAATATTCAGGATGAAGCAGGCTTCAATAAACTGGATTGCTGCCAGGATTTAGGATGACTGTAGCTATATAGGTAGAATTTGACTGAACTGGCATGTTTTCTTCCCCTTCAAAAACTTCCTCTCATCTGTAAAACAGAGTACCACCAAGATGGATGTAGTGAGAATCAATTAACATCTTTACAACATGCAGATAACACAGTGATAAGCATCACAGAGGAGTCCATAGGAAGTTATTAATTTTCACATGCATTGGTTATACCAATAATATTACGGAATTGCTGTTTTTAAGCCGGAGTTTGAATGTGCACAGAATATGCCTGCCACAGGGACATACAAAAAGGATTAAAAAAAATATGGAATATCTTCTCATTCTGTCAGCACTGTCATTTCAGTGGTCTGATATGTGATCATGTAATTAAAGACTGTATCATAATGCATATGCACAAAGGGGCTGAATTAAGGTTGTGCAGGCAAATCTAATTCTGGCATTTCCTATGCTTTGAGTGCCTGACTTCACAATCTTAGTGTTCATTTATCCAACAGTTTCTGTATGTAATACCATACATTATATACTCATGTCGGGAACACCTTCTCCATTGCTGCATGGTCTGATTTTGGGAGATACGTTTACATACATATGAACACACACACATTGCAAAAACAGAACAATGCAAAGCCATATCCTCGCCACTGACCATCTTTCCTGCTAATTCACTGGCATTGCTCACTGCCATTGATTTAACCACAAGAACAACCAACTTCTTTTCTATATGTGCTTGTTCAGTTTGGTTTATCCTTGGGAAAAAGCACTTTTTCTCCCCTCTTACAATTTCAGTATTTTTTCTACTTACTGAGCAGAACTTTCATTCCAGCCCTTAAACAACTCACAGAAAGAGCTCCATTAAGGCATTCTGCTGTGCTTTCTCGCCCCGGCACTGCCTGTTTTGTCTGCCAAGCTCTGTCCAGACACTAATGCTTACTTACTCAGTTCTTGGGTTTTCCAGCCTGCCACTGTGTGCCCTCCCAGCCCTTGGAGTATTGATTCTAACTGGGATCCTTGTAACACACAGGTAGTTTTACCAGCTAAGCCCCAAGGAAGATGCTTCACTCCCAGCCAGAAGATGTGCCAATTTAGTCCATGAGCACCATTTATTCTCCAGTTCACTGGCCGTTGTTCTACATCTTTGTTACTCACTAATACCTTAAACACATCTTCCAAAACAAACCCCAAAACCTCACACAATCAGCCTTAAATACTAACACACTGCTGCAATACACACGCACACTGGTCTACAGCTCTCAACCAGGAGTTCTCAGATAAGCTTCTCCTACAGCCACATGTGGCAAAACGCACTGCTTGTTCAGGTTTTAGCATGTGTTCTCTGGTGTACAAATACTGCACTGTTAGACCTCGTGAGGCAGGTGAGCATGCCCTCACTGAAGGAAAAATCCCCCTGGTTTGTACTAATGATAGCCACAGTGAGCTCCAGGACTGAAATAATGGGAATTTCCTCTTGCACAGTTTCATAAAAGCAATGTTGAGCACTCACAGACACTAAAATCACCTTGAATCTGAGCTTCCTGAGAGGCAGTTTGCAGTCTCACACAGTTAACAGTCTAGATCCTTTCCTCCTCCTCACACCAGTTTTCTCTCTCAATTTCATAGAATACAACCTACAGTTGTCCTAGAATTTCAGAAAGTGATAATTTTCTGTAGAGGTAGTTTATCTGACATTGGGCCTATAGCACAGGAGGGCACTTGTAGCTTCTAATCATCCTCTCCATCTGTTCACCATAAGCAATGTTGATCTTCAAATTACACAACCTACACAATCCTGAAAGAGTCTTTTACTTTCCGGTAGGACAATCTGCTCCTTCCCTTTCCCCCCGTTTATTGCAATCTGCAGGATCCTTGCACTGCCGCACATACGGAGAATGAGAACATATCAATCCACCCTAAATGACCTCGAAAGGCTGAATCAGTTAACCAAAATAGGCAGAAACTGCAGCTTTCCAGTAGACTCCCCCTCCCTGAAGTTATCTGTAAATCCCATTCTTTGCAGTGCAGACCCTGCAGTAAGACTCTGATCATAGATGTGGTCCCAAACAATGCTGAAATTATGTCAGTGCATCTGTGGGGTCTGAAATACTGTTCCCAGTACTGTCCTGAAATACTGTCCTGAGCCATTCTGGCCAAGGCAGCCTGATCCTTCCTTCAGGCATGCAGCCTTGGAGCTGCCCCAGCCCAGCATCACACCACCCACACCTCTCCCCACGCTTTGAAAGGTGTCTGCAACAGCACGGATGGGCAGGAGGGGCGACAAGCCAGCTGGCTGCACTGCACTCCTTTGTCTGCCCAGGAGACAACCATTTCAAAGCAGAAATGCAGTGGGTGAGGCTTCCAGGAGAGGAAACAGCAACCATGATAGGAAGGAAAGAACTTGGGCACTCTGATACCTGACCACAGGTGCTCCCATGAGCTCAGATCAAATGGGAAGCAGTTAATACAGTTAACACAGATAAGATGAAGAGAAAAACCAGCTATCTGGCTCTCCAAAACATCAAATGCACCTTTTATCTGAAAGATTTGTAGTGATAGAGGATCTTGGGATGTTTTCTTGTAGTAGAAATACTGTTTGTAGTGCTCCACCACTACTTGCTTGGTATCATCAGCCACAAGCCACCAAAGGCAGGAGGATGTGGTGCTAAGTGGCATAAAAACTGCTAAACATGTTTTAAAAAAAATCCCAAACAAAATAAAGCCCCAAAAAGTCACACAAACACCAAAGCAAGTCGATCTGCCCTGTAACCAAAAGATGCTTCACAACATGGAGCTGAGTCACACAGGGTAAGTGAGCCCAAGTATGAACAAACAGACTCTTAGTGATACTTAAGAGCTGACACTATTTGGGTAAGTGGCTGCCATCACTGTGGCAGCTTTATCACACACCAGTGGTTGGGTAATGCTGTACCCACCACAAAATTGATGTTGATGTTCCTAAGCATAAGCCATTGCATGTGCATTTCTCTTAAAGCTCCATCTCCTACACATCTGTGAATGCATGAGAATTCCACTTTCATTGCATTTTTATTAGGTCTTTATCCCTCCTGCTTCTGGGTAAAGCTGGCAGAAGCACTGCTGACTTAAGGCCTGAAGTAAAACAAAGACATAATGATATTTTTGCTTTAATCCTGATGTTTATAAATCCAATCTTGGATTTTTTTGGCTGGGCACTTAAAAAAAATAAATCTGGCCTTATGTTACAGAAAATCTCTCCAGGTATTTGAAACTTGAGGCATAAACAACCAAGGATACCAGGCATGAGTACGGAGGGATGACTAGCAATGTCTTACCCCCACATATGCCCCCAATCTAGCAAGCGAACCTGAAAATGTGGCACTACAGCTTTTCCTCTGCTCTCAGTATCATTTGTTAACCATACTACAACATACTATTTTTAGCTACTTCTGCCTTACAAATGAAGTCTTTATGCATAAATGCCTGCAAGAAACAAAACTTTCAAGACATGCTTTGCTCTTGGGCAATTTCACTCCAGGCATGAGAAGCAGCATGTCCTCCTGACACGGGAGCAAGTTGTACCCTACCTACAGCCCCAGTGTTTGAAGTCTTTAATTCAATAAACATTGTGATGAGTAAGGACTTGATGTTTTACTTTCCAAATGTTTATTTGTCTGTACTGTTGTTACCTATAAGCTCCACCAACTAACGTGTCTGTGGGTCCTCAGAGGTTAAAACTGAATCTGGTTAACAACAGGTTTGCAGACAAGAAGCAACATAGAGCATGCTTTTCATTATTCTTGCTTCATATACATAGATGTTCACACACTCTATTTATGTGATCAAAGGCTGCTAAACCATTTCAGTAGCTATACAAAACAATTCCAAATCAAGCAAATAAGTATTAATATTTCCAGAATTGTCAAAATACCACTTTTTCTTTTTTTAATATCAAAAGAGCTAAAATTCAAAACAGGTCAGAGTGGATTTACTTTTCTGGGGTGTTAATTTTCATAGGTAGCAATGACTGACAGCTTGTATTGTCTTGGCAGGGAGATCTATGGGTACACCAGGTTTACAAACATGTCCTAAGCAAGGATTTGTAACTGCTTGTCAGGCTGCACTGCAGCAACAGGAAAATGATAAGGGGCATCGATGAGCCTTAGCTACAAAGGAACAGGTTCCTACACAGCAACCTGTTCAGTCCTTTGCTTAGGAAGAGCTGACTGTAACTTTAAGAACAAACAGGACATTAATAAATGCACCCTGGCATGGGAATTATCTCCAAAGGACTAGTTGAAATTTCTGATTTTAAGTTTAAAAGATAATATGGCTTTCACAGTGCCTAGAGAAGGTGACTTAGAAGACATAGCTGTGACAGGTAACAAATCTCAACATTCCTTCACCTCCAGTTCCAACCATCCCGCAGTGAACACACAGTATCTATGTGTCCTGTGCTCAGCAGAGCCAAGTAGCGATTTTTCACTGCCTTGCCAAGGACCATGCCTTCAACCTGTTCCAAACACATCCCACTTTAAGAGCAATACATTAAAATGAAGCAAACTTAAAACCCAAGATTCAATACTTTCTGCTGACTATGCTGCAGCACTCATATGATTATCCTCTTTCAATATTTTTAAATAATATTAATTAATGCATAGAAAGTCTTCCAAGCCTAGTAAAACCATAACTTACAAATATTCCAATACTGTTAGGCAGAGCCCAAGTTCCACTGCAAATGGTCGTACCTTTTCTGCTTTTAATGGCACAAAGCAGAAATAGAAGGAAGCAACTGGCAAGAACTTCAGGGAAATAAACCTTAGTTTTCCAATAAGTAAGAGTGTGGGTATTGGAGTGGAAAACAGTAGCAAGATAAAATACAAGCTCAGAAATAAGTGTAAGAAGCTTGAATGTTCTTACAGAAGCCAGTGGAAAACACTCAGATGTCGTTAACTGTGGTGGGATGTCTCCGTGTGCCAGGGATGCTGGTGGCAATACAATTAATATTCCAGGTACAAAAGCAAAAGGAAGTGGGTTTCAGTGTGGTTTTTAACTCAAGACCCTGGGGGGAAGGTATTAGTTCAAGCCTGGAACAAATCTCTGGAAATTAATGATAAATCAGACAGAGGGGTCAATGTATTATAGGGACACATCTAAAGCCATTATTTCATAACAGCTGATGGCAATAGCTGCTCGGGAGGGAAAAAAATAAAATGCTGATTTTACAGATATTTGGAGGGGGGGAATTAGCACTCTAGGGAAAAAGGGCAGAAAAGATGGCAGGATACAAAGGTCCACCAAGATTTATTGAAAACCAGAGGGGAAATGTAAGCTAAGGGGAATGAACATTCAGTGCACGCAAAACAGACACTACAAAACAAAATAATTAGACAGAATACTAACATAGCCTCTATTAAATAAAAATAAAACCAAAAGTTTTAAAAAGGCAGCTCACCAAGAAGACCAAAAGCATCACTGCAGCCCAAGAGTGAAGGTGCACAGAGCAAGCAGCCCTGTGATCACAATCACAGTTCAGCCATACTGACTAGACATTCCCCCCTGCCTTTTTCTGACTACCACTGGGTAGGTAATGGCAAGCTTAATACATCTGGATTTATGATTAAAGAGTACTTAGAAAAGATTGATTTGCCCTGCCCGACAGCAAACATGAATAGCCTGGAAAAAAGAAATAAAGGGTTAGAAATCACACAGACTTCAGAAGACATGAAAAGGGACAAAAGTGCTGGCCTTAGTGGCTTTTATTTGAAAAAATAAGTCCACCCCCAACCTTCAGATTACATACCCCTTTGTACCAGAGGCAGGATAATAAAATGCTGTGTAGAATGACATCAACATGAATCTTGCCCAAGAAGAAATTACTGAATGCATAAACAAACTTTTCCATCCTTCCATGCCTTGCATACTAGACTCTTTAAATACATGCATCAAGGCTAAGAAAACTTAAGTGGAGCAGGTTAAAACACATTCATAGGGCACCATACTCTATTATTTACTTGTCAAGCATCACATTCACTCAAGAGGGGTTGGCTTTCAGAGAAGCCAGATAATACTCAGTGTCAGAATCTAGTTCGTAATAAGTGGTATCTAAATGTAACAAGCCGTTACACCACTAAGGATAAAAATCTCCTATTCAGTGCTAATCAAAATACATAAAAGGTGCTAAATCTTGGCACCTGGAAGAGGAATTAATCTGTTTCCTGAATACAGGCTCAAGAGTACTGTCACTGCCGGTATCAGCGTCCAAAATTCCTCCACTCCTCCTCACATGATGAGGGCTGTGACAACCATCCTGGTGGACTGACATACATTGACACATGGTGACCACAAATCAGAGAAAGATGTCAAGTATTCTCTACCAGCCAGCTGTCCACAAAATAAAATGCTGCTGCTCTGTTGATGGAAAGGGAGGGCTCAGCTGGTCGTTTACTGAGTGATCTTCAACTTCGTTTTGAGAGGGAGCTGAGCAATGTGCAGCACGCTCAGAGCTCTGCAATCCCGTACCTATCATGTGCTGCAACCAGCCAGGACTTCATCCTAAGCAGCTGTCAACTCAACATTTTCAAGAGCAACAAATTCATTAAAATTGTATAATTATGGCTGAAACTTTCCATGATAGCCAGGACATTTAATCATACAGCTTGGTTTCAAATTAACCAAGTCTTGAATACTTCAACCAGTCTTAAAAATTCCAGACTATATATCTATATATTTGTCAAATGCCACAAATTATTCAGATTATTAAAAAGGTCTTATCCTTAAATTACTCTTCTACTTTTGAAATACAGATTCCATAGTAACAAAACTTCAAGAGAAAATAATTCAGAAGAACAACATTAAAATGGACATATACATGCTACGATACAGATCTTTCAGGAGAGATCAGATGTTAAAAATTAAACAGCATTGGGAACCAGTCACTGGTAAATTAAAATCAAACTAAGCAAAAATCCCATTAAAACCCATCAACTTTCACAAGTACGCAGTATCAGTAATACTACAAGCCACAACAGGATATGACCTAAGGCACCAATTTTATTGGAGTTGGCCAAAAGCACAGAACAAACACAACTTGGATGGTGGGAAAACACAAAACAAAGTTTATGACCGTTTCTTCAAAATTTGCATCCAAATTACAACTGTCCAAACAAATCTCCAGTTCCTCATGTCCTTTCTAATTTGCAACATGACAATTTCCTGCAGTACAACAACCAGTTTTGCCCAAGCACTGCGCACTAAAATTTCCTATTAGAAAAGCCGATGGCAGTTCTCGTTATTTATTTGGTCTTAAACTCAAGTAGAAATCATTATATAAAATTTCATATTTGGAAAGGATAAAATATATCTGAGACAAGTTGGGATAAAATAAACTGGCAGTTACCTGCAGCTGCTTATGGGTGTATGAAACATTAGGAAAAATACAAGAGATGGAGTTTAATGCGTAAAGTGAAGACTGCCAAAGGTAAGTGAAAAAAGATCTATATTATACAGGGTTTGCATTCTCTCCCACCAGCATCACTATAGGGCATTGGATATATATGAGAAAAATATCTGCAATTCCACAACACGACCAAATTTTACCACTCCCTTCTCATTCCTGTTGTCACAATTAACAACGCGCAAGCCATACAGCTGATTTCAGCCTGGTGTATTCCTGTGCTCCTTATGTGGGTTTTTCCCGCTGTAGAACTGGTTGCATCACTTAGTCCCTTTCCCTCCCCTCCTTCCACAGGGAGCCTCCTCTGAAATCTTAAATAGAAGCCACCAGTTTTTCCTTGCAATCTGATTATCAATTTGCACCTCAGCAATGGAAGGCTAGAACTCTATTGTTTTGTTAATTGTCAATTTGCATCTTTGAAAGGTGTTGTGCATTTTCTTCTTTTGGCAGGTTAGGACTAATTCTGTATGTTAACATATATGTGGGTGGTTAGGGTAAAAAAGTGTTTTCTTTTAGAATGCAATTGATTTAAAATGTGCTGCTTTATTTATTTTCTTTTGCTAAGTTGCTAAGTTTTCTTGGACAAATCTTGTTCAAAAGCTAGTAGGGACCACTCTGCCTAAGAAAGAGCTAAAGTGATAAAGCTCCTTTTCCAATAGGTTTGTAGAAGTTTATTTAAATACTACCCTCTAAAAAAAAGGAAAAATCATACAGGAATATTTATTTACACTTTCCATTTATGACAAACAATCAGAGCGCTCCTGTGAGTGCCAGTCTTCAGACTCAGCAACCACAAATCTTTCTTCATAAATAAAATTCCTTTTACTCCTGTGAAGCCCCTTTCCTGTGTTAAGGATGTATGAAATTGATTGATTCATGAACAGTACAATTGCTAATTAGTTTTCAAATGCAGGATGGTTGGAGATGTGAGCTTTTCAAAACTGCAAGCTGCAAATGAAGAGGCGGCCAAAGTCTCCCCTGATGAATAACAGGGAAGGCCTCATCTGCATGGAGGAAGTTTTAAAAATCCTCCAAGCTACAAAAAGTAGGAAAATCCTGGAAAAAAAAGACTTACAGATGGATTCTGAATTATATAATTGTTTGAGTTGGAAGGGACCTTATAAAGATCATCTAATTACAACCTTCCTGCCATGTGCAGGGAAACCTTACCATGTAACTCAGAGCATCATCCAGCCTGGCCTTGAACACTTCCAGGGATGGGGAATAATGCTGAAGTGACAAAAGCAAGTAGAAATTCCTGCTAAAATACCAGACAGCCACCAAGACAAACACTCGAGCTGAGACTACAGTCTATCCAAACACAGAAAAATCAACTGCAGGAAGACTTAACAAGATAGAAAGGCTTAGTTTCACAGAAGTCCATGTGTTGTTATCACTTTCACCTAAAGCTGGACA
This sequence comes from Ifrita kowaldi, assembly GCA_013398055.1. NCBI lineage: Eukaryota > Metazoa > Chordata > Aves > Passeriformes > Cinclosomatidae > Ifrita > Ifrita kowaldi. The sequence goes on along the minus strand of VZRS01001727.1, from coordinate 33,735 downwards.
TAGAATGGGGAGTGAGAGGAGGACTATCAGAAAATGCCGTATTGTCTTTGTAGACTTGTTAAGGTCACATTATTTTCTTATGCTAGGATTCACCAATGTTAACTTTATCTGCCAGCAAGTGCTAAATTTTCAACTGGGACGTAATTAAAAAAAAAGAAAAAAAGTACACCAACCCATTTTAAAACAAACAAAAATGAAACAATCTGAAAATCCTGACAACTGGATCTCCTGCTGAGCCACAAAGCTCACAGAGTGAGATCAAAAGGGGAGATTTCATGAAATTTCTATTACTAGTCCTAAAGAGATGAATCCAAGCTCTATCAGCAAAACTATCTCAAGTAATAGACTTCCACATACTTTAACTCTGTGAACAGTTGCAGGTCCTGACCAGCTTTGAGCTCTTAGAACCTGCAGAACCAGGACCCAAATCAGTCATGCTCTCTCAACTTTTATTTCCGAAAAAATCTGGAAAGCAGGTTGAGAGGAACTGCAATGCTGAATGCGTGTTAAAACCATATAAAGGAGCAGGAAAGTATTTTATTATCCACATCGGAAAACATTCTTAGTTTTACAGACTTCTCCCTGCAAGCTGAGACTTGTTATAATGCCCACCAGCTATATGTATGTAAAGATCAAGGGCATTTATGCCCATGATACCAGAAGAAATATGGTTGTCCAGAGAACAGGAAGAGAAAGTGCCTCTGGCTTTGGGGAAGCCTCTGTCATCAAATCACCCTGTTTTACATATAAAAGTAGGCCCAAAAATTAAAAGACTGTCTAAGTTTGAGCACTGGACGGTTGGAGGTGTGCGTAAAACATTTAACTTGTTTCTGTTCAATCACTGCAGAAAAAAAAATAAAATGGAATAATCAAAGCCTTATTATAATTTTAAGTAAATTATCAAAACCAGTTCCTGTAACTGGGATTGAAATATTACAGAAATGGACCCTTGTGGAACTCCTACAACTTCCTCTTTTCATGTGACAGGAATGACAAAAGGCCCTTCCCTTACAATCTTTGGAGTAGACCAGGCTGAAGCTGCAAAGACTGAATTTAGACCTAGACTCCACCACAGTGTCAGGATTTGACTCTCTTTCCTAGAGAGTTCCTTTTCAGTTGCCAGTTGGAAAAAACTTGGAAGACAGTGGAAATATTGAAAGCCTTCTCCCATGTGAAAAAATAAACCCAAACCAACCACCAAAACCTCCAAAAAAGTAATACAGGCCTTTAAGTGATGTTTCCAATCACATGGGCAGATCCACATAAATCACCTAGACCAAAAGGCCTGTTGACATCCCATTCTGACACTAAAGATTAGGAAGAAGTAGAGAGACTTTTTAATTCGAATTTACTTGCCCATCCTTTTGTGATGGCCAGACACAGAATACATAGCAAAGAATGAATTTATACACAAAACAAGCTTCATTACATAAGGAAAACCTGAGATTTGCTGAAATTTTGATACCGCAGACACCAACAGCAATTTTTTCGGCTGTCCCCCTTAATAATAAAAATAAATCTTTTCCTGTTTGGTGGTTGGGTGATCAGACATAGCTTTGCTTTGGGTTTGACCTAAATTTCTCTTAGTCTTGTTAAAGAATCCAAACTGATAAGGTAGTGCTTCAGCAAGTTGACATGCCTCACATCCACATATTTAATTATCTCACCTATTCTCTCTGTGTTATGCCCTGAAAAGAAGAGGAAAACTCCTCAGATGGCACTGAGCATTTAGCTGGTGTCATTCCCTCCAAGGGGCAACACAGTAAAAAGTAAACACTTGCCAGAATTGGGCATGTAGGGATCTTAAAATCATCCTGTGCCAATACAACGGCTGAAGATAGACAATGCTCTAACACAGATATACAAGAAAATCTCTCAGATACTCCACAGATGAATTCAGCACTTCCAGTAGGCTGTTTAAGTATCTGGGAACACATTTCCTGACTCAATGGTGAAGTATGAATAAAAGATATTAACTAATCTTGACCTGACAGAAACACTTTTCCCTTCAAACAAACAAAACCAAGTATTTCAAAGACCTCCCTCTTTTTTTTTTTTCTTTCCTTCCTCCTCTTGACTGCTCCAGACTAATAGTTCAAGTGTATTTACTATTCTCCATGACTTACCCTCTGCCCACTCCAGGGCAAGGACCCTGCTGTGTTCTCCCTCCCAGAGTACATGCCAGACCTGTTCTCCCACAGTGTGCAATGCTGCCCAGGAAACAACACTAGGACAAAACCTCTGGGAATCTCACTCGACCTGAGGCAAATGGGAACACCACAGGGATCATCTATTGGAAGACACCTGACAGTCCTCCGAAAGATAAAATTCTGACTTCCTCCACAAAATCCAAGCAATAAATTTCTAACAACTTAACTATATCAACAATTCCACCAAATTAGAAAACCACCCGATTTCTATTGTGATACTTCAGATAAGGATTGACAATTATTCTCCAAGCACCAGAACAAAAGATTAGATGTGGTAAAGCCGGAGAATTTTTATGAGGGCTGTTTTAAGAAGTGCATCAGTGCACTGACAGATCAGAGACTTGACTCTGACCTCTGCAGAGCATGAGCTCTCTGGAGCAGCAACTCCCTCTCTCACACGCAGAGTTCCTACTATAGCAACAAGCCAATCTCCCCGGCAGTGTAGGAACAGCAGCAGTAAATAGGGAGGCAGGACTGAGCTTTTCTGCTGATGCACTTTCAAGTCTGGTAAGGGCACAAAAGAGTTACAGGATTTAAGAAGAGAAATAACTGTGCTACTCTGTCTGCAGCTCCATTAACACTGCACTGGCTTGAAATTGATTCAACTTAAAAAAGTCTTATTAGTGCAACAGCTCTATTCCAGCACTTCTCCTGGCCCAAGCCAGGACAAGACATTTTCAAGATCTGACAGAAGGCGTCTAGAACACCAGGACACCAGAGTGCATTTGTTTCCTATAACTTTTTGTTCTGTGAAAAACTCAGTAAAACATTACTCTGATTATATCCCCAGTTAGACATACTAACTTACTTCTGCTGGCATTAAAATAGCCTGTCAAAGCCAGTGGAAGTACCTGCCAGAACATGACTGCCATCACTTCCTTTCAGAAGTGAATCAGTGTGCTTTTACTTAGTTTTCAAGTATTTTATGATATCCATGATCTATATTTATAAGCTCATTTCTAGCCAAACTCACAATCAGGAAATTTTCACTTTATTCTTCTGATGCTTTCCTCTCCTTGGATTCATTCTCCTGTGCCTCAGTTATAGCCTAACAGCAGTATTGCCATTCCTCTGATTTATTATGCCATCTCTACTTCAGAGAAAGATGAAGGAAACCCTATGTTAAACACGAGTGCTTGTCCATCCTCTTACAGGGTCAAGTTTTAACCCCAAAAATCCTGTGTTATTCTAGGAGTAGACTAGTGAAACATGCACGATTTTAAATAACAACATATGTCTGATTGCTTTCTCTACTGTCCTTTTTTCCCATTTTTGGGACATCTAATCCAATCCCTCAGTTACTGCTTTGATGGCACCTGCCCATTGCACACACATCATAACTAAGGCTTCAATGACATCACCCCCCTTTCCCACAACACTGAAGTCCATTCAGAACCATAAAAGCTACCAGGTTGTTTGCATATTTGCTCTCTTCAGTGTCCATATCCCTCCTTCCTAGCTCTCCTTCCCCTCAAATACTTGCCCAGTTATTATATGCCCACTTATTTAACCAGGATCTATGTAATTGAGCAAAACAGGAGGAAGAGGAAGGTAAAACCCCTGGAGACAAACTTCTCCCTGCCCTCTTAAGCACTAATTTCATATCCCCAATTTCTCCACCTGGAGACTTTTTGGGGACTTATAGGGAAGAATGTGTTTCCACTGGAGTTCATCTAAGAAACAATCAGCTTAAGCAGTTGTATTCAAATAGTATTAATGTTTTCAAATCGACTTCCTATTTTCCTACTGGAAACCCTGCCAAACACACTCTTCAACAGACACTAAAATAATTTGGATAGCTGATATGCAGTCCAAATTTTTAGTGGAAAACTGCCAGATTTGACATCTGTGAGAAAGTGGGTAATTTTTATTATCCACAGAGAGCATGCACTCGGTCCGATATTTTCTACCTCTACACATCTCTTTCTACTGGAACTGCTTTATGGTTTTACATGATCAATGGGCTGCCAGAAATTATTTAACCCCTTCACTGCTACCAGGACCCAAGACCCCACTGCCACCATTTTAACAGTGCTCATCTTATTTTCAACAGCAGGATGTTCTTATCTGTTACCTCTGATCCCTCTAACTACAGCAATGCAGATTTTTAATTTTTTTGGTTTTGAGGTAGTATCTTCTTATTCTTTGCAGTAGTACTTTTTGAGGTAGTATCTTTCTTATTCTCATATCTGCCAAGTATGAGAAGAAGCCTAGTCTCTTCTAAGCAAGGGGTTAATTCCCTGCTTCCTCTTGTCCCTTCTTGCTGGAGAGAGGGTCTCTGAACATGTGCTAGGGGAAGCAAGAACGGGAAAATGCCTTTGGGAAAGTAGACCTTCCTGCTGAGGAGCCAGCCCAGCTCCAGCCTGGAAAGGTGTTTTTCCTTGCATTTCATTTTGCTTAGGGCACCTTCTAATTTATTAATGGTTATAAATATTTGGTTCTTCCCTCACCCCACCTAACAGGTCAGGTCCTCCAGGACACCGAAGTGCATGGAATTGTGGTAATTTGCATGAGCATATAACCTGTATGACTTCTCATGACATCTTGTCTGACTTCTTCCAAGCAACAACACTTCTGGTTTAGAATGGATTTAACTATCTCATTTGCAACCCATAGGAAAAGCAGAATATGAAAAATAAAGAATAGATGACATAATATACAGACCTTTTACCATGGTAGGGGTTTTGTTTGTTTGCTTTGGTTTTGGGGTTTTGTTTGTTTTGTTTTTAATTAAAAAAAGAACAAGATTTCTGTTTGAAACTGCCTGCTGAGGTTCCTTTAAATAAAAGAAAACAAATTGTCCCCGGCTGTCTGGGATGCACCACAGCAGCTCATCCTCTGAGTGATTTGTAATGCTGAGATGGTTTACCTCATTCACTATAAAGATTATCAAAGTTCACTTTGTAAGTGCACATGTATATTTTATTTCTCAAAGATTACCAGTTTTCTTCTTATCCCCACCTTGCTGGGAACAGGTGGCAGAACTCCTGGCACCAAAGCAATCTCAAAACCTACACTAAACAGGGATAATTTGTTGTTGCTGTCTTAATGATCAAAAAAGGATGATCCTCCTGGCAGCTCTTTTTTCTTTTGTTCCTTTCTTTCCCCCCTTTTTTATTTAAATACTGTATTTGAGGCCAAATCCAAAGCTAGTGAGTGAGAACTCCTGTGCTACTCGTGGATTTTTACTGGACAAATACCAGTGGCTGAGTCACAGTGCCTCTGGACCACAGATCCAATCCATGCTTAGTCATTCCAACAAACCCGAGCACCAGACAGAGCTAATGGAGAGATCTTTTGATCTTTGGCATCTTTTCTGTCTCAGAAATGAACAGAATGCTGTAAAATTAGGAACAAAGTGGCGACTGAGAAGCATCCTCTTGCTGCACTTCTAGAAGACACAAGACACAAATGCATGTATTTTATCATTCCTCACCCACACTTAAAAAAAAACCCCCAAAACCCCCAATGACTTCTTGCTGTGTTATGTCTAATTTGCCTAATCCCTGAAAGAAGGTAAATTTAGATTAGAAGTTAGGGAGAAATTCTTGACCCAGATGGTGGTAATGTACTGGAACAGATTTTCCAGAGGGACTGTGGCTACCCCATCCCTGAAAATGTTCAGGGCCAGGTTGGATGGGGCTCTGAGCAACCTCGTCTGGTGACAGGTGTCCTTGCCCATGGCACAGGGTCGGAACAAGATGATCTTTAAGGTCCCTTCCAACCCAAACCATTCCATGATTCTATGATTGTAATTAAGACTGTTCAAAACCAGGGTCAAGGAGATTTCATTTGCATTTATTTTATTGTCTTAACACTGTGCAAACAGTAGTAGTTTTTCATATTTCATACCTAGATTTATCTAGGGATCTCACAGGACTCAAACACCAGGGAACTAAAGCTCTGGTTCTGCAGATGCAAAGCTGTACTGCAAATTTTTAATTGCTATGTTGCCAAATGCCTTCAACTAAAAAACAGAACTGATAGATGGGAGTCTCTCATTGACTTGAGTAGAGTTTGGATCAGGCTGTAAGTCTCCAGCAAATTTCAAGATAAATATCACCATTATCAATTTTGCAGATTGGTAAATCAAGCAGAAAATAAATAACATGGTGACAGTACAGCAGAAGTGTCACTAGAAGCACAGAACCTGGTCTCCTGGACTTCTGCTTGACTGAAAGAGCTCTGGAAGCTGCTGCTGAGCTCCTTGTTTCAGAAAGGCCAGTGAGAGAAGGAGACATCCCCAGAAAGTGCTGTGTCCTGTCAGCTCACACTTCTTGCACCGGAGATTTCCAGAGAACCTGGCACATGCAGTTTTTAGGCCAAGTGGCAATACATTTGCAATGGCAGCTCCTGGAGATAACTCATGCCCCAGCAACTACAGCCCCAGCAACTACAGACAATATTAATAAGGAAGATGAAGACTGGCTTTCAGGAAGGAGAATGAAGACATAAATTCCAGGATGGAAAAGAAACTGAGTACAGGGAACCTGCTCTAATCTGTATGTTGTTCTTTTACTCAGCATTTCAGGAGAAAGGGACCTGAAAGGACCACTGACTTTTTTTGTCTGAAAGCTTAGGGGTTTCCTACTGCACAAAATTATGCAGAGATGTACCAATCAGAAATTCTGAAAGGTTTCCATCAACAGCACCTTTTTCTTAAATCCACAGAAGAACATCTACAAAAAGCAAAGTTATTTTCTTGGCGAACTTGTAAACCTTCTATATTAGCAACTTCAGGATGTGGGCACAGCATCACAACATTCACCACGAGCTGCCAGGGTGGAGTGCAGCATTAGAGAGCTGACAGCAGACTTCTGCAGCAAAGCCCTCCGAACTTACCTTACTGCTCCTTCTCCTGGTAAGTCTCATGATAGCTGTGAAACCTTTCTTTATTTTGGAATTAATAGTATGCAACTGCTGCCAGAAGGGAGATGCCAAAATGCCACACTCTTCATGGACACTCCATAATACCTAGATACAGAATGGATGGGTTTTCAAAAATTGTAAGGCTTCAAGATAGTTTTGTATTTCAAGGGAGAGTTAGTTGTTACGACTTTTTTTAAATGCTAGGAACCAGCAGAAATGCCAGAAGAAAATATGTAAACAGCCAGAGTTAAAGAATATTGGGGTTTGTGATGAAGCCACATTTAATGATCAACACCCTCATTTTAAAGTATCTATATATAACTGGCAAACAACAGAACAACTATAAGATTGAAGCTAAATTAATTACAAAATGTTTTTATTGCAGAATCATTCCTTTACTCCTAAAAAAGAAGGTTTTACTCCTTCTTTACTCCTTTCTTTACTCCTTCTTTACTCCTTTCTTTACTCCTAAGAACAAAGGAACATTAATCCTGCACAGTTCGTATTTCCTTAGCTCCGGATGTCTAACACTGTGTAGATACAGATTACATCTTTATACTGTAACAAAGTCTTCCAGTACATCATCACCTCCTTCTACATATTAAAATAGTACTCCCCATGAACATCTCCCCACGTGGAATCTATGTGTTTGTATTAACTTTGTTTCTATGATATTCGAGTATACACAAGTACGAGAGTTTCGCGATATCTCATATAAATGTACTTGTGTGTATTTGTACACACACACGTGTGTACAAATAAATGTATTTGTGTGTACATACACACACACACACACACACACGGTGTGTATGGATGAACTTCAGTTGTATGAGCAACAAAGTGATACACAATAATTAGTTCTGTGCCCACATGGAGCTCCCTTACCTTCAGAGGTACTTCACATGATCCGTATTTTTGTACTTTAAACACTTCCTTTCAAATTACTTTACCAGATACCATCACACTCATACTACAGCCATAATGGAAAAGAACAGTAAGCATGAGAAATACATCAGCTAATGGGTAGTAGGCTGTACAGCTCTGCAGAAAGATTATTACAGGCACAATGCCACAGATTTATTTATGGCTTAAAGCAGTGCATGTCATAAACATACATAGTTTTAGAAGGTGGAGTCATCTGACCCAATCTGGCAGAGTTTTCACATGGGAATGGCAAGGACTCCACATTACCCATGAATTAATGCTTTTATTGGCAAAAAGTGTCTCCTATGCATATTCCTGAATGAGAACAATGTGAAGCAGTTTCCAGGGATTCACATAAACTCTCTTTCCTTTGGAAAAACTGGCTGAGTAACAAAGTCACTTCTTTTTAGAGTTCTGCTTCACTTCTTCAGTCTGTCCATCCATGCAAATCTGCACATTGGTCTCATTTGGCCACTTTAGCAAAGAGCCTCAAAATTCAGGGCCGAAACACAGTTGTTTAATATTGAGCTCCTACAAAAGCTTAGCAAAGCAAGGTAACTCACGTGTGCATCACAGTCTCATGGAAAATGTAAATAAAGAGATACAGTATTGTCTCTGTATTCAGACATTAGTAATGCTGCTACAGGTTTGAAATTAAGCATGTTCTTTTCCAATGAACCATGAATAAAGGAAGAAGGAAAAGCTCACTGGCAGCTCGGTTCTCCCCAGCGCGGCAATGGCTGCCCCATTCAGTTCACACATCCCTCAATCAGCAGCTCCGCCTTCCCTGAATCACTGGAAATCCCTAAGTCAGGTTTGGAGCACACACTGTTCCCTGCTGCATCTCCTGAGATCACAGAGCCTGGGCACGATCGTACATGCACCAAGTAGGGTCCATGGGTTTGATTAAATGTGCATTAAAAAAGCATTACTGTATTCTACTGACATCATGTTTCTGAAGTTTGAGGATTGGGTTCAGACTTTATCCTTTCAGCTGCCCATATGATGACAGGGACAAATAAGTAACACCTCTTTCTAAGGGTGCTAAACCAGAGCACTTCCAATACCATGAAGATTTTAGCCTAAGTCCCACCATAAAGCCATGAAACACATGACGTAAGCACACAACTACCTCAGTGTTCATAAAAGCAGTCTCGTCCCACTCTTACTGCAGTGAAATTCATCCTTCTCATCCCTTGCTCTCCTCCTTTCCTCCCAACCTAATGCCATTTTACTTTTTTTTTTTTTTCAATTCTGCACAGCCAGGCTGACTCGTCTCTCAAGGCAGCACCACCCTCCAACACCTAATAACTATTTTCAGAAATGTACACCAAGTATTCTTCATAGCTCTCCTCATAACCAAAAACATACTATAAGACTTCAAAAGCCTTCTATATTATCTTTCAAAACTCCTTTTTAAATGACTACAGAAAAACTGACAACTTGGACCATTAACATAATAAAAACACTAAGTCATGCTGAATACTATTGTACCATTCTTTCCGTATTTTAATAATTTGTTCGACCTAGATAAATTTTTTGAGAAGCATTAGGCAAAATCAAGTGAAAGCAACTTGAATCTTGTAAAATATTTAATTAGAAATGTGCATTTTGATAGAACATACACAACTATTACAACAATGCTCTGTCAAAGGAAAACCAATTTTTGCCATGCCCAGTTCAAATTCATACCTTATGACGCTGCATGAAACAAGAGTGGCTTTGCATGCAAAGCTGTGGCCTCACAACTGTACTGACATGAACGAGCAATGCCCAAAGATTTCCTCTAACTCAAAACTACACATCCTAAGGTTTAATCCCTGTCTCCATATGGGATCTGTTCTCAGCCTTGATGCACAAGGGGAGGACTTTTTGTTGCTCGGGCTAAGCTACAACTGAGCCACACACTCCCCACAGAGCCCAAAAAGTTTCAGCTTCATCATTTATTCAGTTTGGGACAGATCCTGCCTGGGCTGTTTACCTCCCAAAGGCAGTTCGGAAGGTGCTTCATCTGGGTGTATCAAAGCCAACTCCACCTCCCATGGCAGAACGCTTAAGTCCTCTTGCTGCCAACCCCCATGAGCAGCAAGGCAGTGAAAACAAAGTGTCATTTTTGCCTAAAGTACAGGAGTATTTCATATTATCCTCCTCTGTGGTTACTGAGCCAAACATGCATTAAACAAAAAAAAAATTATTTTTACTCTTGTTCTGTTTCCATGCAATGAAAATAATACATAATATTGTCTTGGCCTTAGAAATACTTCTTTTATGAAATACATTCCATTTGTACTGACTTTTGTGGAAGGTGCGTGGGTGTGTCAGAAAGAAGAATTTAGTCCCAAACCCTTACATTTCCCTGTATACTTAAGAAAGAAACAATTCAAACCATGTTTGTTTAAAGGAACAAGTCCAGATACAGACAGTTTGTAGAACACAAAGAAAACACCTGAATCCCAAGATCTCAAAATCCGGGCAAGCCAATTCCATCTTGTCAGTTTCGATGCTGCTTCAGCAAAGCAGACAACTTAAATATGACATGAAGCCCTGCTGAAATATCTTTCAGTACTACCACAGACAAAATTAATAGAGTAAAATAAAGTTATCTTGTGCGGCGTGTCGGGACAGTCATTATCTCCACACATTTCCTTGGAAGTCTGGAGCAGAGCAGACATTTGAGCCAATGTAGGGAGTTTGGATGTTTGTGTCCAGGGGACCATTATGCCTCAGCACCTTGCTAATCTTTCCCAGTTTTCCTTTCTTCCAGACTCCACAGCACCTTTGTTTCCTTCCATTTATCCTCCTCCTCCCCTCCCTCCTTTCCCCTCACTCTCTCCTGGTGGCCATTAACTATGCTGACAGTTTGACAGGCTGAAATAAGGAAATAAAACACTTAAACATTGTTTCCCGATGTATGCATTCATCTCCTCTGCCAAACACAGATATTGAGGAGATACTTCACTCCTCCTGTCAGCTCACTAAATTATAGCCCAGCTCTCACAGCAGCAAAACTCTCAGGTCCAGCACACTCAACTTGATCTATCGGAAGGCCATGCAAAGGCCATTTCCATGTCTTTACCAAGAGCTTCTTATGTTTATACTCTTTAATACCACATTTTCATATGCCTAGGGTCGAATTTCTGTTAAAAACAGAATCTCATGCTTCTTCTACTGAAAACGCTCACATTATCATGACAGCTCCACTTCTTGCTTGGATTACAACAAACCTACTTCAGGAATAAAATAAACTATATTGCATTAAAATTTGTGTCATTCTCATAACCCATTACAGCAGCTGAGTAAACCAAACCCCAGCTTTGCTTTGACCAGGTTTATTAGACTTTTTTATTTTAGCATTTTCTCCCGGTTGACAGAAAACATGCTGCTGGAGACTAGAGGCATCCCACCCTTTATATAAAAACCACTGCTCCCAGCGTCGGCTTGCAGGAGCCAATGCTGTGCAGCTCCCCAGGGGAAAGTTGCAGTGATACTGTCACTGCTCATTACCTCCAGTGGGTGTTGCTGTGAACAAGCCTATGGGAAAAATGCAGGGGAAAAAACAAAGTATTACTGACACTCATAAACATGTCCCATGTGTGGAAAGTTTGGCTGTTCCATACAACCAAAAAAGGAAAGCTTGGTAAAAAACAGAATAATTCTACTTCCTTGCCATTTACCACCATTTTCCACTTAGATAAACACAAGCGTTTTGTGTGTTATCTGCTGTGCTGGTGTAAGGCTGCAATGGAGCAAAATCATCTTTTTGTAATTTTGGCAGCTCCTGAGGTCTATGCGGAGCAGCACAGCACTGTGGCTGCATCTTCTAGGGATGCCTGAGGGCCAGTATCCATCGCAGAGCAGACCAACTTTCCATCTTACCCTTCCCCTTCACTGAGGAGCTGTGACGAGCAGGGTACTGAGGTCCCAGACACTCTCATAACTTTGCAAGAGGGAATGTCACATAACAAACCCAAGTACATGAGTGGCCCAGAATATACTGTCACTTTTTTCCCTGACTAGTGGAGAAGGTTAGCTCAAGTTTCAGTTACCAGGTGGGAATGTAGCAGAAATAGGTTGGAACATTTTGGACCTCCGAAATAAATAAACAAAACCCCCTCTTTACATTCCAATGATACAAATCCCAGCAGAACTTTACTCTCTTCCTTATCTCCTGATTTCTCATGATTTCAGGGATCTCTAATCATGACCCAAAGAAACAGCCTTTGAAGCAGCTGTGTGATTCACCGACACATGGATTTAAGTGGAGGTAGGATGAAAAAAACTCCCAAAAATACAACAATGTCCATAAGGAAAAATCTTTGTAAGTGATGCTGTGGGGATTTCATTCTCTCTCTAAACATTTTTTTCTGTTTCTAAGAGTTGCTATTAAACAACAGAAAATACTCAAATTCAATCACCCTAAAGAGCAAGCAGAGCCTGAGTGGAAAAGTAAAAAAATTGTTCATCTAGAGACAGTAAAGGCTTAGTTACTGCTTTTCCATACTGACTGTCCAAGAGAGCAGTATTTCAACTGGTTACACCCATTCCTTTTGTTATCCTCCAAAGACTGTTAGTAAAAAGCAGCAGCCTGTTAGATGCTGTTACTTACTGAGAGCATTTGAATTTCATGAATGAAAATGAAAGAAAAATATCAATAAAGCAAGAGGAAACACAAGTTCCTTACTATTTCCTCCACACAAGCATATATAGAAGAGTCGGTCTACCAAACCTTCCATTAACTCTTTACTGACCATCTGCACAGAACTGCCTACAAACATCTAAGATTTACTTGGGCTTCATCAATGGGAATTATAAAGAGCTCTCAGCACACTGTTGGAAGGCACCAATCTTTTTCCACTACCACCATTTCATACTGCCAGAGAAAAGAATCACAGGACCAGAGAATGGCCTCGGTTGGAAGGGACCTCAAAGATCATCTCGTTCCAACCACCGTGCCATGGGTAGGGACACCTTCCAGTAGATCAAGTTGCTCCTTGGAGATCCCACCCACATGAGACCAATGAAAATCCCATGGTATTTGTCACGGAGGTATTTCCATCAGGAGGGTAGACTATGGCTCAGGGCTGTGTCATAGGTGGGTGAAGCTGGAAAATAAGGGGTTCCTCACAAAAAAAAAAAGTCTCAGAAACATAAATTATTGCCCATTCCATCCTCCAAACAGCACAAAGCCAAACCAAATTTAACTTGATTACACTTCCATAGTGCCTCAGTAAAACTGTCACTTGTGTGCATTATGCCTTCCATTTCCTTTAAGGGTCAAGATGCCTAATACAGACCACACCTTCATGATGCCTCAAAACTTTCAGTTTGCATTGCTCACAGTTTTCTTTAGAAGAGATCCATTTCATTTTCCCTTCAAGCTGTACTTTTACATCAGAACAAACAAAAGACAAGTCATCAAAAGTAACTCAACCATGATAAATACCTGCTTAAGATTTGATTAGGAGAGTTATGAGTAAGCTTTTTTGTGACAATTCATTTTGACAAACATTAAATTCAGAAAGAACCATTCCTCACAACCAGTAGTGGCAAAAAGTCAGTATTCTCACTCCTGCAAAAATGCTCTGCTTGTATTGTCAATGCTACATGGGTTTTCAAAGTCAAAATGGTATGTGAAATGAAACAGGGCTTTAAAAGCCCTGTTGAAATCCACATTACTTTTCATAGCAAATGTCAACAATTTTTGCAGTATTAATTACAACCATGATCATCCCCAAAAGACCTGGGAGGACAAAATCTATACAGTTGGAGGGGAGTGGAATTTAAAAAAAAAAAAAAAATATCAGTGCTCAGAGTTGAGTCAGACAACAAAGTCCCTGAAACGGTAGGAACTTAACAAGCATGTAAGTTTCTTTCACTTATTCCTTCAGACTTCACTGCTTTAACTTTCTTTTTCCATGGCTTACCCGTCCTCTTTTCTCTCCTTCTCTTTTTCTTCTACTTCTTTTTATCACAAGGCTGTTTCGGTCAGGATTAGAAAAAGTAAGGTAGAACCAGTTAGCTTCTTCCTACTCTCTTCACACAATGAAACTTTTGGATGGAGGGAAGAAGCCAACCTTTTCCCAGGTGAAGCCACTGAGCTCTCTCAGACCCTGGAGGTCACAGCAGCCAGCGATGGGGATCCTCTTGCAGGCTGGTGTCTCTGGGGACCTGCTCCCTGGGGCAGTGCTGGACACCCTGAGCACAGCCCAGCTCTGCACACTGTGTATCTGGAGAGAGCTGCAGACTTCAGAACTGGTTATAAGATGGATAAAACCCCAGAGATGCAAAAAATGTGTATAAACAAAATAAAGCCTCTTCCTGAGAAGATTGTTTTATATGTTTACAAGTATTTAAATTAACATGACTGATGGAGTAATGAGAGCCAGGTAGAAGATCGCACTTCCCTCTGATGCTAGGATAATTAAAAGGGCAAGGTATTAACTAGCTTTGGAAAGAAAAAGTTATCTTGGTTGTTCTGGGGATTATGGTCCTGTCTTGATCCTACCTTCACTAATCATTGCATTTAGTCATTAGACACTTTGCCCATTCCCTGGAATCCACATCTGCTGATTACTGTTTGCTGATCTGCTCTACAGACAGGATTTGAAGCACAGGGATAGTGCTAAAATGCCCTTTAGAAAGGCCAGATAATGCCATTTCTGGTTTGTACTACAGGAAAGAAATTCTTTCAGAGATACTGGTGTCAGCTACATACTCATCATCTTTTTACTAATGTGCTCCTCATGCACAGTGGAATCCTGCAGATCAAATGTTTTATTCATAAGTCAAATAAGTATTTACTACTTTTTTAAAATACCTGAGGGAAAAAAAAAACAAGCAAAACACCACCACCTCCCTCCCCTCCCAAAAATAGTTCTGAATTAAACATTACGTGATGATTACAAATGCTGGCACAATGGATAGAAAGCACAAGTCACAGAATGATTATTGATGAAGCAAATAATCTTAGTATACATCCATCCAGTTAATACATACCTTATTAGCATACATTTATCTGAGATGAAAAACCATGTAAACATGCTATATTTTATGCAAAACACATGCAGATCTCAAAGCTTCTGGAAAACTGTCAATACAACCTTCGGTACTGCAAAATGTAGGTACTCCTTTTCATAGTCACTGTATGCAATAATGTTTCCAAAAGTAAGCTGTTGGAATAAATGAACTTACAGAAGTGATGTACCTCACTCACAGCACGTAAAAGAAATAGTGTGACAGGCCCCTGTGCTACAAATTCATCAGTGGTTATGCATTCTAAATAATGTAGCTGTTAGCAACAATATCATTTGGGTCTTGTATTACTCCGCAAACAATCCAATTTATAAAATGCCTATTGTGTTTACACACACAAAACTATCATAAATTCTGGACACTAAACAGTGTCAGCAGATGAAAGCCAACTTCCTCACTATATTTTGCACTTGGCGGGTTTTTAAAGAAAAGGCAGTCACAAGAGAAGGCTCCGCTGAATTCAGCTGTTTACTCTTGTTGGGGACTGATGACAGCAGTGAATCTGTAAGAAATTTAATCTTTCCTCACAATGAAAAGATATTATTAAACTAATCTGGAAGCATGGCACCTATCCAGAAATTTTGCCATTTTTAACATTACGCTTCATTTTTAATTACAGACGAACTAACAGTGGGGCAAATATCCCATCCTAGAGAGAATCCCATTGCATACAACTTCCTACCTGCCTTTTGATGTACTGACAGGAAAGGTGGGTCAGTGATAAATACATATTCATCCTTATCCCTGAATTAACAATTATGAGGAAAAACATCTCAGGAAGCCAGGTGACTGCAAACATGCAGATTTGTCCTGATGCTGCCTGGAGTACCTGGATGCTGTTATGCACAGCCAGCTTCTGGTCTCACCAAATTCACACATAGTAGCTGCCTCCACTTCTATTCCACAGTGAGGCATCCAGAAGCCACCAAGTCACCCCAGTTTTAGAGTAAAACATGTTTAAAATACAAGTAATTGGAACTTAGCCCACACTGATCTCATCGTTGGGACCAGGCCACCACTTGGGAAAGCTGGTCTTCCTGGGGGATGCTTCCCAGAGAAGCAATGATCTGGTGGGAATGCTGGCCAGAAGGAAATGCTTTGGGCACTCAACAGCAGCTTACCTGCCATTACTAGGGGCTGGAGTTACAAAGATATCCATCTCCATGACAGCTGATTCCTGATATTTTCTCATACACAATCTTAGTACTTCTTCTTAAGGGCCTGGTTCCATTCTTCTGAGCAACTCAGGTCTAATGTGAGTACCAGCAGAAACTCAAATTCACTGCTGGGCACAGATGCTTTCTGTTCCCAGACTTCCTGCAGAAAGCTGTCCATCCATTCCCATGGCTCACTCAACTATCACATCTTCTTAAAAGAGGAGAGCTTATCAGGACAAGCTCTCTCTCATGAGATTTTAAATATTCTCTCTCTGTTTCCAGGGCAGGAACATTGCAAGACATATTGTTATTGCCTCATGTTGTCTGACAGCTGCTCTCTTGGCCAGTACACAGGGGACTGCACCAGGGACCTCAAACTGCGCATGAGCAACTACAGCTTAGAGCAAAGAGCAGAGAATGTTTGGTAACTAATGCTTAATGAAGATTTCTATGTGAGCTCATGGAACAATATTGTTTCTGAGGAAATGAAAAGAAAAAGTAAAGACATGGTCTGCTCACTAGACCAGGTAGTGCCCGGTTCAGTACCCTAACAGCAGAGAGAACCCAAGAGCTCAGAAGTGTAAGATATCAGGCATATTGCAGTCTACCCCTAAAAGTACAGTATTTATCTACATAAACCTCATTTTATTAGTGTTTTGTATCTGTACATATACCAAAGGGGGCAGGGAAAAGAGTCTTCCTTGTTATTATAAAAGAAGAAACATGTCAAATGTTCAACTGTACTTTGGTTGATGTGGCAACTTCAAACATAATGCAGCGCAAGGTGCTCATTGTGTCAGTGATAAAACTGGTACAGAACACACTTTTTTATCTGTACAGAAAAGGTGTCTTAGTAATGAAATCTCTATTTAAAATACTATTTGTTAAGCAGTTATTACAGCATTAGCTTCAATATGCTTCCCTTAATCAATATAAAATAAGTTCATTCAGTCATTCCACTCTTTTTCCAGTTGACTGATAAGCGGAGTACCTCCCTTTAGCAATGCCTTTACAATTAATTTTTAGTCTTTGAGTGGCACAAAGCTGTCTCACCCCAGTGAACCCAAGGAGGAAGAATTCTGACTCACATATTTTGAGTCCTTCCCTGCTTTTCTCTCCCTGATAAGGAAAATGTTTCCTGCAGTTCTGAGCAAATGCAGTTTACTGTCCACTAATGTTGATGGTTCCAGGAGAAAAAAAAAGAAGATTTCGTATGACTGTTTCGTACGACAGCAGCAATCACTATCAAGGCCACAATTCTGACCACAGTCCACTCACACAAGCCATCTGGATGGTTCACAAGGAAGAAACAGGACCAGAACAAGCACAATACAGCATCCAAATCCTGAATTCCTTTCTCAAGTGACTGAAAAATATTTTCCCAATATGCTTAGCTGTTGCCCTTTGGGTCCTTAACCTGTAATTTGGGGAAGAAAGACTCTGTCATATACCATCCTCAAAATATCACTGCTTCCATTAAACCCTAGTGCTGCTTCCTACTTCTGTGCTATCTGACTCCAAGGATCTTCACTCTGTGCTGTTATTCTTGCACTGATATCACCACTTGTCTTGACTGAGAAATCCAATTATCATCACACTTCTGAAAATAAAGTTTAATTATAGGCAAGTGTGATGATTTTATAAATTATGATGATTATCAGAGTGAACTGTAGCATAACCAATAGCATTAAGAATATAGCTGAAAATTCTCATAGGGCAGGGCCCAAATCTTTGAAGTTGGCAAAAAGATTCTCATTGATGTTAAAAGTCTTTGGACTTTAATTAGACACAATGACTTAAAGTAATTACTGCAATTCAAATAAATATTTTATCATTGTTGTTACAACTCCTATTAGTAATAATACAATTAGAGTGCATTAAGGATTCTTTGAATAAAGGTACTAAAGGCAAGTAACAAGCATAATCTTAGAAATAATGTAACATGCTAGTCTGGCATCATGATATTCTGTCAGTAATCTTTTGCAACACTAGAAAGTTGTCCCAGTTATTTACATAATATTTTTCTATTAATATCTTTATATCAGAAAAATTGCAGTAGCAAAGAAGTCAATAAAATATTTAAAGTCTAAAGAGTCATCTCTTTGTTTTAAAAACAAGACTTCTGAGCTAGAATAGCAGCTTTATTTTTATTTATTTGCTTATTTTTGCTGTCTGACATTGTGCTCCCATGCTGCCATTGAAAACTTCTCCAGCTAAGGAAATTCAGTGGAAATTTACTTTCACTTTATTTATTCCTTGACACAAAACTGTGATGTTTTCTGGACAATGAAAAAAACCCAAACACCACCACATCCAAAGGAAGGCTCTGTCTTCTCATCCATCCCATTTTAGTAAATGAGGAAATGTAACTGTGACTCTACTGAGAGTAAATAATAAACTGTTGCAGATGGTAGGACTAATAGTGCATGGTCTCATAGCCATTATTTAGGCTATCTAGTAGGTAGTACATTATCTTTGGTTTTCTTTCTTTTCTTTCTCCAGGGCACAGTCATGTAGTTCTGCTCCTCATTATTCTTGGAAGCTGTAAATTTAAGTGTAAACTCATTGCCTCTGCAGGGGTTGCATGTGAATAACATGTAATGACATTTACTCCATTTTTTTTCCTACTGAATTCTGTAGGACTGCATTTTTAAAAGATTCTCCTCCCCCAAAATCAGCCTCACTAACTCCAGAGTGTTTGGAGCTGCTCTGTAACCCCTCTGGTTTGGCCAGAAATATAACTTGCTGCATCCAAGGAACCCCCATCGGGGTGGTCCCCAAAATGATGTAGGGCCACTACAGGATTTCCTAATTTAAGTGGGGGTGCTCCTGGGCAGTGGTGGGACAGCAGCCAGGCAGCTCCAGGCACCACTGAGTTTATTCCATCCACTTTTATTAGCAGTTGCTTCATGACTGCCTGCAGTTCCTCAATTACAGCTAGCAAGCCTACCTCAACAGCTAACGAGAGAGGCATGTTCTCTTCTGCTTATGGGAGTTCTAATACCTTAAAAAAATTGACCCTTTTATTGATTCAGATGCTAACTCCACCTTCCGCTTCTCTGCTTAGTCTTCTTATTCAATTAATTTTTGTGGGTAGCCAGCGGAGACCCACATTAAATATATAGCATGGAAGTAATTATGAGATTCAAACACAAGATGCAAGAACATACAGGGTTTTATCATGTCTAGTGGCTTGGGAAGGACTTACAGTCCCTCAACTGATCCTTCCACATCCAAGCTGCACAAAAGAAGGCTGGGAGGAAACAAGTTGTGCACTAAGGGCTGCTCATTTCTACACAGGTTGGCAGAACAGAAGAGGGAAGAGATCCCAGTGCAACTAAGCAACTATGAGGACAGATGCAAGCTACTAATTAATACAACCAAAAGTGAACCAAAGAGAAAAGGATGCAAGAAACTTCTGTGGAAGAAAGAGCTAATGACTTCAAGGAGAGGAGGCCACCTTTGATACCACAAGAGTCTTTGGGGAGGGACCAAAACCTCTGACCTGCAACCTCTGAAATGAGTAAAACAATCCTGATGAGTCCTTTTAGAAACAACCTCATGGTCAACATTACTGTATGAATGTGCTGCTATGGAAAATTAAATTTACAGTAAAAATATTTAAAACAGTAGTACTCTTGTTTGCTTTAAAAAAATAATCAGGGCAGCATTAGAAGCAATTTTGATATTCATTCAAGCAAATATTAACACTGCTGCTAAATATACTGAATAAATGTTATAAAGGCTGCAAAGTATCAGTGTCAACCAATTGGCATTAGGAAACACTCTTGTTAAAACGTAACTGATAGCAAATGACTTACCCTGTTATATTTTCAAGCTTTAATAGTCTTCTATATTTAGTCAAGCTGATACAGTATGCCTGGGAGAGCCTTATGTTTTGTAAATATTAATCCTTCAGTGGATTCACTGGATTACCTGTATTTTATTATTCAGCACAGCCCAGCTGTACTGCATTTGGCTGAAAATTGACATTGCTAGCAAGGAAGAAACATGTAGTAATGCTGACTTCTTACCTAAAATTTCCTTGCTTGGATTTACACAAAGAAGAAAACAGCTGCAGGACATATCAACTGGGCAGATTACTGTGGGCAACCAAGAACTCATTTATATCACAAAAACTGTCAATATAGCTTAGTCTCAAATTAGGTTCTCATAATCAACTGAACTCACAGTGCTAAGACTTTCTTAAAAGACTTCCAAATAATTAAATCACATTCTTGCCTGGGCTAAGATGTTCAAATTTAGGAACTAATTCCAAAGTTAATTTCCAATTTTAACCAAATGTATCATAGCTGCACTTCTTGAACTTTGCATAATACTTTGGTTATTTCATATGTCAATCCAATCAATCAATAAGCCCAGTGAAGCTATACATGTATATACAAGTATACGACTTAAACCTAAATCAGAACTCACTGATATTTCTGATATTTATAATGTATGTTTATAATCTCAACCTGTTAATCTTTAGACTTTTATTCACAGAATTTCACAATAGAATTTATTATTGGCTATGTTAATATAACAGCACTATTTTCTTCTTAGAAGTTTGCCATGCATAAAAAAGAAATTGATAACAAAAAATTTATGATCATTACACATTGCACTTCACAGCACCAGATACAAGGACAAATACAATACTTCAGGTTACGTATATAGTCAGAAAGGCACTTTAGAAATGCAAGGGATAAGATTTTGAAATGAATCAAGAACTTGATTAACTTGAAAAAGCATGAGTTGAATCTGGTTTTCAGAGAGTGCTGAGTATCCCTCTGAAACACAATTTCAGTTCATGAGTTTTCTTCCCACCTTCATCTTAATGAACAGACAGATGGTTTTCCAAACCTGTTCGGACCTTGAAATACAGCAGGACTTACTAGGTCCCCAGCAGAAGACTCAATGCTGAATAGATATCACAGCATTGAAATTACAGCCTTTTTGTCATGATATATCAATAACCTTTCATGCAAGAAACATAGATCAAGTAAAACATTAGCTAAATGAAATAACACATACATGCAGAACACTGGTAGCTCAGGCAATAAATTTTACAAGAAAAATAGATTACAAAGCACTTTTTTTGTCCAAATCCATTGTTTTCCAACAAGCCTGACATTCCTAAATTATTCCCAAGTCATTTTTGAAATGGGATTTGGGCTTATAAATCACACCACATCTTGAAAAATGTTCTTGGTTCCTCCGCCAAATAATTCATCATTTGATTGAGGCAAAACCAAACAGAAGCGAAAGAAAACAAAAAGGAGAAGTGACTTGGGAGAATGAGGATCACTATTTGTGAGTACACTACAACCCACAGGTGATTCAGAGCTGTCAATGTTCAAGCTCAAGTATATTTTTATAGCTTTGTTAGCTTACAAGAGCAGAGCTGCATTAAGAAAACACATGTATACACATTAATGTTATAGGGTCAATAGGCTTATACTGACATGCCAAAACAGACCACAAAACACCCCAAACCTCAGCCAGAAGCAGCAATTCTCAGACACTCATGGCACAAGAATAGCTTTTCAAGGAAATATGTCTTCTGCTGACAATAAGAGCTTAATGAATGCACCAATATATCCCAGGACTACTACAGAATCACAAACTGGAGTAGGAAAAATCATTGACATTTCCTGTATTTCATAGCAACAAAGGAAAAAAGGAAACAAAAAACCAAAGAGCAGACATGCAAACCCAAGGACACTCCTCCTTACTCCTGCCAACACACTTCAGTAGGAGATGGGGCAAAAGTCACAATCAGGAAAGACACCACTCCAGGAAATAAACCAAGTGCCACTATAACTAGGTTGGTTTATCCCCATTCTTGGTGGGGAATGTTCCACTCGCACGAGCACCTCAGTTCAAACAAGCCACGAGGCATTTTGGCATTCCCAGGAATAAGATAATTGGAAACTTGTGGTCTGACTCCCTCAGTTCTCATTGTTGCACTTGACACAGTTATAGGACAGACAGATGACCTGGTCTTGTTCAGCTGAATCTTTTTTTTATCCACAAAGCACCAACTTCTAAGGACATCAGTCAATTAAGTTTTGGTTAACTTCTGACGTTTATATGCCATCATTTAAGAAAAAAAGACAGAAAAAACTATTTCCAACAACCTTTAATATATAATGATAAATTTTAATCCCTCCTTTGGATGGATTTTCTCTGTATTGTTCAGTTGCTGATCAAAAGCTGAAGAGGGATCCTACTTGGATGGACAGACACATGAAATTCTTCTTCAGGGGCAGGCCAACTGAATGGCTACAAAGTTCATGCAGACACAATCCCTGCTCTGCCTTCATCACTTTGCATCAAAAAGTTTCCAGCTTCTTTTACAGCCCCTCAGCTCCCAGTGCAACTGCAGGAAAGGACAGCAGCCCTCTCCCTTGGCTCCCCTCTCCTTGCACTCTACCCACACTGACCTACAAAGCACATCTCCATTTAGTGGCAGCACATTTCACCTCCTTTACTCAAAAATAGGCTTCAGAACTGAACATGGGTGAAATGCTTTGGTGGCTTCCTTGTATCTTCAGGGTATTAATTAAAATCCCTCATTTCTCAAATATCTTGTAACATCTGTGCTTTGTTCTTCCAGGGGAAAACTCGTGCCCAAATCTGACCACATCAAAGACCACAGACTCGCGGCAAAGTTCAAAAGAGCATTGCTCCTGCTAGCAGAGGCACCTTTCTTTGCACAGCACTTATGGAAAGCTATCAGAAATTGGGATTGCAGACTTCTTACCCCAGCTCCATTTTCTCAACAGCTGTAGGAGAGAAAAGGAACAACCTCCATTAAAAATACCATGGTTTGAGTGTCACAGGACAGGTCCAAGAACTGCAGCTGGGGTACTCAATGTACTTTGGTGTACAGCAGGTAAGGCAGGCCCCTATCTCAGAGGGCAGGAGAGGCTTGACATAATGCCAGCAAGCGCTCCGAGGATCCTGGATGGAAAGTGCTCCAGAGGGGCAAATCCTGTCCACTGCAAGTTCAGCATCTGAGTGTGCTTCTGAGCCCTTTTAATTGGGAATAATACTTTTTCATTATTAGTTTAGGTAATGGTTAAGAAGAAAACCTTTTTAAAAAATACATATATGGCATAGAGAAAATTTGCAATTCAAATTGATATTTTTAATCTTAAAAGTATTTTGGTGGAATGGAGTGAAAAATAGAAAGAAGAACAAGTCCCATAAATCTGTCACTCGCATAGCACATCGCTCACAGCTTTCCCCAGCCCACTGAGAAGGAGAGCCATACAGCTTTAAAATGACTTCATTCCCATATTTACATATTTTTTAATAGGGCTATGATGAATCTCCTTCCGCTTGACTCCTATTTTGAGCTGTGATATTTTAATCTCCATTCTTGCTGCAACTTAGCAGATGAATGTGCAGTGTGACAGAGCTCAGAGGAAACAGTATAAATAAAGCAAAGTGGAGCTATGACATCTCACATTTTATAGCTTTTTTATTGTAGCCTAAGCATAAACAGAGCACAGCTGTGTTATACATACTGCTGTGAGCACTCCCCCAGCTCCAACCCCCCACCGCTTTTAAAGAGACACGGCCCCCACAGAGGATCCTCTGGGTACAACCACTGCTGTTCTAGGCATGGCTAACAGAAGCAAAAACACCCCTCCACCCCTCCCATTGCCTCCCTTCCTTTGTTTTCCCCTTTTCCTCTTTCTACTGGTTTGGTCCCTTGCCTTCCTTTTCCCTTGCCCAGGATGTGACCCCATGGTCCCCAGCGTGTACACATGGCCAGTGCTGTGCTGCTACCTACTGAAGGATGCCTTTCTTCCCTCCTTGCTATAATTTGCTCTGTTTAAGTACACAGACACACATGCAGAGCACAGAAACAACCTGCAAAAACACCACTTTGATAAAAGACTTGTAACTAGCTGGAAGTACTCAAAATATTACCATCTCTTAACAGTGGTGTTTTACAGAGAGGGCTCTCCCATTTCTCATCACTTCTTGATAGGTCTTTTTTCTCTTCACAGAAGTCAGTCAAAAAAAAAGAAGGAAAACATACTAACTTTACTCCTGCCTATTTAAAAACAAACTATCATGACGAGTTCCTAGACAACAAAGCCTCTTTTCACCTCAGGAATTTATGAGATACCACAAACGTTCTCAGCATAATCATCACCATGCATTCCACAGAAAAAGCTGCCATTGGAAGCCTTAGACAAGAAAATCTCAATGCACATGGACACTTCCATGACTATGAAAACATAAGGGCAAACCCAACAGCCAGCAATTTCCCACATAGTCTCCAAGAATGCTGTTTATCCTTGAGGCTTGTTGAAAAGTTCTATGGTTGGACTAGATTTTAAAGGCCTTTTTCAACCTAGATGATTCTATGAAAGTGCTTCTCCATCTCTAATTTCAATATTATAGACATAGGAACATTTAACATAAAATGTGTTCTTCTCTTCTTTTGTTCTTCCTTCTGCTACCCATTAAAAAAAAAAAAAAGCAAAAACCAGACCTAACACATCCTGACATTGCAATGGTCACAGTGAGCTTGAGAACTGCATTCGACTTGTCCAAATACAGGGCCAAAGGACATAAAGGGAAGCTCTTTGGCTGAGGAGAACCGTGTTGCATGTCTCATCTCACCAACTTGCTGCTTGCCCTCTCCAACAGTGAAGGAACTTCCAGGTATCACCAATGGTCACCTATGCGCTACAACCAAATTCTTCTGGCCATCCTCTGTTCTCCCTCTACACCCCGCTGATTCTTGAGGGGATTTTCTACTTCGCTGCCATGGGACTTCACTGCTCAAACATTTTCTGCAGCTTTTTATTCCCCTGTATAGGGTTCCATATAGACTGGGATAAATCATCAAGAAATCCTCATACAAGCAAAAGTTGTTAAAAATAGCAAAATAAAACTATGTTAGATATTCATCAACAACTGTATTTAAAAATTTTAAAAAAAGATAAATTGAAAGCCACCCAGAAAGCCTGCTGAAATTGTTTACATATGGGAAGCCGATTAAACTAACAACTTTTCAAAGCTGGAATCTTGGGATTCTCAAGTCTGCCTGAAGTCATCCCTTGACTCAACTCATGGATTACTAAGACACCAGCTTCATACAAAGATCTGGTTAGAAAACTGCACCATTTTTTGAGAAAATTAGCATAATTCCTTTGTTGTACAAGCAGATTACCACAATTTTAAAAAACCAAAACAAAACAGGTGTTACCTCATCAAGATTTACTTGTCTGTTCCCTGAAAACCCCTTGAGCTGGAAAGGGAGCAGGAGAAACCAACCTCGGACCCAGAAGCTCAACAGGGCCCCGCAAAGCCATCAACAGGAAGTTCCTACAGCCTTCCCACCACCACCATCCAGGTGGGAAGCAGTTGTGCACCCCATGCTGACACTACAGTCATCATCAAAATTTGCTCCCTCTGAATGAGTGAAGTCTGGAAGAGGAGGGCCATAAATTACTTTTACTGAGTGAGAAAATAGACAGGAGAAAAGATTTAAGGAGAGATAAAAAAATAACATAGCCACAAAATAATATATTTTCACTATGTACCAACATCTACCTCCTGTTGAGTTTTTAACTATAGTTTTTCAATTTCTTATATGTCATCTTCCATAACAATAGCAGCACCAGCTTCACTCCCCTGAGGATTGTTCCTTGGTACTTTTCAAGGTTGCTGCAAAGCTCAAATACCTAAAGAAGTGGTCAGTGCCACTAAAAATCAGTATTAGAAGTATTAGAATGAAAATAAATGAGACGTTGCAATGAAGCCTGGAAATTCAGACTTTCTTACAGCCCTTTGTGGCTCTCTGAGCTCCACCAGGAAAAGATCCTGAACATACTCACAACCACAATACTAAGAATGTTCTGAATGAGAGAGACAATTGTGCCGGTTTGGCCAAAATCTAGCAATATACTCCTCTGAAAGAAAAAACCAGGTTACAACCACCCTTCCCCCCACCAGGTTCGGGAAAAAAAAAAAAAGAAAAGGCACAAAATTAACTGTTTTGGCATAAAGCCATGATAGGGGATATACATGATGGAGTCACCCCAAGACAACAATATCCTGGCACAGATTTAATGACAACAGTGGGAACTGACCCCTTAGGTACTATATTAAACATCATCTCTGACAGGGACTCTCAACTTTGAAAACTTAATCCAAGTCAAATAATCTGCAGCTCCAAATCAGACCTCCCTCTTCAGAACTGGCCTAATGGGAAATTACAATCAGCGTGAGATAAAACCTTCTTTGAGCTTCCAATTAATACTTCTGACCTCAAATTCCCTTGCATGAACTTCCTGCACTTTGCAGAATTTTTGGTTTGATTAGCACAGTCTGAAATGTCTCAGAAATATAAAAAACAACAAAAACAACACAAAAAACCACCCCAACCAAAAATCATAAACATACAAAATATGAATAAAAATCTC